>PYHW01009522.1:2186747-2263406 GCA_013186435.1 Turdus rufiventris
GCCTGAAAGCCATTAGACAATATCCTCCCTTTCTACCTACCTTGGTCATTTTTATGTCCCTCTTACCATGTCTAGGTGCTGGGGCTTCAGGAAACCAGAAATTTAACTGAGGCCACGCAAAGAATTGAGAGAAGACAGGATACCACGTTTCCTTCTAGAGCCTTAGAAATATGGAGGCTTTCTACTTCTCTTTGTGCCAAATAAATACCTCAGCTTTTGCAGTTGTGAAAGAACTTTAGCATGACTCTATTGTATCATAAATCTCAACATAGCATTACCTTACAATAAAATAAAGACAAAACACGCCCACTGTGAAAACAGGGAGGTAGAACTTGGCCATTACATGACACAGAATGACTGGGATGCCAGAATTTCCAGGTGCCCATTTGAGGTTCAAGCCACAACCAGCACTGCCACCAGGTGCTTCCCACCAAATTAGGGCTACCTGCCCTTTGATCTCTAAAACAGCCTTTGTATTCTCCCAATTTCAGTGTGTTCCTTTCAAAGATTATTTCAGATGGGACGTGTGCGTCTTTCAAGGAGCAGTTTCACATTTCCTTTTCCAAGTTCTGCCACAGAACTTTATATTTGTCCAGAATGTCTCATCCTCCTTCACTGGCCTTGATCCCACCTGGACCAGCTGTTCCTTTCTGGTCCCTTCCTGTTCCTTTCTGGAGCTCCACCTGAAGAGCCCTAGAACTGAAACATGCTCTTACACAGGTTCTCTGTCATCTTTAGCTGAGGGGGGAAAGAGATGACTGCTGTATCCACAGTCTGGCTTCAAAATTCAAGGGAAATAACAGAGGTAGGGAACTAGGCCTGCTCAGAAGATATATTCCCTTGCCACATTCACCAAAGCAGGGAGAGCAGTGGCAGTGTGGGAAAATCTTCATTAAAAAGAGGAAAATCCCTCACCTCTACCCAAAGGCTGCTACACACTGGCAAGAGACAAAGAGATCATATTAATTCAGTCAGTTTGCATTAATTACACAACAAATGGCCCTCCAGGTAGTTCCACAGGAAACAGCAACCTTGTCCTAAAGAAGCTATCTCAATCAATTAGATATTGAAAATATTAATCCTTTTAAATTATGATTCTCTTTCAGCACTGGGAATTGCAGAGCACAGAAGGGAAGATCTACTGATCTGCACTGGGGCTGAGACACCCTGAAACTGTGGGCAAGAAGGTAAGATTTGGAAAGCCTAAACTGAGGAATAACTTGGTATTCTTTGCCTTCTCTCTTGCTAACAAAACACTTACTGATCTCTTTGAAAAAATTCCTTGTGATGACTCCACACATACCAGTGAAAACTGGAACCTTTGAGACAGTAAAAATTAAACCTATGAAAGACAGGTTATCAGTTGCACAGTTAACATAAAGACCACCATCCACAGCATTTAAGCCCCAGATAGGCAAGGCACTGGTTTTTACTCTGCTTTTACAGAAACTGACTCTGCAACTGAAAAAGCCAGGTATTCTAATTTAGCATCTTACTTGGGCGAGTGATACCTGGCAGTGTTTGTATCAGTGGGGGGAAAAAAAGAAAGGCAACAAAGAAGAGAAAGACTTAGCCACATTCTGTGATGATCCAAACTATAGCTCATATAAGCTGCTCAAAGCACACCAAAGTGGCAGCAACCAAAGCAGACTTCACTCCAAGGCAGGGCCAGTTAAACAGTTCTGTTCCTACACTGTCTCCATTGAAAACAGCCTTCAGACCTTGTACAGGAGGACAGGGATGACATCTGGCACACTGCATTTGGGCACAGAGTCCTGAGCAGCTGCCCTGTTGCACATGGCCAAATCTGATGGGCGCTGAGAAGTAAAGGCTGGAAATTCAGAGAGGCTTTACTGCCATGGGAAACTAGCTGAGGTATCAGATGTAAAACAAGGTTTGAAATAAGTAACTAGTGTTGTGTTACACTTGATCATCTTAAAATAACCCTGAACTTGTTGGACAACTCCATGGACCTCTGGTGTGCTGGGTGGCAGGTAAGTCTAACTTAAAAAAAGTTTTTCAACAGTGGACAATAAAAAAAAAAAAGTCCAAATCACAACCTCATCCCCACTTTCATTCCTTAACTTATTTTCTCAGCAATTACAAACAATGTGCCCCATCCTGCAGTTCTGCCAGTGCTCATAACTACATGATTCAAACAAAGACTGTTTATTTACTTTTAAACTCTTCCTTATATCTAAGGTCTTCCTCATCAACTCCCTTTGTTCTACACCAGACACAGGCACACACCCACAAAATCAATAGCATTACAGAGGGCTTCATAAAAAAACCAGCATAGCTTTGAGAGCCATAAACAAGTCTAGATTATTAGCAGAGATTAAGAGAACTGTGCTGACATAATCAGACAGAATGCACACTTCTTGCTTTACAGCTTTTCATAGCCACACCATCTCACCTTCTTTGTAATCGGATTCATTTTGGCTTTGCTAACACTTCTGCTTAACCACTCCTGCACCAGTAAGCCTTGGAAAATAATCCAGGGGAAGCAGCAGGGTGACATCCCTCTCACTGTAGCAAACACAACACCTGCATTACCCAGCAAGTGTTTAATCCAGCAGGTGTTGGTTCTAACTGTTGCTTCCTTTCTGGTTAGGCTGGGCTGGATTTTGACCTACTCCTGATCTAAAGTGCTGTTATTTCCTGTTGTCTTCTGCCTGACACCTGGGAATCCTTGTCATGGGACACTGAAAGGCAGAACCTCACTTGAATGCTATGAAAAAACCCAGAGGAGAAACACATTCAATGCAACCTCCCAACAGCACATGCAGGAGAAAACAGGAAAAGATCACTTTTCTAAAAATCACTCACCATTTTCAGACTTCTGCAGGGAGTACTTGTACTGGACATTTACAGAACTACCAGATCCCATGTTCTCCAAACAATGCTCCAACGTTGCAGACTGGTCCAGTGTCACCAAAACCACCAGAGGGATGCAGGGAAGACCATTTGGTCAGAATCCAAACAGCTGCAAGATGTCCCACAGCGCCAAGAATCTACAATTAAATATGTTAACACTTAATACCAATGTTCAGATGGCCTCTCTTGTGCCCAAGTACATTTGTCACTACCAGGTTTCTCCAGCTACTCCCAGACAATCAGATGAGGATTTTCTGTCTTACTGCTTTCAAGTGAGCTTTATAAACAGCAATCAGTTCAGCACCTTGAGCTACTTGCATAAAAATAGATACTGTGGTTGTTTGGCAAACATTAAAAGCTTTTCAGTAATGATAAAGAACTATTCAGAAGTCATTAGGAAGCAGTATATACAGACAAATATTCATACAGTCCCCTGTAAAGGATAACTCTGTAAGGGATGAACACAAACCTGATATTTAATCTAACACAGCTAGCAGGAAAGCAAGTCTAAAACAACAAATAGCTGTCAGAAGAAAATAACCAGCTTGGTTAAACACTGCTTGCCTTCATCTCAAGCATCTGCTTGAGTGTGGGAGTGTATTACACCATCCACTGCCCATATAAAAGGACAGACAGCCAGACTTCAGTAAGCTCACTGCTGTGGAAGCTCTGGTCAGGGTAAAGAGATCCTAATGCAAGATTAGGTCAAACTCTCAAAATCTCTGACTTTGAGGATAACCAGAATGCCATTCACAGTCAAACATTCTTCCTCTGGAAAATAGTCACTTACTACTGCCAAAGCAGGCCCAGGCTGTGTCATTGAATAATTCAACAGATTTTTATTTTCCCCTGAAATTCAGGGAGGAGAAAGCTGAGAAATGGAGGGAAGGAAATAAACACCTGTAAAAATGCTGACTGGTGTTGGCAGGAGAACACAGCTCAAAGTTGAAGGGTCAGGACACAGTAAAGAGCACTTTCCCAGGAGAAGGCAAAGTCCTCCTTTGCTCACTTCCTGCAACCCTCTTGCTCCTTCAATCTCTTTGCACCTAACCCACGCCTTTCCTCTCAAAATAGCCCGGACGCGCACACGCGCTAATTGAAGGAGCACGTCCGGTGTCGTGTAAGGTGAGCAAGCCGTGCTTGCTCGGGAAAGGGAGCCCTGCCCAGCCACACTGCAGCACAGGCACCTTCTGAAGCACTGCAAAGGCTGGAGCTCTCTCTGCCTTGCCCACAATGCCCAATTGTACAATGGCATCCTCACAATGCCACCAGTGGGTGACACGGCAGGGCACGCTGCAATGCCCTCAGCAAAATACCTACTTGAAATGCATTTCAGCCATTCATAGTGAGGGATGGTCTAGTGTTAGCATGCCCTAATTATATCATCAAAAGGCTTATCAACAGGTTCCTCCCAAGCAGTTCCTGGAGCCCTGAACTCTTTCATTTGTTGCCCTCAGATTTTTGTCAGGGGCACAACCTGAGCAAAGGAGCGCAGAGGAGTAAATCAGGCACCAATGGAATCAAGCCTGTTCCAAGGCTGGAAGGACTGAGGAAGAAACTGAACCAGTCCAACTGCTCAGCACTTCGGATCCTTCCTTATCCACCCAACAGGACATGCATCCTTCCCATCCTAAATTCCTGTACCTAAGAAATGGAAGAGGAACAGAGACCCATCCAGGCTCAGCCTCAAAGGCTGGATGAACTGAGCAGCAGCATCCTGTTGTACTGAATTTGCAGTTAAGAAACATGACCCATCCAGGGAACAGCAAGCTGCCAAGCATTCCTTCCTCTTCTTGCTCTTGGCTGCCACTCCTCTCCTCTCCTGCAGAGATATTTCCTTCTCCCTGGTACAGTTGGGAGGCCTCTGCAACAAGTTTTCCTCAGCCCTCCTTGGCACAGGGCTGTCCCTGGTACACACCAAGGCACAGAGCACTGCCAGCCAGCACCCTCACTCTGTAAAGCCAGGTGACAAAAGCCACTGCACACTTAAACCACCACTAGAAGTCATGGACTCGACAGTCCCATGTGGACACAGACCACCAGTAGAACACCAAGGGAACACAGAGAGAAGATGCACATTTCCTGAGCACCAGAAGTAATGTTTCACAGGCAGGAGAGAGACATAGCAGCCAGAATCCAGGCACTTCCCAAGCCATTGGGTAACAGTTCTTGAAACTCTTCAAACACAAAGAGAAGACAATAACATCATCTAGTATCCCATAAAATTGAGAAAAGGAAACCTTGCACACATCCATTTGAGTCAATCACCCCAAACCACAAAAGCCTAGGTTAATTTCCTTAGGCTTAGCCTAATTATTTTAACTTCTCTAAAACTAAAGCAAGGAACAGCATTCATGAATGGGATGCTCACTAACCTGACAGTTCTACAGACATCCCAGCAATGGAAGGAACAGGTGAGCAGAATGTGGAAGGCAACAGGACATAACAGACTAAAAAGTTTACTAGGGAGAAAAACCTAAAACAGATGGTGGAGGGAAACAAATTTTAAGTTCTGCTAAAAGAAAAACACCAAGTTTAAGAGCTACAGATGAATTAAAAAACAATCAAATGCTTCCCCAAGGATAAAAATGGTAGCTGGCACTAGGGAAAGTGATGATCCTGCCTTGCCTCTGAGAGTAAATACCTATGTATGGCCCACGTGCATGAGACCCGGCCCCACTCGTAGCTGCAAACAAGATGGGGAAGTGTGCTGTATTTCCAACACACACCCACACAGCTACTGCAGTGCCAAAAAGGGGAGTTAGAGATACAAGACACATACAAAAAGGATGTTTTACCTCCAAGTTTAATGACACAAAAGCCTGTTGCAAAGAATTAAAAAGAAATGCAACTTACCTTGCCAAGTCCTAATTTATGGATTCGTAGAGATAAACACAACTGAAGCTTTCCACTTAATAAACTTTGGTGGTATTCAGTACCCAAATGACTAACGATTTCTGATGCTGTTTGTTTAGTTAGAGGTGCAACATCTCCTCAGAATCCAAATAGTAAAGCAAGGTGTTCCCTTGGGCAGGCAGCACAACAGGCCATGTCTCTGTGCACGTGCAACCCAGAAATGGTGCAGACACTTTGATTTATTTACTGCCCAGTTATGGCCAGCCTTAAGAATCCTCTACCATGTGATGCTTAATAAAGGCTACAGATCTCAACTGGATTAGGATTACTCAAGGGATTATGAACGAGAAACAACAGCATGTTGGCCTCTCTCATCCTAGGAGTCAGCTCTTAGACACTTTGAAACCACCCTCTGCTAAATGCAAACTTCTGGAGGAAAGATAATTCAAGGTCTCACCCCTTCTTTGTGTCGGGCTGAAAAAGTGTTTGGGGTTTTGTAGCTAGGCAATTTCTAGTGCAGAAAGGAAGGGAGGTGGAAAAAGCAAGGATAATTTACCTCATTTTATTACTTCACAATTGCAGGGCTTGAGAAAGCAGGAAAATCACTGTTCTTTCCAGCCTTTAAAAACTGTACACACATAGCAGAGGAAATCTCTAACAGAAATATGATCAGCAAGCTATTGAAACAACTATAAATAAGCTTCCTCTTTTAAAAAACCAATGTTGATAAAATCATAGAATACCAGGCTAAAGAAACACCTTCAGGATGTTTTGGCCCAGTGTTTCCTGGCAAAAATTCCCACAAGGCATCCAAACCTACCTACCACTGCTACATTTTAATGCTTCCAGCATTAACATGGTTTTGTTGGAAGTATTCACAATCACATCTCTGCATTTTTATCCAGTTTCAGTTCTTATCACAACTACCTTAGCTACTCACAGGTTAGATTATCTAAGTTGTAAGAGATATCACTTACCAATTCATCAGTATTTATATTTTGAGCTTGTCATTCAGCTAAGACCAGGAAGTTATGCATATTTTGGTTAGAAAAGCATTTGAGGTGGCAGAAAAACTATTTTATTGGCAGCCAGCACTTTGGAGTGTTGGTTACCACAAAAAACACAAGACTTTCAAGAAAGTCATTTATAAGGGGAAAAAAAAAATCCACATTCCTCACTTATTTAAACCTCATAACCCCAAACAACTGCCAAGCCACAAACACAGCAGTAGAAGCAAATTGTTTCCTGAATATTCATAGGTACTAACAACGTACATATTCAAGATTGTTTGTACACATTGGCCAAATGTGTTTGTTTCAAATTGATATACCAGAGTATGTAGGCACACCCTGCCAGAGGATAATCAGCCTAATGCTGCAGAGGTCAGGATGAGTACACAAAGCCACACCTGTAAGGATCCTGTAGCTGTGGGTGGCTGTTATTTAAAGAAAACCTGGTGGGATCACAAATCAGTGCTTCCATTGTGAATTAAAGCAATGGCATTCTGGACTCTCAGAGATAGTGATCATTTTTAATCTTCCTCCAGGAACTCCTCTTCAAATTTCTCCTCTGGCTGCTGTACATGGCTGTCTCAAGTGGGTCAAGGCAAAGCTTGCAGCACTTTTATCCAGGCAGGAGGAGAGGATGCAGGTAAGTAGGTTATGAGACTCAGCACAAGGAGATAAAGGGCCCTCAGCTCCAGAAGGTGCTCTCAGAGCAGCTTGCATAACATAACCAATGCACAGACAACACAGCCAGCATGGCAGGGATCTGCAAGTGCTGCTCTATCACCTTCACACAGGTGACATTTTATCCACTGGGGAAGGACACTTCCCAGCTTCACTCAAAGGTACCCACAGGTCTTGACTCTCATATCCCTCAGTATATCTGGAGTACACCTAAGGGGCTAAACTCAATCTACAGTGACAGCACAACCTGACAAAAGCCCCACTGCTGTGCACTGTAAAACAATGTCAGCTTTTCTGCAGGTAACTTGATCTGAATGCACAAAAACAAATGCAACGGTTTTTTAACCTCACTGCTACCCAGCACAACCTCCTCTGACCTTCCCAGGAGAGAAGTGCATTACCACAACTGCTGAAACAGCTCCTGATTTCTGATAAATGAAACACCTGTAGTCTACAGCTGTGCATGCTGCTGACTGCTGCATCTGCCCCTGCTAGGCCCAGGATCAACAACTCCTCATAGATGAGGGAAAAGGATCATAGAAGTAACCTCACAAGCCCTCATACATCTAGCTATCAGCTGAATATTTTTATTTAATTATATAAACGTTTATTATAATAAATTATTATTAATTAAAATAAGTAACAGACCTACAGGCTATGTAAATTACAAAATGTTTTTATTAGTCAACACAGAAGTACATTGCAGTTGCCCAACTCTTACCAAAAGTAATACAAGCCATTTTTACCCAGCAACATATACTAGAGCCACAATTTCATTACATGAAAATTCCAACTTGCATTACGGGTCAATAACAGGATCAGCTGCAACACTTGAAGAGTTAACAACTCACTGGTTCCTGAATGGTTCACATCATTCACAAACCAAAGCCACTGTACTGCTCCCAGAAGTGACTTTAAAAGCATGTTAGTCTTGCACAGCCTCAGCTTTTCACTCTGTGTGTGAAAAAAAATAGGCAAGAGAGAACAGGTTTGTCCAGAGTTAAGTGAAAAACAAGTTCTACACAATCTCTTGAAACAATTACTGCTGCTAAAATCAGATCTGACAGAATTGCTGTCAATATAATAGCAATAGGGTTTTTTTGAAACTCTTTAAACTGGAACACAGCTTCTTGTGCTCTTGCCAAGGCCATGCAACCAGTTTCTTGGCATACAAATTCTCATCTCTCTGAAGCTGTCCCACAAAGCGCCTTGTGAGCTCGAGAACTTGGAGTTACCCTGCACATTCACAGGACAAAGCCCCCAAAGGGTGCTGCTCACAGGCAGTCAGTGGTGAGCAGCCATTAGCAACAGAGCTCGATTTTTCTTGGTGTTAAGTACACCATCCCCTCCTGCTGGGATTCAGGGCTTCCTGTTATCATCCACCTGGAGACAAGCACGTGCCATAGTGAGGAGTGGTAAAAAGAGGCACAACATTCCCAGAGGGAACCTCTACCTTTAGATTGCAACATCCACCCCTTCCTCTCAGATCAAAACTCTAAGATCATCTCCAAGAGTTCCCCTAGCAGAGTCAGTATCTAACACAAGGGAAGGTGTTTACCCAAGGGCAGTAACCAAGCAGAGTCAGGAATTCAGATTGCAATGCTTGGTCCCTCAGTGCCTCTGCAGCTGCAATGGTTGTGTCAGTACAGGTTCCACTTACACCTCTGCCACGTGCACCTCCTCACTCCTCAGTTCTCATCCACGTCTGGTAGCGGTCCGGGTGCGCAGCACTCATGACTGTGGTGTACACTGTGTTACTGGCAGGCAAAGAGCAACAGTCAGCAAGGGCCATTCACCTACCTAGCAAAGCAGCAGGACCAATTTTTGTGGAAACAAAATACTCTGCTTAGGTGCAGAAGGATTAGGAAAAGAGACTGCTCAAATTAAAGACTGTTGGCACTAATTTTTAGTGTTCTTTCCCCCACACGGCACAACAGAGGAACAGTATTAAACAACTGGTACTCTGTCACAGCTGTCAGGAACCTTTTCCTTTACCATTTCCTCACATTGACAAGGCAGAGGAGAGGTAGAAGAAGCCACTGCCAAGCTCCAATGACAATGACTGATGCAGAGAACCTACCCATAACATGATCATGATAAGCTGCAAAAGTGCAGTTTCTGGAACAGCACAGAAGAATGGTGTACTGAAATGCATCTCCTGGAAACTCAGTAATTGGTATCTAAATGCTTTATCCCACTTGATTACACATAATCAGAGCTACATCAGAACATGCAGAAAAAGCTACTGTCACTGTTAACACCAACCCAAAAGCAGGCAAAGGAACCAGTGTGACATCCAGCTGCTCCTCTAAAGGAGTCATTTGTTTCACTACTCTAAAGCAATTTCCCATTASCAGACTGAGCCCAAACRAGTGCAGTTCCCTAAWYGAAGTGATAAAGSAATGGTGTTGTGGAAGTGAAAATAGAGGGTCATGAGGACAAGCCAATGTCTAAGCTGGGAAGCATGACTCAGACACATAAGGAAGATGCTAAGGAAGTCTGTGGTGTACTCTGAAGTGGCCTGAGGCACAGCAGGAGGCACAGATCCATGTCTCAATCTAATACTTACTTGTTCAAGACCGGCTTCACTGACAACACCTGTACAGAAAGTTTCAAGAGTTGTCATTTGGGTAGGAAAAGAGGGAAATAAAGGCTATTTAGAAACAGCAGTAGGATGAAGTTATAAAAGGAATAACAAAGTCAAGGACTTCTCCCCTCTTTCAAACATCAGACCCTTTTACAGAAGTACTTTCAAAAAAGCCCTCTGAAGCATTCCAATTCCCAAAGCTACCATGTCTAACACTAGGTGCCTGTGCTTGAAATAAGGAACTGCACCAAGATCATGGGATTCACCTCCTGCACTTTCCACCTGAACTGGTCAGCTGTTAAAAAATACCTAAATAGGAGTCCAGAGGCATTTTGAACAAGTTGCAGTCTTCAACACCCCTAGAGACAGCTGTGCAGTAAACCTTGTTCCCCACAATACAGCACAGCTTTTACACCCCTGATAAAAGAGCATTTCTGCTTTGTCAAAGAACTTGAAGAGCAATTCACACAGCAAAATTTGAGAAATACCTTCAAGAGTGTGTCAAAGTTAATGTTGTGCTGTCCAGTAGCATTGAGAGCTTTGATGGCTGCAGTTCTGTGGGAAAGCAACACTATGAATTAAACACACTTGTCTGTTCCAAAGGCTACACAGCACCAACACAAGCACATTCTTACCAAAGGCCTTAACATTGAAATGCCTGCTTTAGCATAAAATAACATCAAGTTGTGTGACTGGATCTTATCTCACAGTGTTGAAGTTGTACTCCATTGAGTACATACCAAGAAGGAACCTGCCAGTCCCTTTTTGCACACTACACATCCTAAAAAGCCCACATAAGCACCTTCCTAGTGCCATCCAACACTTTGGCACTGTCAATCTAGGTCATTTACCTTCGACTAAATTTTGCTTTCCGAGCAAGTTTTTGGCCTATACACCATCTCTGCAATTTCTCATTATTTATGCTAAACACTGTCTCACACCCTTTCCTCTGGCACCTGTGAATATTGCTCTACACTGTACATATTCCCTTCAAGGGGGCATTACAGGGCCTGAATGAGCTGCCTGCTCAAGGAAAAAACACCTGCCCACACCTCCAGCCACTTTGAAAACACACTTTCCCTCCCCCCAGATATTCCAGTCCATTCACCTGCGATCATCACAAGGGGGAGGGGTAGTCCAATGGTCATAGTTGGTTTCCACACGAAACCACCTGTAAGAAGCAAACAAAAGCTGAATGAGAAAGCAAAGCATCAAGTTCAACAAACTCCCTCAAAAGCCAACTCCCTCCACTTGCTGCAAGCCCAAGGGCCCCATGCTGGTAGATGGAACAGCCTTTAGCATCAACTGTGGAGCACAGGAACAGGGTTGGGGCGCTCTCATCTGCTGTAACCACAACCAAGAGATGCCCCTGATCTCTCAGGGAAGTTGTGCCACTAAGGCAATCACTCCAAAGGGAATGTGAGAAGCAAAAAGGAAGGATTTTTTTCCTACTTACTCTCCCTCTAAGGGATCAAGAGGCCAGAGATCAGCTGGCCCTCTTCTATTCCTGGTGATGACCATGCCTTCTTTGGGTGAGACACCTCCCACAATATAGTAAACCTCAGCAATGATGGGAATGCTAGCCAGTCTGAGAACAGCATCCTGGAAGTCCCGTGCTTCGCTCAGGGTCTGACACAAAAAGGAGACGACAGTGAGGTTAAGCACAAAAACAAGCACTGGGACATTCTCAAAAGAACAAAGGTCCAGCTTTGCTGAAAATGCTAATTGACACTGAAGTGCTATTTGAAAATATTATCAATACAGCAACACAAGCAATAGTATAAAATAACCCTGGCACAGGTATTTGCCATCTAGGAGTACAGCTGTCATGACTGGTTACAAGTCAAGCTAGCTGAAACACTCCCTAGGAAGGAAGTCCCGGCACAGCTTCTCCAGGACCTTTGGCACTGGACATTGCCCTCCAGAATTGCCTCATTACTAAGCACAGGGTCCACACCTAGTTTCTCCTCAGAAATCCACTTGCTTATCAAGTGGCTAAGTCCTCTGTGCCACTGATTCTAATTTACTAATGTTTAAGGACAAATGTGACAGGAGAGTGAAATGTAGGAACAAATCAGTGCACTTACATCTCGCACAAGCCAGCTGACAGGGTAATTCCTATTGAGGAAAGCAGCTATAGCATTTTCCCACCAGCTGCCACCTTCTGTGGAGAAAAGAAAATTACTATACATGGAATTTATACACAGTGAGACAGGGTAGGTGCACAAAGTATCAACATTTTACAGGAGAAATGTTAACAAGGAGCACAACCTTCAGGTGAAACATATACCGACAATGTAATTCCAACTGACAGTCACAACAGCTGGACTAACAACCCTGCTTTCCAGAAAGCATCTCAGACCTGTCATGACAGAAGTGATAATAATCACCTCATCACTCATCTTACTGAAATATTAAAATCAGACTAATTCCACAGAAATAAAACACCTAAAAAAGAGGTAGTAATAGCATTTGTGTTACTGAGAAAAATAAGCAAAGTGCAAAAACCAGACGGCTGAGTTTGTTACTATTTAAACACTCCCACTTTGCAAAACACTAACAAACAAAAAAAACAGTCTGCTTACCACTAATTTAGTTATCCTGCTTCCCAAGTGTAGGTCACACACTCATTTCCCTCAATTTCTAGTTCAGTTGGAATGAACTGAAAACAGCTTTCACTTGAGATAAACCAGCAGTCAGCAGCAGCCCATGGACAGGACTGCAGTACACGTGGAGTGAACAGAGGATGTGGAGAGACACAGGACTTGGGTATAGAAGATTTCCTCCATCAGGCCTTTCAACAGACTCAAACACTTAACACTTGCCTTGAGGCTGAACTAAAAGCAGTTTGCTCCAATAACTGGAGCTCAGGGCACTCCAGTTTCAAAAGGATTAACTAACTGCTCTGGAATCAGAAGTAGTGTGCATGTAAACTATGGAAAGAATTTAGTGAATCCAACAAGGCAGCATCAACAAAAGAAACAGGAAGCACGAGGGGCAAGTGTTCCATAGCAGAATCCCTCCTCAGAGATAATCTACAGCACATATAGTAAATGTTGTTTGTATAGCTAAAGAGCTGAAGAACAGAATGTTCAAGATGGAAAAGAAAAATGCTTATCACCATCAGAAGGGAAAAGTAAACATTTTACATGTTGGTTCTGAGAATGCATTATTGCCAACAGTCACCTAATAAAGAACAACACAGTACCAGCTTCTTTAAAGGAATAAAGGAGAAAGAAATGGAGGAGACAACTTCCAAGCTTTGAGTTGGACACAAGTGTCACGGCTTGTGAAACTGAAGCCCTGAGGAACAAGGAAGGCAGTGACCTTTCTGTGCCTTCCCCACTGCTACAAGTTTTAGTTCTCAGTAGTGACATCTCTGCATTCTGCTCCACTACTGATCTTGCTCACCAGCCTGTCTGGTGTCTCCAGGCATTGCCCCAAGCCCCGCTGCCTTTGCCCTAGATCTTCCCCTCCTCTTTCCAACTGCCTTGTGAGGCCAGACAGCCATGGAACACAGCAGAACCAGGAAAGCAGCCCCCTCTTTGCTGCCCAAACTGCATCTTGTTATCTCAGCCCCATCTCTGCCACCTCCAATGGTATCTCTTGACCAGACCACCTCTGCTACAGCATTCCCAAGCCTTTCCCCATCCTGTAATGCTTTCAGCTCAGGTGACACTGCTGACAAATGCCTTCTCCTACACAGCAGCCAAAACCAGGCACGTGTGTTTTCACTCCCTGAGGGCAAGGCGAGGCATTCCTCTTCAACCTTACCCTCAATGTTCCCTCTAAGAGAAAAAGGCCAGGGTAGGCAGAACAACCAAAACAATACACAGTATCTACTGTGGCAGCCATTCCCTTTACCTCGTTCATTTCCAGAGACGGTGAACTTGTGTGGACTCTGCCCAGTCCATAAGCCCACATACCCAAGAAATGTGGTGCCTTGGTACGCAACCTGAAACCAGGGAGGAGAGCAGTTGAGCATTCCACAGCAGAACACAGTTGGAACCTGCAGCCTGGACTGCTTTTTATAGCTTTCATATCTGTATTACTATAGCACTCTGCCTTCAGTTACAGGAAAACATGCCAAGTGAATTATGAAGGGACTCTGAGGCTTCAAACTGCCAGAATTCAGTTATTTGGGATCACCAACAGCTACAAGACTTTTGCTCAGGTTACACTGCCAAGCCACAAACAGCAACTTGTCCATTTACAAAATGGACTAATGAATATTGAAAAAGTAAGACTCACAAAACTGCACTAGCAAATAATTGGTTTTGGTAATCTTGGTCTAAAACCACACTTATTGGTCACAGAAATTCACAAGGTCTAAAGAAAAAAAGCCTTAGAATTCATTACTACCAAAAGTGATCTCTTTGCCATATTACCTATTATCTCTTTTTTTTTTCAGCATCTTGACATTTCCTTCTTGCAGCATGTCTTAAAAATCATATCTTCTAGACTAAGCTGCTCCACTTTTTGCAGCCCATCATCATAAAATGGATGTCCAGAACAGAAAGAAAATCAGCATTTATCCCACACTCCTGTAGCATAATTGTGCTGCTCTAACAATGCAGTGTATTTGGGATGGGAACCCCATTGGTACATTAAACCCCCTACCTCAGCAGCTCTAGGGCTGTCCCGTGCTTCACAGATCACCAGCCAGCCACGTCAACCCCAGACCGTACCTGCCCACCCTTCAGAAACTGCACATCCACTGTGATCTTGCTCAATATATCGACAAAATCATAATCCAGGTTCCGACCGTGGTAGATGTTCCCTTTGTCATCCTGAGCCACAATGCTGGTGCAGAACCTGCAAACAGAACAGGGCAGGCAATGACTGAGGGCACAGCTCTGGCACTGCTTGGAGTATTCCAGCTGCAGAGCTCAGCCTTTCAGGAGTAACTGAGCTGATGCTGTGCTAAATGCTTTATTAAGGTTACCATACAATGAGGAGTCCAGTACCACACCACAGTCCACAGCAGGTCAGAAAATACAGGGCAGCAGGAAGCAGCACTTCCACTTGGGAACAACAATTATTTCATTTTCCTTTTGTAAGTCATAATGAAAAGCTGACATCTAAAAGTGTCCAGAAAGTGTTGCACTTTCTGCAATTAATTCTGATAATTTTATTTCCATTTGGACTCGTGATAACTTTAATCAAGAGTAAGTAAGTTCAAATTAAGCCCCATCAATGAAACTGAAAACCACTGGTTCAGGTATCAGCCATTTCAATAACAGACTATTCTCTAGAACAGGAAAAGTACTCAAACTCCTGTGTGACAAGTTCAGTTTCATTAAAACAGTTTTTTTTGTGGAATATACTGTATTAGCAGAGAATTAACTTTTAGTTTTGAGTTGGTCATTTCAATGATGCATAACTCTGCCTGTCAAAAATAGGGAGGTAAAAAATTCTTCAGATAAGTAGGTTATTCCCAGTTGATGGAGGTTTTCTAGCATCCAAGCTGAGAAACTGAGCTTCAGGGGCCTCACCAGGGTGAAGCATGGCAAGTATCCTCTGTGAAACACTAAACCAGCCAGCACTTCAATGCATCATATTCAATATTAGTCCTTGCTAAAAAAAGGCCATAGACTGAGTACTACACATTATGAAAAAAAAATAAATGCAAACAAGGAGCCACATGCCTTGATATTTGCTAAAATGTATATGGAGAAATATTTTAGCCTCTCCCCAGAGAAAACACCAAGTATTGATTACTCTCCTGCACCAGGTTTCTAGGGCAGAGACAATGAAACAGTATTTTTTCACTGAGATTTTGTTTGCTGCAATAAACACACTACAGTCACTTTCCACTGCTCAAATCATGAATTATCTTATGCAGCCACAGTAAACTCTCATCCAGAAAGTAGTTAAGTGGTAACTTCCTCTCAGACAAATGAGAAAGCAACTAATTATTCTAGCCTCCTTTTGGGCAATTTTTAAGTAACAGGGAACATTACATCATCTTCAAACATAGATCATCTCTACTTTTGGATGGGCATACTTACCAGCAGAAATGACTTCTGGATTTTAATACGTGTACATGCAAAAAACCGTGACAGAGCTGCTACTTGTACTTGCCCATAGAAAACGTAACTGTTCCTCGTTCCGTTCAGCACTCAGTCTGCCCAAAGGGAACGAGACCTGCCGGCCGGACAGAGCCAGCTTTCAGCAGGAACAGCGCAGCTCACCCACCACGTGCCTCGTCCTGCGCTCAACTGCGGCTCCCCAGCCACCTGCACCACCCGGTGTAAGTACCCCACACTCACGCAGTGGACTCGTAGGCCAAGTTGAGCATGAGTCCATCTCCGAGATCCACTCCCAGTGCTTTGCACATCCCCGCAATCTCTCCCGCGAAGGGCTGCGGCATGAACGCCTCCAGTTCGGCGGCTATGGGCTGGATGACCTGGTGAACCCATCTGGGCACCCTCTCGCTGCAAGACACACCGAGGGCTCAGCGGGGAGCGGCTGGCAGCGGGGTCCCGCAGCGCTGCCCCTCCGCTCCCGTCCCGTCCCGGCCGCACGCACTCGATGATCCGGCGGACAGCGGCGCGCAGGAAGGCGGGCTCGAAGTGCCGCAGCACGGGCAGCCAGCGCTGCTCGGCAGGGCTGTCCAGGCTCACATTGCAGCGCAGGGGGGCCGGGGCCGCCCCCGCCGCCCCGCACAGCAGCGCCAGCAGCGCCCACGGCCCGCAGCCCATGGCGCTCGATGGAGCGGCAGCAGCGCCCCGGGGCCGGCCCGGCCTTCCCCGCGCCGCGGGGACCGCCCCGGGGCGGCACCGCCCGCCCGCAGCCTGCCCGAGCGGCCGGGACACCGGGGACACTCGGGACACGGCACCGGGAACGGGCATTGCCCCGCCGCTGCTGCTGCTGCGAGCCGCTCCAACACACTCCCTTCCACAACCCGGGCAGAGGGGACAGAGCCACGCTCGGCACAGCTGTCAGCATGCTGGCTGACACAGCAGCCTGTCTACGACGGAGAAAGGGGGAGACAGGACACCAGACACTTGTCCTCAAATTTTAGCACTCCCTTTCAGTGTCAGAGGTTATCCTTGCTGGACACATGCACAAGAGGGGAAACGGCTCAGCTGTAGAGCAGAAAAAGCGCCCCCAGCAATAGAACTGTGGTTTACAGACTGCACTTTGCTCGTCCTCCCCCAGCCTCTGGCTCCAGCCCCTGCTCCATACTCCATCCCCACAGCTATGCGTGCTCCTCCACCTGACAGCTCACTGCTCTCCTTGCCCAGTACCGATCCCTGCCCTTTCCTCAGCAGGAACATACAATTCTGATAAAACATACAAAGCTGGAAAAAAAAAAATCCTACTTAGTTCTTCACTCCCTATAGCTTCTGTCCAGTTTTTTTTTTTTCTAGGAAGCAGGGTGACAACAAAACAAACAAAAGAAAATCCATACAATAAAGAATTCAAGTTATTACAAACACATATTCAACAAATAGCTAAGCAAATTCCCACATGGAATACCAATGTTAATCTGGCTTCCTAAAAAGGAAAAAAGCACCCCACCAAATGCATTTCCATTATATTGTGCATGTGCCACCTGTTTCTGCACCACAAAGAAATCCATTTCTAACAGACCTGGAAAAAGGACAGTACAAATAACTCCCTCAAGTTATAAATACTTCATCAACTCCATTGAAACAGGTGGCATAGGAAGGTACAAAGAACCCATTAATGGTCCCAACAGCGGTCAAAAGTAAAGCACAAATTCAACCTTAGGCAAAGAACCCAGACATGCACATGATTCTTACATGTACTTGCCAAGAAACACTGGCAACTCCTAGCAGAAGGCACACCACTATAGGAAAACATCCCTCTTTTTCTCTGGCATGTAATGCTATTTTTGTATTTAAATAGCAACAAAAAGTCCATTTCCCAAAACACCAATTTTATTTTTCTTTTCTTAGTAAGCCATAATGAACTGTTCTTCCCCGCAACTCTTGAATTAATTTTACCTGCATCACAGGTGAATTTGGTATTATTAAATTAGTCAGAGCCAGCTGCTTGGACAACAGCTCACTCTGTCTGCAGCCACTCTCCCAAGACAGGCACAGACAATATATCCACATGCTTTATAAACTGGCCAGAATATTTTTTTTCCTTTCTCCTGCTTAGTCATTAATTGCCTCAAGTAGAATTCTTATCATACAGTTGTGTATTTTAATACTTACACATACAAACCCCACTGTAAGTAAATTATATTAAATAAAAATAAAATTGCTTTCTTCCCCTGAAGACTTCAAAAACAAATGTAGGCTCTCCAAGGATTAAGGCCTCTGTCCTATTGATGCAGTATAAATCAGCTTGCTAGAGTTCCATTTGCATTTCCAAACAGATCAGAGCTAAATCCATAAGGCACCAGAGTCCTCCTTTCCCTCAGGGTGATGGTGGGTGGAAATAAGCATCTTCAGGGTGACTTCTTCAAGGGTGATGAAACTCTCTCCAGCATTTATTTGAGCAGCTGTTTTCTCTTTTTCAGAAGCGCATCTCTAAGAGCCAGCTAACCACAAAACAAGAGGGGAATATTCAGGTAAGGAACAGAAAACACCACACACCACCATCACTACATCAGAACTCTTGTCATTTCTTTAACCTCTGGTGAAAGCACATCAGCTCAAACTGGGAGCAGCATTGCAAATGCTAACAATTACAGTGGCACAAACACTGACTTCACCTAAACTCCACAGGACAATTGAAGAGCTGGGCTTTACCAAATCCTATGCAACAAAGATTACAACAAAATACTTCAGTGCCTCATTTAAAACAGAAAAGATGAAGCAAGTTACAGTTCAGCTGAGAGGTAAGTGAGTGTTTTGTGACAAAACTACTTTTCAAGGGGGGAGGAAGAATTTCTACAAGTGCCATTATCACCCTAAAGAGATGATACTGTGCTTCAGACATGTTTCAAGCCAGTAAGGGAGCCAGCTCCGGATTATAGCAAGCAGGCCATTTATCTTACCACCAAAAATGCAGCAGAATGTAGCACCATGCAGCTATGAGCCTGCAACCTGCTCAAAACACTTCTGGTTAACAAAATGGTGCTATAGCCTAACACTTATGGGGAAAATGTATTAATAAATGCTGTTTAGCCATTACGTTTGAATTTAAAACATGAATAAGGACAAAACCCTTCAAGACATCTTTTTTAAATAACTAAGCCAAGTGTAAGTATAAACAACAGCTTCCTCAAAGTGCCTGGATTGTTCATTTGCAGCCTATTTTGTGTGTTTTGAGAGCTGGTTTCAATGTTGTCAGCCTTAACTGAGGTGAGGCAGAGTGATGTCCAATACACATGCACAGAGGATACTACTCCACATCCTCCTGCTCAACAGAAAAATTTTGGCTATTTTCTACTCAGTCTACTAATAGTTGCTGTCTTGCCCTTCCTAAGTCAAGAAATTGCAAACAAATACAATTTGGATAACATGCATAATCCTGGAAACAATACAGAGTTCAAGCAGCATGTAAACACTTCCATAAAACACAATCTGGGGGGAAAAAAAAACCAAGCTGGACCACTGAATTATTCTACAAGTTTCTTGAACGTATTTTCAAGATTTAACCAGGGGCTTCACCACTGAGAACTGCATTAGTGTCAAACTACTGTTTCAGTGAAGTAATTTTTTTTCTGAACAGCTGAGTCTGTGATAGAATAGTAACAAGAGAAAGGTCAGAGATTATGGAGAGTGAACCATAATCTGCAAAGTAGCTCTTCCTTGGGGCAGGACTCAAGCTTTCTCTGAGCTCCAACAGCAACACCTCAGGCCAGAGGGCAGGCAGCAGCACACCTGGGTCACAAGCTACTACTCACACTGCCCCATCCATGTCCAACATGAAACATTACCTGCTTCTCCCTAAAGGAGCGCTTGTTCTTGGTCCGGACACTATGGCTGTATCTCATCATCATGAAGTTCTTGTTCTTCTGCTTTTCTTTGTTGGAAGAGCTGGCAAATGGGTTGATTTTGGTTTTCTTTTTCACAAATTCTTTTCTGTCTGTTTTTCCAGCCTAGAATAGACAGCACAATAGAGCAACAGGGGGTCATCTTCCTTCACCTGCCATCAACATCCCTTGCCTGATGCTAACAGGATCTATGGCAGTAACAACAAATCTGGGTTCAGGATGACTGTATTCATGAAGTCACAGTGACAATTGGGTCTGTTTGCATTTTCACAGTCACATGTGAGCAGCAGGAGATTGTTTATCTGTTACAGCAAAGAACCAAACAAATTACCTCTCAAAACCCACACAGCAGCTGGGCACCTACCTTAGATAGGCAGCCTCAGCACTTCCTCCTGTACAAGACAAACCTAAGCCCAGAAGGACAGGATACAGAACATGTTAGTTCCTTACCTTTGCAGTTGCCAATCTGGTCTCCTTGTCCGACTTGGGCTTCTTATGCAGGCGTTCAATATCTCTGAGGGAAAGCAGCTCTCCCCTACACACAAATCCAGTAAGTGTCACCACACAAAACTTCAGGCAGCAAGGAAAACAAGCTGCCCTCTTCACCCTTTGTCTCTCACCCATCTGAGGCCATTGTCTCATCATTCATTTAGACATAAACACTTCTTGTTCCCTTCAGGCTGTTCCTTGTGTGGGATATCCATTACTAAAGTCACCCACTTATTTTTCAAGTCCTATTTTTATCAACAAGTTTAAGAATCACTGGAGCTATCACCAGGCAGCTACTGCTACAAAACCCCCCTCTCAGGCCTCCTGGTCTGAACAAGTCAAACAGTCTCAGATCTTCCACAAGCTCCTCATGTCTTTTTCCCAGGTATAAGCAAACCCCCAGCCCAGGATCCATTCTAGGCTCTGGCTGTCACCAAAGAACACTGATCAACAGCAGAGCTCTGTGCCCTGCTGCAATGAAGAGCTGCATGACCAGAAGATAGGTAAGAAAAAGCACTCAGAGGCCACATCCTACCTGCCCTCCTCCTCCTCTTCATCATCTATTTCAATATATTTCCGCTTGGCAGCTTTGCCAGGTGCAGAAGCAAGCTCTTTGGAAAGCTGGGCAAGACGTATTTTCTTGAAGTCTTCCTGAGTTAGCAGCCTGCTTGTACTGACTGCTGCAGCTTTGGCTTTTCGTTCCTCCATGGGCATGCTTTTCACTTTTTCTGCCTTTGGAAAACAAAAAGGTACAAGAGAATCAGAGCTTTGCAAACCACTCCTGTGCCACGATCCATGACCCCTGCCGCCCAAATACACATCATGCAACAGCAGTATTGGGAAATGCTACAACCAGATGCCAGGATTTTTCCTTGTCTCACATCCATAGTGTCTGAAGGGATTGCATGCACACTAGATTTTGGGAGTACAAGCTCTCACCTGACTATCACAGCTCTGAAAGCATTGAGCCCTGAGAGAGCACTCCTCCTTCTCCCCTCCCACCCTAACAACATGTGTACTTGAGCAGCACTGCTGAGCAGCACTTCAGCCTCGCTGCTTCAGGACAGCTTGCTCTGAAGGCCTGGGTCGGTATTTAAAAGCAGCTACATGGAGGTGAAGAGCAGGAGGATCTGGTCTGTGATGAACTAGACTCATTTGTATTTGGCATAGAACACACTTGGCACTCACTACTTGTTGCTGCTCCTCATCTGAGGAGTGATGCACATCAATCCATTCTCCATCGTCATTGTCCTCCTCCTCACTCAGACTAGCACTCTCCCAGCCATCTGTTTGGGGAACAAGTTCGGAGCTGTTAACACAAACTCATCTTCACTGCCCAGACTGGCAATAATGGATGCTTGGATCACCTGCTCTTCCTGCCTTTCATTTATTTCACCCACTTCCTAAGTGCATTTTGCCCTGGGACAGGATCCATGCTATGCTCTGCAAGGCTCAGTTCTCATCTCCAGGGCAAGATCCTGAAAGCAAGGTGCATTTGGGACAGCCTGAAGCACCACAGGAGTTAACAGACACTGATGATGCTCCTCAGTAACAGTGCTCCCCACTCCCAGCCACCTCAACCAAGAGGAGAAGTACTGTGGTTTATAGCTGGGTTAGTCAGAACAGTCCAAGCATTGCTTTTCACTGCCGTGCTGACTGATGTGAAGTTAGCAGCTTCAGCAACCAAGCCCAGTGTTAGTGATCACTACACAGCCTGTCCCATTCCTCCAGCATTTTCAAGGGACTCCCCCTTCATTTGCCAAACTCTGCCTTGCTTTTCAAGACTCTTCCATCTCGGACAGAGGTTCTAGGGTGTGTAAAGCATTTACACAGGAACTGAATTAAACGAGCCAAATGTTATATCCAACTACTATTTTGGTGGTCTGTAATATCCCAAAGGTTTTACTTAGGAGAAACTGAACACAAAGTCCACAGCTGTACTGTCTGTCCCTCTGCTGCCTCATCTCAGTGTGTGTCATACAAAGCAACACAGTACCAAACCCCCCTGACAAACTGCACTGACTCAAGGATAGACATGAGCAAGCCAAGGCACAGCAGGAACAAAATGCACAAACATCAGGTTCGCTGTCCACATAAAATTGTAGTGGCACTGATGCCCAAACCAGAATTTTTAAAGGAAAAATGCCAACCTTCTTCCTGGGTTCCTCCCTTTTCCTTTTGATCCTCAACCTCCAGTACTTCTGCTCCTGGAATGTAGTCTTTGGCATCCAGTTCTCCATATTCATGAATCCTGGCTTCCACCGAGGCCTCAGTAGGCTTACCCTGTACATTAACACAACACTCATTAAGCAGGCTGCTACTGTAAAATCCACCAAGCCATGAAAATACCTGGAGGAACAGGTGTGGGTCCACAGACCTTTCCTTATTTCATGTGCCAGAGTTGACTCAGGTTGAATGCATCTCAGAAAATGGGTGAACTTCAGACGCTTGATGAAACCATGAGTTAGATGAACATTATGAACTAACAAAATGTGGATAGCATACTGTGTCCAAAGGCAGAAGAACACAGACTTGACTCCACCTTCTCAAGAGGATACTGCCACCAATTCTCATCATTTTTGAGCGTATCAGTTTTTAGTGAGTGCAAAACACATTAACATCTTACCCTGAACTTCTTCTGCAGCATCTCTGGATTCAGAGAGCGGAACAGATGTATCAGAGTTCTTGCAGACATCATCACATCTGCCCAGAAAAGGAGAGAGTCAGGTAAAAAAGCAGAACTCTGAGCAAACCAAAAGCCCACACAGATGACCAGCATTTACAGCCCACTCCTGTATTCTGAGGTTCTGGCTCCCTCTGATTTCTCTGGTATAAAACCCAGCACTTCCTCAGGGCTAACTCTTCTTAACCATCCCTTTGCTTGCTTTATTTCTGTCCATTAGCTCCTCTGCCATAACTACCCTTCACTGTTTTGTCTCCTGTGGCTACACACTCCAAATAGAGAGATGTAACTCAAACAATGAAAATGGTCTCAGCCCATAAAAACCAATTAGAACAGCACTGCCATGAAGGCTGTAACTGGGAACCACATAATACAGGAAAAAAGGGAATTTTAATTCATACCCATGTAATACTTACTTTTATTTTTATGTGTCTTGTACTGAACAAGGTCTTGGAGCAGATCTTCAGTCATGGCTAAGGGACACCTCGCAGTGATTTCTTTTATTGCGTTGATTCTAAAAACATGGAAAATTATTTTCTCAACAGCAGTTAGGAGAAAGTGCCACTTACAGACAGAATAACCTGAAACTTGAACCTTACACAGCATTTATACAACATTTGGTGTAAGAGGAGAAAACATAAAATACTCCAAGCAAAAACACAGAAAGTTGAAGCTAACAAACTTTTAACTCAAACAGCTTCTTGCAAGTGGTTTAAAAAAACAGATCTATTTTACCACATTTGAAGCCTCAGACAATGACTCATAGAGTTCTGTACCCACCCCACAGTCATGACTTCCCCAGAGTTCTTGTCTGTGACAAAGTTGTTGGCAATGGTCATCAACACTGACTGGATAATCTGAAAAGAAAAAATGCTTATTTAATAAAAACATTTAGATGCCATTAACAGACAAATCTTTTCATATAAACATACATCAGGACATGCCAGTTCAGCCCACAAATATTTTCTAAACATGAATTTTCTTGCAGGAAATAAAATAAGCATCTTTCCCTGCCCCTTTACAAAATAATGTGCCAGAACTTGGAGAAATTGCTGCAATTACCATAAGCTTTTCCAAACAAATTGACCAATTCCCCTTCCCCCGCCCCAGACACACACTCAGCTGCATGTCCATGGTAGCCTGCTGCCCATTTAACATCCATCACAGGTGGAACACTGACCTCAGGTGGGACCAGCTGATGTGAAGCTTGTGCAGCAAACAAAAGAATCTTGGTCACTTCTGGAAGAAAAGCAGGAAGAAAACACCCAAATATATTGCTGCAGCTTGCTCCAGCCAACAAACACATCCCTTAAAACATAACCTGCTCAGTCAGGCCCAAAACCAACCAGCCTCAGCTTCTTTGGCACAACTGTTTCTCCTCTCCCACCAAACATTAGGAACTCCTCTGGCCTCCACTCAGCAACAAAAGCCAGCTAAAGCCAAAGGAAATGCTCCAGAACTGGAGTCAAACACCAGCAAAAGGAAGCAGAATAAGGCAAACATGCTCAGCTTAGCTAGTCAGGATTAGGGACTCAGATTCCTTTTATTCCTTTGCTGGAGCTTCTCAAATCCTCAGGTAAGGAGCCCTGAGTGTCACAGCCTACACAGAAATGCAAAGCACTTGGCACTTCTGGCACAGACTTGTACTTCCTTTGTCCCCACTGGACTTGTCCTGCTTCCCACCAAACCACTGCTATCTGTCCCTTTTCACTGCCACTCCCATCAAAGGCCTGGACATGAGACATGAGGGATCAGCAGTACCTGGAGTAGCTACTTACCCCTCTGATGGGGCTGGAGGAACCTCTGAACAAAGGGGTAGAAATTAAACAGAAAAAGCTGCAAGGCAAATTATAACATATTATCTTCTTGTCATTGAACCTGAGAGTACCTTCATAAACTGACACAGGGTAAAACCATCTCATTTTCTTACTGGGTGGTCTGCACAAAACTCTCCAAGTGCAGGAGCTGCCAGTTTCCCTCTGACTGATAACTCTGTGGGCAGCATGAGCAGCTTCCCAGGAAGGTCTTGGAAGCACCAAGTTCTTTTCTTTATGCTCAGCTATTCCAGACCAATACCTTTCTCTAGGCCAGAAGTTCCCCACACCCAAACCAGACTGGCCAACTGACCACCATAAAAGGATCCAAGTACACACCTCATGTATTCCAACAAGCCTGGATATTAGGTCCATGAGCATCATCTTCACTTCAAATCGCTCCTTGCAGTTCTCCAGCTGCTTCAGCAGTTTCTCAGCAAAGTCTGGAAGGAGCAAAAATGGATTTGCAGTAGAACAAAACAGCACAATAGGATTACACTCAGAATAGGCAGGTTGTTTTCTTATTTCAAAGCCTCAGTGCCGTCTCACAGAAAAAATCAAGGTGACCAAAGCACTTATTCCAATGGGTTATTTGACTTCTCATGTGCCTAAAAGGCCTCCTGTGCACAGGTTCAGCAGAGGGAACTGGCAGATGTGCCCCAACACCATAAACACTGGAACAGCACTGAAAACTAAGTTTTTAGATATATTTTGGGTTGATCTCAGAAAGTGACATGCCCAAGGTTCACTGGAATAGACAAAGACCAAATCAAGTGCTGGTAGCTTAACACAAATTGCACTAAGAGAGTGAACTGCACACTCACCTTGGGGATCATGAATCAAGTGAATGGCAGAGAAGTTGAACACCTCTGGCTTGCTCTTCTTTTTCTGCTTCTGCATGGAAGCAAGAGTAAAAGACATTTCTTTCTATGAGTAAAGTGCTTCAGTTTCAAGGCTGCTGCCTCTTCAAAAAGATTTTAACAACTATCCCTGGATTTTAAAAACTACCCCCCTTTTCAACTACACAGCCTTATTTACCATCCACAGCTAAACAAGAAGGGCAACAACTGGGCTTGTGTACCAGAAGGATGAAGCCAAGAAGATGGGAAGTCAGGGAGCCCTTTCCTCACCTTGAGCACCTTCATGGCTTTCTCCAGTTTCTTCTTGCGCTTGGTGGTTTTCTTGTTGGTGGCGTAGCGCATCATCAGATCTCTGGCTGTGGGGCCATCATCCTTGGGGAAGGACAACACTCAGGTGACCCAGGCTCCAAATGGCAAGCCCAAAAACAAACCAGCAGTATTTTTCAATGCCACATACTCTGAGAACTATCTTAACTGTCAGAGCACATCAGCATCTAGAAAGATAAGAGCTCTGAGCACTTCTCTGTTAACAGACAGCAAAGGCATCCTGCCATCACTTCGGGCCAGCTGTCAGCCACTGAAATTGTTTGTGAGCCACAGAAACACCTGGAGACAGCTAAACAGGACACTGAGTAGCACAGAGGCAGACAGACTGGCAGAGCCAGCCAGAGTCACACTCAAGATGACAGAACCAATAAAAGACCTGAAAAACAAATAGGGAAATATTTGGTCACAGCACCCACCTCAGACTCTGACTCGCTGTCCTGTTTCTCATCCTCATCCTTCCCAAGGAAGAACTTCAAACCAGCAACTAACACCTAAAAAGTAAAGTGAGTTCATGTGGGACAAGCTGACAAAATTCACAGCCACCCTACACTCGCATTTTAGGATGTGCAAAGACTTAGCAAGTTGTTTTTATAGGCATGGATCTCAGTAGAAGATAAGTTACAGCCTGACAGCCTAGATAAAGTCCAGTGTATCAGTGATTTCTGTTCTCACCTTGGTCACTTTGGAAAAGCAGGCAGTTGTGATGACATTGACTGTTTTGGCATCATTCCTGGAAAAAAAACCAAACCACATGTTTTAATAAATCAGTTTTCAGCAAATATTTAAGTAACTCATTTCACACAAGACATTTTTTCTCAGCTAAACTCCATGGCACAAGTTACAACTCCACTGGGCTATAATTAGGAAATCTAAGTCACTATCCCCTACATCATGTTTTGGACTACATACCACAAATGATGCCCACGTGCCCCACAATAAAGGGCAAACCAACCTAAGGCTGCCAGACCCACCAAATATTCCTTCTGTAAAGCTCTATCATCACATCCAGAGATATCTTGGCAGCAGTGGGATTACTGTCTCTCAACATCGTGTACATGAAGTTCTGCAGTGCCTAAAAATGAAGTGGAAAACATTTTTAGAGCTCTTCAACAGCAGGAGGTCAGTTCAAAGTGCAGGTGAAATGCAAAGCACCTACCGTGTTCACTTTATTGTTCTTGTGTTTAGCATTGACGTTCTTGATGTCCGTCACAATGTGAGTGTACAAGGTCTGCAAGAGGAGAGGTGACAGGGAGCAAAACACACAGAGGCAACCCTGCCCAGGCACCAAGCTGGGCCCAGCTGATCACCTCTGGGAACACCACTGAGTTACAGCACGAAAAAGAACAGAAAGGCGTCCTCTGAAAACTCATGTATTTGAAAACTAGACTGAATTTACAGTACAGCAAGGCAGGACAATGAACAGCATCAAATACTGCTTCAAATCCTGCCCCTGCTCCATTCTGGCCTGCTCTGACAGCCAGGCTTTTCACCTGCAGACAACCAAACTGCTCAATCCCAAACAGGACAGGCCTACAACCTGCAGCAGCAAGGTGTTTACAGTGGCAGAACTCCGTTACTAGTCCAACACAGCGCTGTGCCTCCAGCACTGACTGCTGAAACAGCCGAGCTATTTTAAACTCTATTTTCCCAACCAAGCAGAGAACAGCTGCCTGTTCTGGCATTACCTCTGGAAGTTGGTCACAACACACTGGAAATGCAGATTTGTGTCAGCACCCCTTACCTTCCGTAGCAGTTTATCGTGACAGCGCAGCAGCTGAAAGAACAGCTCCAGCAAACTCGTGGGATGTATTAGATTCTTATTCCTCAACAGGATCAGAGCCTTGCAAAAGGTCTGTAAGAGAATCCCAATTTCCCATTGCTCTGCAGCTCCTCTTTACTGGCAAGCTCTCAGCTCACACAGAAGGCAGGGGCAGCCCAAGGCGGATCTCACCATGCGCAGCTCGGGGTCCAGGACCGTGTGGTGGTGGGAGAGCAGCTCCTTCAGCTGCTGCGGGAAGCTGGCCATGTGCTCGGGGTAGCAGTGGGCAACCTGCAAGGGACAGGGCAAGACAAGGCGCCAGAGCACGCCTGGGGTTACCTCACAGGCCTGGCAAGGAGCGCACACACAGCAAGTTTCATTCTTTGTACATGGTTAAGTGTCACGGAGGCCGGAGCCAGGCACAGGGGCTCACCTGCGCCAGGAACATCAGCTGTTCGGCCAGCTCCTTACTGGGCTTGTCCGGCTGGAAGGTGAAGATCTCCACATGGGACTGGTAGTGGTGGTACTGCTGCAGGAACTGTTCACACAGAGAACAGCGGCAGCTGAGCAACACCGCCCGTAGCCCCGTGCCCCACCCGCAGCCCGCCCAACCACTCCCCCGGTGCGCACCTCCTCGGTGTAGGACGTGGGGTCGCGCTTGATGAGGTTCTGCAGCTGGGGCAGGTTACTGGGCAGTTTGTTGCCCTGGCGGCCCGACATGGCTGCGGGCACCGGCACCGGGAGCGCACCACGCGAGCGCTCAGCTGGGCGCCGCCATGTTGGCCCGCCCCCGACGGCCGCCGCCGAGGGACAAACCTGTGCGGGAGGCGCGCTGCGCACAGCGCCCCCCGGCGGTGGTGGCTGTTAGCGGGACCGCTTCCCAAGGGACAGGGACCGGCCCCATGGGGTTAAACAGGGAACGGGACACGGCACCGAGCGCAGCCGCCCCCGGCACTGCTCCGCAGCACTTGGGCCTCGCCACTGCAGCTCGCCCTGTGCTCTGATCGATGCTTCACACTGCACCTTACATAGCCACTGCAGAAGTGATCAGCATCAGAATGGAGTTGCCACTGAGAAAAAAGGGTAATTCTACTTTTGTCTTGGTTAACTTGAGCTTTTGATCAAGAGAATAGAAAGGTGACCTCTACATTTGTGCAAAGGTTACCTTTAGGTAACTGCTTATTTACACTTCAGAAAAAAGAGTGCACTTAGCCGGCAGTACTGAAAGATTCCTGTCCAATAAATGCTCTTATGTTCAGCCAGGAAAAAAAAAAAATTATCAGAAGAGCATCCAGGCATAAACATGGTACAGTCCAAAACCATTAATACATCTCTTCATTTAAGTCACCAGCACTTCTCTCACTGAAAGGCTTTTTGCTCTCAGAGCAAACCTGAATGTACCAGCTCAGGTGAGTTTGGGCTTCCCTGTACCTGACAGGTGCAAACAAGAAGAGCACATGCCCTTCTGCATAACTACAGAACTCACAAAGAGTATTTAGCATCACTTGGAGAGCAAAAGCTAAGAGAAAAACCTCTTACCAAGTGTACAGAAACACTAGCACACAGGACAATATTCCCTATAGTCTCTTCAATGAAAAAAAATCCAACTCTACGGGCTTTCATCAAAACTTTTACTTAGGAAGTCACAAAAGTTAGATCCATATATAAACTAACCTCCAACTTCTGTACTCAAGGGATTTATAAAATTATTCTTCATAATTCATCTGACTCACTATTAAAAAAATAAAACAAAAAAAAACACCAACAAAAAAAACCCCAAGCATACCAAAAATCATCTTATCACTACATTTATTATTTTCTTAAGAAGTAACTCGGGCCCTGGAGCATTTATACCCCAAGCCTGTTGCCTGCTGCATACTGACTGGTCTGATTTCCATTGCTAGTTGGGCAAGGATTGCTCACATTCACCTGGGAAGGATCAGCTGCTTCTGGTGTGGGGAGGGTGGGCTTGTGTTAGTGAGCCTAATTGCTAACAGTTGGGGAAAGCCTGTCAGTTTGACTTGGTGTGTTTCTTTGAGAGCTAAGTAGTACTTTTTAATGTACGTTTGCTTAACTAATGTGTTAAGTAAGGAATTCATAACAAGTACTGCTGGTTGTACTATGGAATAAAAGGTAAGGTTTTATGCTTACTTTTTTTTTTTACATTTTATTTAAGTACCAAAGAAGAGCTGCATTTTTTCAAGACATCCTTGTTTGCTTCTGTTCAAGGCTCCTAAATACAGATATATGTGTTGTTTGAATTATAAAGGACAAGTTTTGGGTTTTTCCTTAATTTTTAATTAATTATTTTTTAGTATGGAATTATTACCTGTTGTAGGGACTTTTTCTATAATAGTGTATTAGAAGGTTTTCCTTCTGTTGCATGGTTGATATATGGGTTAAACATGCTTTAAAAGAAGTAAAATAGGGAACCAACACAATCCTGAAAGACTTGGTTTTGTTCTTAAGGTAAATTAGGCTCTATTAGAAACTGAGAAAAAGAACAAGCTGTTACTACAGTTGCTATGAGGGCACTAAGGTGTTTCTGTGCACTGTGTTTCTGTATTTGTTCAGTCAGTCCAGCAGTAATTGGGGCTGCAGAGTTCATGGATGGGGTGGAATTGCCCAGGATGTTAAGCTGGGCATTTGGAGTTGGGCAGCTCTGGGTTCTCTTTTGCTCTTGCTGCAATCCACAGATCAGAAATTTTTATCCCATTAAGAGCCATAGAGTTGGAGTTTTTACAATGTCTGGAAGGTTTTTCTTGAGTATGTATTTGATTGCCAACATTTCATTTAAATTTCACGTCAATTCCTGGCCCTTAATGGCTGTAGGGGATTTGTCTTCCTGGACTTAATACTTGTAATTTTGTAATTGAACAGGGTCAATGCTCTTTTCTTTTAAAAAAAAAAAAGTCTCTAAGTCCAACAGGAATATATATTTCTGGGTCATGACTCATAAATTATGCTCTGGCCTGAGACACAGGAGCTGTGTTGTTTTGCTCAAGGGAGCAGAGGGATGTTCCTGTAATGGCTTGAGAAATGCAAGTCGCTGGCAGCTCCAGGGGGAGAACAGTGCAGCTGATGGTGCTGCTGTGAGGTGTTTGTGTGGAGCCACAGGCTCTTCAGCCTCAGCTTTGCTGGCTGTGGCACAAATGTTCCTTCCTCTGAGGGCAGGAATAGTCACAAACCATTATTTAAAGGTCTAACCAGAAGGTGTGTAGAAGTAACTGGGTAGCAAAGGTTTGTTTGACATGACAAACTGGCTTCCTAAAGGCTGCTTGAGCATCCCCAAAATACCAGTTTTGAATTAATACCTTTTACGTCTTATGAGGATTAAAGAGGTGACATGGAAGAGATCTGTAATTTCTCCCTCTCAAGCTTTATTTCATAGCTGTGACCTAATAGCTTGTAACATCCCAGCATTCTGAGACTGGGAGACACCAGCATTTGGAATATGAAAATGTCTTTGAGACAAATTTTGGTGAGTTATACGTGCCCTCTGCAATACTTAGGCTACTAGCAGGCTCTTTGCTCTTGGCATCTCTTTGAATTGGCTTATTTTTGCATGGAGGAGGGGGGAAAATGATATTGTTACAAGCTTGTTTTTCATAACTCTGATACAACATCAGAATAATTTGTGTCAATCCTTTCTTATACCTTTGCTCTTCAAAACATGGCCCCATAAGATTCTTTTCTTTATGACAGACACCTTACACATGAAAGAGTATCTCCCAGATCACCTGTCCTAAAAGTATTTTATTCAGCGGTGATGAAAACCTCTGATGTGTGGATTGCAGTTTCAAGAGTTAATTTAAGTAATGTTTGGATTTTGAGACTCTGATCCTGCACTGACTGGGAATCAAAGCAGCTCAGTGATACAGAGCTGATCCTAAAATGATAAACCAGTTCAGCCTCAATCTGTCAGAGGTTCTGCAAGTGCATGGAAATATTTCTGTTCTGGTATTTTGGGAGACTTTGCCTGTAAATATAAGAAGTTATTTAGGGAGAGTTTGATTAACTGTGAAAGAGAGAAGAATATGATTATGGGTTTGGCTTCTTTTTATGCCTTCTTATTGAATTGCAATAGAATGCACAGACTGATGCAGAAAAAATGTTTATTGAATGTTTCACTAACAAAACTACACTTGTGGGAACAAGGTTTTTGCTGTTTTATTACTCCAGTTCTGAACCATTAACTAGGGTCCTGCTCTAGCAGTTTATATTGTGTTCCTAGAATTTTTTGAGGTTTTAAATACAGGATGAGGAACAAGCAAAGAAATTTGAGCCAATTTGATTTTTTTTTCACCACTTGAACCAGGAGCAGGGGTGGAAGAAGGCAGCAGTATCAGTGAAGCAGTAGGGGAAGTGAACATCTCCCAGAAGAGTTGAGTGTTCCTGGCACAGTTGAGGGCTTGGCAACTTTGCAGAACGCTTCAGGGTAGTGGCATCTTTTGATCTTCTCTGTATCTCAGAACTTGCTGGAAGCTTGCAGATGTCCAAGTGCTGGGAGGGTCCCTCATCTTTTCTCTCAGCTGTGGCTTTACAAATCTTTTCTTAGGGCATAAATGCTGCTAATATCATCAAAGGCCTTGTGTGGAGGTTGTGCAGAGGTCACTTCAGATTGCTCAGGAAGGGAAGGACACAGACACTCCTGCTGATGTCTGTGGTGGGGGAAACACGCAGGAGACTGCCAAGGACAGCTTCCCCAGGGCTGGAAATTGGTGTAGTCCGCTGGACTTGAGGGGAGGGACTGCCTTAGATCTGCTGGGGATCTGGTCTCTATGGTCTGAGACACAGCATGGCATTGCAGGTACGTGCCAGGGACACGAGAAGGGAGATGGACAGCCAGGAGCTGCTCCTGGGAGATGGCACGAGTGGGAAGAGACGGGCTGGGTCACTGGGGGTGCTGGCATCCAGGTGCTGCGGTGCTCTAACACACGTGGATAGGACAGGGCTGCTGCTCCCAGCAGAGAGCCGCTACTCGGCGAAGCAAGAGGCGGGAGTGAGAGCGGCTGGGACGTGCCGCACCTCGCCATGGTACAGCAGCGGCACGGGGGACGTGTAGCACTGGTTCCTGTCATAGGTGTAGCAGGTCTGCTGCTCATCGCACGAGTTGCCCTGCTGCGCCTGGTGGATCACCCCACCGAGCTCAACTTCTGTGGGTTCACAATTTCTGCAGCTGGGAGAGATGGAAAATACAAGTGTGAGGAGTTAGATGGAAAGATGCCCCTGTTGTGATGCCTTGGGGGAGAAATGATGCCTTGGGTTTTAGCTTTTGTATTTTTCAGGTTCTCTGCTGCTTGATGTATAACTCTGAAACTTCATGTTAGGTGTAAGTTCTCTTCACAGGGTAGTTAGACAAAACAATCCCTTCCTAGCTAGGGAATCAAGGTCACCCATTACCCAGAAAGCAGAAACAATGACTAAGGGAAGGGGGCAAGCCAAGGGTCTGAGACTTCATGTCCTGGAGCTGTGGTTGGACAATTGACCCCAAGGTATAGATGAACCATAACTTATAAAAGTGTAAAAACTCATGAGTGGGATCCATCTGGGATTTGACTTGGGTGTAGCCCTAGCCAGGCTCTTGCACTGCTGAAGGTGCATCCTTTCAATAAATGCAGATTTTATTCCTTCTGCTCTGCCTAGTCTCTGATCCAGGTCAGCCTTTCCAGGCATCAGTTCAGCCCCAAATCTTTATTGCTCATCTGCACATAGAGCCAGGAGAGTGCTGTGCCCTTTCTAGGTGTTCCAAGGGAACATCTGGCTCTCAAACATCTTTTAGAGCTGCTTGAGTCTTGGGGTTCAGTCTTGGGAAGTGAAGTTAGGAAATAAAAGTACTTACAGTTCACTCATGCGATAGACAAAAGTGGTCCTGAGTGGGGACAAGGGGTCAGAGATGTTCTCCCGAGCCTTCAGGGGGACTCTGCAAAGGTGGGAAGAGAGTCACTTTCAAGAAAACTGCTTATTAAACAGTCTGCTCTGCCATGAGCAATCCCAAACTCTCATCTTCTTCAGGTTACTTTCATTCTGACCCTTCTCTGAATCAAATCCCAGGAACACCGGAGAGGTTCATGTGCGGCAGAAAATCTCTTAGCAAAATGAAATACTCAGGATACCACAGAAAGCAGCCCACATGACAAGCTACTCACTTCATCGGTGCTGGGACAAGAGAAACAATATCCAGAAAACTGGTACAACACTGCATCTCCTGCTCACCATCTCTATGAAATTCTTGGCTGCCACTTACATGATGCGGATGTTTCTCACCAGGATTTCTTCATCAGGATTTTCTTTGGAGGGGACAAACTTGGAGGTCACTGTTACACACTGACACTTATTATTGACCAGCACGTACTCCTCATCTTTGGGACTCAGTGGATAACCTGCAAGCACAGGATAGGCGATCCCAGAATCAAGATCAGAATCCTTGAAAGCTGCTCTAGCAGGTAGCCAAGGGATGAAAATGCCAGGAATGCACCATTATGGCACTGGATCGATTAAGGCTGCAGCAGGTACAAGATGAGTTCAGCTCAGTGTGCTGCTGTGTGTAGGGGTGGTGGGACTGGGAGGGACAAGATTAGGAACCTGGACACTGCTTGGTGAGGGACAAACATGCAGGGATTGCTGGTAAAAAGGGAAGAAAGTCCCAGCCACGCCCGGTCACTGAAGTGCTCTTTTTACTAGGAATTGGTTATGCATTTCCTCTGCCATGCACAAAGGCTACTCCAGCAGTCCAAACCCCAGTTTGGGTCTGATCTCTAAATAAATGTCTGACCTTGCCAGTGAGCCAGATGTGTCAGTTTTCCTGAGTGCTATCTTGTCCTTCAGGTCCTGGGGGAACAGCTGCCAAAAAGCACAGGAGTTCCCAGCACGGAGGCAGCCCCCTGACGTGGCAGGGAAAGGCAGGTGGCCCTGGTGATCCTTGTGGTTTGCAGTGAAAAAACTGCAGTCCTGGTTTAGCTCTCCAAACAGCTGCTTCTAGCATGCTGCACGATATGAAACTCAGTCAAAGCAGGCTAGAGCGTGCCAGGTGGCACTCAGAGGCTTCTGAGGTGCTGCTGAGGTTGTGCAATGCTGCCTGGCTGCAAGCAGATGGATTTGAAATAGCTCCTTCTTTGCTGCTTTGTCTTCCCCACCCCAGACCCTCGGGTCTCTGCACCCATAACAAGCCAGCCTTGCTTTTACATCCCTCTGTATTTCTAAATGTGTGTCTGCTGAAATCAAGTTCACAGCCATCTCTTTGCAGCATCATCCTTGCTACAGCACCTTCAGCCTGCTTAGAATTTCCAGACCTATTGATTTTTGTCATATGGAGACAGTTTGCTTTGGGCTCAGATGGTTCTCAGTTCTAGGGACTCACCTGCTCTGCTTGTCCCTTAGTTTAATCATAGAAAAGCTGAGTTAATCATGTCTATAAAGGATTTTGGAGTTACTTGGACTTAAAAGCTTTGGTCCTTCCTTCCCCTATAATATCCTGGTCTCATCTGCTTCCATTGCAGCTTTTCTGAGATTGCTATAGGCACAGTAACTGTAAAAAAGGTACCAACGCTGTGTGAAATGATGCCTCAGTGACCCTAGAGTGGACCTGTCTCTGTGGCCTTTGGCAGCAGTATACCTGCTGGATCAGATTCTCTATGGAGTTCCTAGCTTGGGAAGGAAATCACCTTCCAAGCTTCTTTGCCAACTCATCCTTTCCCATGAGCTCTTCCCTCTGATGGAGAAGCCTTCCAGAAAAGCCTCTCTAGTCCCTGGCTCCTTGTCTTGCCCTCTGTTTTGGCTCTGGCTTTTTGTCCATCACACAACTCTTCCTCTGCTGTCTGTGCTGCATTCCACATAACACTGTGTGCAGTTCTTTCCAAACCCTTCATCCAAAGCCAATGTTCAAGTCAGATCCTATTGGCTTTTGGGTTGTCCCAAACTCTCGCAGAGCAGGCTTTAATTCTAAAATTAGATTAAAACACTCTTCTGCATATGCAGCTTTTTCTGACTGCTCTAAAAATACTGCCCTGATTTAATTCTTTGTGTTATGCTCTTGGCTTCACTGTTAAAGTTCCTGGTGCTCCATCAATTTTTCATTTAAGATTACAATGCTAAAAAAATGTGATTTCATCTGCAGTATCTCCATGCGTCACCCAGTGAAATCCCCTGGGGAGAAGGTTTTTAAATGCAAAACTTGCTAATGCTGTTCTCAATGTCCCCAGGTCGGATTTCCTGGTGCCTGAGTTACTGCACTAAGCTCTTCTCTCCTTCCTCAATACTTAAGTGGCTGTGTTTTGCACAAAATTTCTCACCCTCCAGTATTGACCTGTCCTTTGATACACTGTGAAGTCCAAGAGAATTGCCTGGGGTAAGCAGTGAGATGCCCCCTTCCAAAAGCTGCAGGAAATGCAGGGCTGCAGCTGTCAGTGCCTTTGGGGTGGTTATCCCTGAGCACTGATCCAATCCTAGAGACCAGATCCACCATGTGCAGCAGGATGGATTCAGACTGGCTAGGGACCTGAGACCCACACTCAGGGGTGTGTGGGGAGGACAGGCTGAGCTCAGCTGGAATCTGGAGTTTCCAAGAAATTCAGTGGAGTTACATGATCGCAATAAGTTTGCCATAGCTGTTTGGCAGGATGACTAGGAAGATTTTTGGAAGCCTTTAGATCCAGCAGGTAAGATCTCTAGGACTGCAGTTTATTGCTTCAGAAACATGATAGAAAATGGCTAATTATCAAGTCTTACATTTGGAGCTAGTCATCACTTTATCCTGCAGGCAACAATTAAAACCACAATGCTCTGATGCAGAAACACCGTGAGGTGTCCAAGCACCACTGAAGCATGGCTGCTTGAGCAGGCTTTGAGGTTTGACCTCTGACTGTTAGAATCATTCAGGATAAATTACACAAAACCTGCCACTGATGTCTTAATCCCTCTTTTCCATCCATTCATTGCTCACCTACCTGCCACGAGGATGATCCCCAAGGAGGCGGCCAAGGCACCACACAGCAACAAAGAGCTCTTCATCTTGCCTTCCCTTCTTTTGAAGAATGTGAGTGGAGAGCCTGACTCTGCCTATAAGGGTGTGTGCAAATTGGTTTCCTAAAATAAACAGCCCAGCCAATACTGGAAAATGTGGCTGGGGACTGAAACCAGGTGTGTTAATGCACCAAGACCTCTGGCTTTCGGAGGGGAGCAGGAGGATTGCACTTGTACTGTGCTTTTTTCTGTTCTTCACCAACAGGCAGCAGAGCTCCTGAGTACAGGGATGTGCAAAACCGCCCCAGCCTGAGGGACATTTGCCATCAGGGCTGTTGGAAGATAAGAAAGTCAAAGAGTCACAGCTCTGCCTCGTAATTTTAAGAAACCAGACTTTAAAATCCCTTGAGTCCTATTAAAAAACTACTTCAGGGCTCAAAATCAAAATCCTGTAGGGAGCAGTTGTGTGCACACCTGAGTTAAGAGCTGGACCTGCCCCCAGAGAGCCTGCAGTCAAAGCAGGAAAGGTGACAGAGCAGGGGTGAAAGAGGTACAGCCACTGCAGCTCTGCCCACTGCATTGAGGAGTTCATCTTCTTGTGTATGGAAAAGGGACTGACTCCATGGCATTTGTGGTTTATGAGAGGTTCTGACTCAAACCCTGGGGTATTGGGCATGCAGACTTTTCATCAAGGAGGGTGGTACTGGAGAGGGCTTGGCCTTTTTTTTTTTTTTTCCCTCCCAGATTTGGGATCATTTGTATAACTTCTGAACAGCAAATGTAGCTTATAATGGCCAGAGCTGGTTTTGTAGCATTTGCATGCGTGTTGCACAGAAAATCCCACTTGTTAAGGGAAGCCCAAGCTTAGCAAGAGCCTGGTTGCTCTTTCCAGGATTCTTCAAGAGGCTTAACTCTTTTGGCAGTGCTGGCAGGCATCCTGTTTCCTGTCACCTTGCAGGATGTGTCCCTTTCTCCAGACTCTGCTGGCTGGGTCCCTAAGCCCAGAACTGTTCCAAGGCCCTGGTTGTGTGCCCTGAGCTTTTTCCCCAAGCACAGACCCCTCACCCTGCAGCTGCATGATGCAATGAGCTTTCAGGTTACATCAGCAGTGCTCATGTGCGAGGGGAGCGTGGGACTTGGGGGGGATGATGGCTCACAGCCAGCTCCTTGCAGGGCACTGGGCTCTTCCACAGCTCTTTACAAACCTTGTTCTTGTAGCAGGATAGAGAACATGCAAGGGAGGTTGGCTCTGATCTGTTTTTTCTACCAAAAACATGGCACTGGGAAGGTGCAAGGAGAGGATTTTCAATTGTCAAGGCAGAGACTGAGCAGCATTCTATCTGTGTGTTTCTGTTCACTTTGGTGGTTTTCCCTGGTTGCTGGCACTCAGCATATCTGGATTTCGGTTGCTAAATCTACACGTGTGTGTACAGTCCCTTGGTCTGGATATGATGACACCAGAGCTATTTTCAGTCCCTTCAGCCACCTGCAGGTCTCTGGGGATTTCTAGCTACATCACAAGCTCTTGAGAGGAAGGTTTATTAATGTTATTTTTATGGATTACCCCTGTTTTACTGGATGGCTTCTGAAATTTTATCTGGGTGAGCAGGCATTTGGCAATGGGCTGCATGGGGAGCTGGACTCTCCTTGGGAGACAGGTTAATTCCCTTTAAATCCAAGAGAGTCCAAGTGGTAGTTGGTATACTAATTTTTGTAAGGGCAGACTTGAAAAAAATTAGAACACTTAAGGAGGAAACTACCAAGGTCAGGGATATGAGAAAGGCCTGGGTTTCTCTAAGTCACAGCTACAAAAGTTACCTGTCATTTTAACCTGGCAGGAACTGGCTGCAGATGTGTCTGCATAGATTCACAAAAAAAGCCAGCAGGATCGAGCAGCCGGGTGACAAGGCTGCTCCTTGTCCCCCAGGACAGCTGTACTTAGTGGCCAAGTATCAATGAGGATTTCCACCGAGGTATAGCCAGCAACTGTAATGTATGCTGTGTCTCCAAACCCAAGTTATTCTTGTTGCTCTTTCTTCTACAGGCCTGTATGCAGGGAGGTGATGGCTGCAAACCAACAGGGATGGATTTGGAAAAGCGATCTGAGGCAAAAACTGTCTTTGTGCAAGCAAGTTTTGACCATGTGAAGAGGCTGAATGTGTCACAAAGCCAAAACTGAGACCTGTTTGCCATCAGATTGATCAGAATCCACATGAATCACCAAAAAGTAAGTAAAGCTGTGCATCCCATTCTGTTTCAGCTAATTTGAATATCTGGTTGACCTGTTTTTTTCCACAAAAAGGTGGACAGGAGCATTTATAAATACACCTGCACCTGTTCTGTGGTGAGAAAAGAACACAGCTGCTCTTGTTGGGACCTGGGCACGCCTCATTTATCAGGCTCTGGGTTTCTCAGCCTGGACTAATTATTGTGTTCTTGCAGCAGGGCTGCCTGCAGCTCAGAAAAACACACTGCTTCCCTGTGGCTCAGAATTCATGTCCTTTTCCCTTGAAGGGTGGGAGGCTGGGCTGGTGCTCTGCCACGGCTGACAGACCCACATAAACCACAGCATGGCAATGCAGAGGGGAGGAAATACACGCTGCATTGGAAGCCCTCCTAGTGAGGGGTCCGCAGGTGTTGAAAAATCAGAATTGCTCCGCTCTGGGACGCACGGAGCTCTGATGGATTGAAGGAGTGCAGAGATGCTCAAGTCAGCTCCCAGGGACGGGCCTGGCTCTTGCCTGTATCCCTGTCAAAGTGTGACTCCGTCTCGGGAAAGGCTCGGCAGAGCTCGTGTCTAAACCTCGGAGGTGTCCAGGGTCTGGTGGTAGGGAACTGAGTACCAGGTTTTGCTTACACGGGCACAGCTGTGTTTCCCAGCTGTTTTTTCCCTCGCTGCTGTAAGATGCCCGCACAGACAGCAGCTGCACTGGCTGGCCTTGCAGAGGAACAAAAGGCTTTTCCTCTCTGATCCCACGTGGCAGCAGCAGCTCTCAGAGATCCCTCCCAGCAGCAGGGGCTCCTCCCCGCGGGTGCCCGGCCGTGCCCTGTCCCGGGGCGGTCCCGCAGGCAGGAAGGGAGGGCTGTGCCGGCGGAAGGGACGCGCAGGAAGGGGAAGGGAAAGGGGAAGGGGAAGGGGAGGTGCGGAGAGGCCGCGGCGGCGCTGCAGCCATGCGGACCCGGCGCGGCACCGTGCTGCGGCCGCGGGCAGAGCCCCCCGAGCCCCCCGAGCCCGATGACCCCGCCGTGCCCGACGGCCGAGCCGGCCCCGAGGAGCTGGCCGATGATGTGGAGCGCTTCCACGAGCAGCAGTTCCGCGCCGTGATGGCCGCCCTGGACAGCGGCGACGAGGCGGGTGACAGCGAGGAAGAGGAGGAGGAGGAGGAGGTGCTGGGTCTGCAGCTGCCCGAGGACAGCGAGGAGGATGAGGAGGAGGACGAGATACAGGACCGGAATCCCTTTGTGGAGTACAGCGCAGAGGAGGATGAGGATGGAGAAGAGGAGGAAGGTGAGGAAGATGAAAATGAATTTGAGGATGGAGAAGAGGAAGAAGGTGAGAAAGATGAGAATGATGTTGAGGATGAAGAGGGGGACATGTCCATGGAAAGCGACTTGGAGGAGCGCCGTCCAGAAGCCAAGCTCCCCCACGAGCTCTCCTGGGGCCAGCGCAAGCAGCTCTACTATGACACGGATTATGGGAGTGATGCCCAGGCCAAGGGCAAGCGCAGCCAGCAAGAAATCGATGCTGAGGAGGAGGAAGAGGAGCAGGAGGCTCAAGTCATCCAGAGACGGTTGGTGCGGGATTTGGGGGAGGACGATTATGGTCTGGATATGATCCAGGGCTACGTGGCTGAGCAGCAGAAAACCCACGATAGCAAGGGGCAGAAAATTGATAAGGATCTGCAGGCCCTTTCCAAGAAGGAACAGCTGAAGCTGCTGAAGCAGGAGTCCCCAGAGCTCCTGCAGCTGATGGAGGACTTTGAGGTGAAGCTCATGGAGATCAAGGATGAGCTGCACCCGCTGCTGCAAATGGTCAGAGATGGCACTATCCCCCAGGGGAAGGGCAGTCGCTATTTGCAGACCAAGTATCATCTGTACCTGAACTACTGTGCCAATATCAGTTTCTATCTGGTTTTGAAGTCCAAGAGGATGCCAGTCCACAGTCACCCTGTCATTGAAAGGCTGGTGGCCTACAGAAACATCATCAATGACCTCGCAGTTATAGACCAAAGGCTTTCCCCACAGGTCCGCATGCTTCTCAGGAACTACTATGACAAGAAGGAGGAGAAGCTGCGGAAAGAAAACAAGTTCTCAGTGTTTGTCGCCATGGATGTCAAGAAAAACAAACCCAAACGTGCCTCTGAGCCTGTTAATGGCCAGGCTGCTGCTGCTGCTGAATTGTCGGATGAGTCGGAGCTGGACGAGGAGGCTGCCCTGAAATACTACAGGATGATGGAGGAGAAGCTGGCGCTCAAGAGGAAGAGGACTGGAGAAGAAGACGTGCCTGAAGAAGCAGTGGTGTCGGAAGGAGAGGATCCCAGTAAAAAGAGAGGGGTGACCTATCAGATGATCAAGAACAAAGGCCTCACGCCCAAAAGGAGGAAGATCGATCGCAACCCCCGGGTCAAGCATCGGGAGAAGTTCCGGAGAGCCAAAATCCGCCGCAAGGGCCAGGTCCGCGAGGTGCGGAAGGAGCTGCACAGATACGCGGGGGAGCTGTCCGGCATCCGGGCCGGGGTTAAGAAAAGCAGGAAGCTCAAGTGACAGTTCTCGTTTTGTAGGAGCTGCGAGTAGCAGCACTGAATCCAATAAAAGTTTTATATGCAGTGTTGTGGGGTTTATTCTTAAGGAAACTGGGGCTGGGGCGGTAATTGGTTTTTCTTTTTCATAGGGTGCTTTCTCTGAGCTGCCATCTCCAAGTGGCACAGGGCCCTTTCCACACCTTGCCCGTGTCCAAAGGTATTTCCCTCTGTTGTGGTGCTGTTGTGTTTCCCTAAGCAGGAAGCCTTGAGAGACTGCAAGGAATGTGTCAGGCAAAGGGAATTAAATGAACTGTGTGGGACTGATGGGAAGATGGGATTGGATGGATGAAGCTCTTGAGGGTGGCTTCAGCAAGGGGTTCAGCAGCTGTCACCCACCTGCTCTGTTTTGGTGTATTGTTCTGGTCTGTCCTGTTCCTGTGTTGAGCTCCAGAGAGATGGTTAATAGTAGTTAATTTTTATTGTGATTAATACCTTTGTTAGCTCTTAAATTTAAGTTTTAAATTACTTAGTCCCATGTGGTCTGAAATACTGTTTCCCTTCCTGAATTCAGCGAGAAGCAAAGCAAGGATTTGTCTGCATTTTCTAACCATACATGTGATAAACATTAACTTCCCCTATGAAAAATGTCAAGTGTTGTCTGCTGCTACAGGACTAAGCAGTGTTGCTGCAGGACCATTTACAGATGGGTGAGGTGTTAGGTCTTCAGTGGGCAGGTAAACTTTGAGGATTACTTCCATGCCTTTTGGTGGCTTAATTCCTTTTTAACCCACGCTGAAATGCTTGGTAGGAGCTGACTCTGAGTGGTCAGTTCTGATCTGGCTTTGAAAGAGGAATGAGTGATAATTTTTCTGACATTTAACAAAAACTGGAGTTGTACAGATCTCCTTAGAGCTGTACTTACCTGCCCTAACTATGAGCAGCAGTGTTGGTTGCTCCTTCTTCCCAGGGAGAAGGGTCCCAACCCTGCTGAGGAGGGAAGGAGAATTTTCCCACCTCTAACTCCCCACTGGGATCATGATTGGAGCCTGCCACTGATAATGCAGAGGCTCTGCCAAGAGGTCAGTAAGGGGCAAGATGCTGGGCAAAAAAGCAGCTTAGGTGCTTTTTCTGGGGAGGGATGGTCTTGTGTAACAGCATCACGTGGGGTGTGGAAAACAGCCGGCAGAGATGCTGCCTGATCTCATCACTGCAGAACCTGCTCCTGCACATTTCACCCTTGATGCAAAAATGAAGGGCTGATGGTCTCTGATGGACCGGGCTTTGTGCTTCCTTGGAAAGCTCCGAGCAGCTGGCAAGAACAATTCTGGCCACTGCTATCTGAGCAGTAAATAAGGGAAATAACCAGTTGGTGTGCCATTCCAGACATTCTCCAGCAAATCTGGGATTAGGTTGAAGGCGTGTCAGCGGCCCCGCCCTGCCTGCCAGCAGATGGCACAGCACAGCTCCTGGGTTAATGGAGATTAACCAGGCATTATGGCCACTGGATTAGTTCAGAGATTGGACCAAGCCATGAACATCACTCCCCTATGCTTTTATGTATGGCTAATCATGGGAATGCTGTGATATTAATGATGTGGGAGGGGGGCTGTACAGTGTCTCTAAGAACTACTTGGAGTAATGTTTTGTGCTGCAGGGAAATTCCTGCTGGTGAACAGGTTTTGAAAATGAACATATGAAATCAAGCAAGGACCACAGGTGATCAGGAAAAAGGGGTGGATCAAAGTCCTGGCTAATGCTGCTTTTTCCCTTTTCCAGTACTGCTTCTGGAGAAGGTGTTGGCACTGCCAAGAAATGCTTCCCCATGAGATGGCACTTGTCCATGCCAGGGTCCTGCTTGGAGAGGACTGGCAGCCTCAGCAGCACCTCAAGCAGGTGGGGACTCACCTCAGGTAACAGCTTTGGCTCACCTCTGTCACCCTCACAGCAGTGCAAGTGCCTGCCCTGGGTCACTTGGAGCACAGTGATCCAGAGTCAGTCCTGCCCACACCTGCACGGAAATGATTCGTATTTAAACTGACACAGGCCAAGTGTACAAAGCTCCAAGGTATGAGCTAGTCTCTTGTTTCTCTGCACCTGGAAAACAAACTCCAGAGTGATGAGCATCCAGAGTCAGCCTGGCTGCCTTTGGAAGCTTGGGCAGAAAAACACAGTGCCAGAGGTGGGGACAATGCTTTCTGCATCACAACCTGAAATTTCTATTTATACAGGGCAAGGAAAATATCTTGAATAACCCACATGGAAATACATCTGCTGCTGCCTTAGATTTTTCAAGGTTTTCCTTGCTGTGTGGGTTTTCCTAGCTGTGTTCCATAATATTCCATCACACACAGTCTGGGCATTGTTTTACTCTTGTTAGCACGTAGAAATTCAAACATTCAGCTGTGAGATTTGTAAAGTGGATTAAAGCATGTGTTCAATTAGTTACAACATGTTGCATGACTTGGGGCAGCGCTGGAAAATCAGTCTCCAGAAATCAGTAGCCTTTACAGCTTTGCTTTTGCAATTTTAATGTGAGATTTAAAAAGAAAGCAGCAACGTGTTTCAGCTTAACCCAAGTGCACGGAAGGCAGGGTGTTCTTTAAAAACTGGCAGATTTATTTGCTTCCTGCCTGCCGCCAACATCACAGTCCACATTAATTGCCTTGTCTTCTGAAAGAATCTCCCAAGTGAAACCCCCAGTAGGACACTTGGGCTTTATCCCCTTTTGTCCCAGCATCTCAGAACGTTGCTGTCCATGAGCTCCCAGGCCGGGGAAAGCCAAGGGCAGGCAGGAGCTGGTGCCCTGGCTTCTCTTGCCCGGTAAGAGGGTGGCGGTGCCGGGTCGCTGCTGCCCGGCCGTGCTCCCGGGCCGGCACAGCCGCTGCCGGCGGGGCGGGGGGAGCCCGGGGGCGGGCGCTGGGGCTGGGGCGGCCGCGGCGCTTCCCGGCCGGGGCGGGGCGGGGGCTGGGGCGGCGATGGCGGAGGCGGAGCAGGCAGCGCTGCCGCCGCCGGCGGAAAGTTCCCGGGACGGGGCCGGAGCGGAGCTGCCCCCCGGCATGGAGCGGCGGCCCGAGCCCGGGGAGGCGGCGGCAGCGGCAGCGGCGGCGGAGGAGGAGGAGGAGGAGGCGCGCCCTGCCTCGCCGCCGTTCTTCCTCCTCTACCCCGGCCATGGAGGCGGCGCCGCGGCCGCGCCGCCCGGGCTGTGGAGACCCCCGGCGCCCCGCGGCGGGGCCGCGCTGCCCGTGCTGGTGCTGAGCTACCCGGGGCCGGACGGAGCCCGTGAGTACGGCGGGGTGTCCGGGGCCGGGAGCCTCCCTGGAGGCGGGGCGGGCCGGGGCTTCCCCTGCCCCGAGCGCTCCGGGCGGCCGGCGCGGCTCTCACAGCCGGGGGCGCGCCCCGCTCGGGAGCCTCCCCGCGGGGCTGGGGAACAAGGGAGCTCCGGGAGGGCGCGGGTGTGAGCCGAGCTGGCCCAGCGGCTCTGCAAAACCAGCCCCACAGACAGCCGGTGCCGCCCTTGGGAATCCTGCAGGCTGTGCTGCACACGGGGTGGAGTTCGGGGCTGGGGAACCCTCGCTCGGGTTCCTCCTGTGTCTGTGCCCAGAACAAATCCGAGGCGAGGGCACTGCACGCTCGAGACTGGAGAGGCTGAAGTGCATCGCTGTGTGGGGCGTGTTGGGTGGCAAATAGCGTTCTCCTTTGTAAGATTCTTGATGATGTTCTTGTGGTGTATTTGGGGAAGCTGGAGTACTCTGAAGTACTTGGGTGTGTTTTAAAATCAAGTCAGAAGTACACGCGTGGGTGCGTAGAAGAGATCTCTGCCATCCACCCTAAAAATAACCAGCAGCTTCATCCTCTGGGCTGATGCCAGAGTGTGTGTGACTGAGCTTTGGGTCTTTGCTTTGTCACCTCCTGTCCCAGGTGAGCATGCACTCACTCAGGAGCTGGTTTGTTTGGAGTGGGTGTCTCATTTTTCTCCTTTGGAAGCTGATGTACTTGAAGGCATTACTCAGCAGAGCTAGAACCAGTGAGGTAAGAAGTCCATGTCTGTAATGCCAAGAGGAGGTGAAATGCCCTGACTTTGCTCTGAGCCCTATGAAGGACTGTCTGTGACTGCCAACTTATGTCCAGAGTCCCTCTCTGCTATGTTGCTGTTTGAAATGAGAGGCCCCTGTCAAAACCTTCTGTTTCACTGCTAATCTTTCCCTAATCAGGAGATCTTTACCCATAGCAAACCCTGTGATGTGCACGCAAGGGGGTGATCTCCTTCTGATAGAAAACAAGACTTACAGAAAAATATTTAATCCTAGCTGTTCAAACTCAGGGAGAAGCTCTTCTGTGGATGTGAGCAAACTGAAGCACTGACATGAGCACATTTGTGCACAAGGACATAGTGGAGAAGCTCAGTGGTTGAGCAGTGCTTTATCCCGTGTCAGCTTTATTCTGCAGTGGCTGTTCATGTAAGCTTTGTGAAAGACCTTTACAAGATGCTTATGAAAGTTGCCTTGTTTTTGTGAGCCGTGGAGGTGGAGCTGCCTGGGCAGTATCGAGTGTCATAGCTTGCTCAGGGACTGAGGGAACAGGAATCAGCAGGGTCTTGGGCTCTGTTTCTTCTGGGGCAAACTCTGTCAGTAAATCACTTTTCCCCACCATCTCTTTTCTTGTGTTTTTTTCCAGTTCTCACATTTCTAAGAGCATCTTTCATTCATTTCCACAGAGCAGCAGGAGCAGTTGTGCTGCCAAGTCTTGGGTGTTACAGGGAGGGAATGGCCATTACACATAAAGCTCAGTGTTTCACAATATTTTGGACTATTTCAAGTCTTTTTCTCCTGTTACAATACAATTCAGTCCTTGAACTATTCTGTTGTGTTCTCGCCTGATTCCAAACATCAGGTGGAGGCCAGAGCTGCTTAGGGAAGGAGACTGCAAAAGCTCTTCATGGCAGCAGCACCTCTTAGTTGTTACAGGTGCTTCCAGACAGAAGGAACAAGATGATGCACTTCAGCATGCTGACCTGCAGAAAAGCCTCATAACACAAGAAAGGCAACTTGATTAGGCTGTCCTGAAATAAAAACCTTAACCAAACCTTTCCTTGCTCTCACTGAAAGCCTGCCCAATACCATCATACTTGAAATAGTCTTGTCCTCCCCTTTCCCTCACTTGTGAGAGCTACTTCAATCCTTAATGTCTTGGTGCTTCACAGTAGGTAAAGAAAAACTTGTCACTTCTTAATTAAGAAATGATTACTGAGTTTTGTGTTGTTCAACTTCCTTTTTCCCATTCCTGTTTGAGCCTGCAGGGCTGGGAGTAGCTGGTCTTTGAGGTAACGTGCATATCTGTGCTGGCAGAGGAGTCAGAAGCAGACTTTGCCATGTAGATGCTGTGTTGCTAATTTTATCTTTTTAGATTACATTCCTTGTCAGAGATGGCTTGGTTCTTTTTGCTTTGCAGTCTCGACACAGTGAGGATGAAAAACTTTCTCCTAATGGTGGAAACACAGGCTGCTCACAGGCTCTGAAAATAAAAGTGCACCCAGAGATGCTCCTTGGGGTCCCCGGATGGTTTGGAAATTTGTTTGGGTTTCTTTGTGTAGAGGATTCTAATGAATTCAGCTTGGAACCTCAAAGTACTTTGCAGAACATCTGAGCTCCCAAATACTGGTGGCTGACAGAGTGCTTGGTGTTCAGGTGGTTGGTCTTAAAATTCCAGTGCAGTCAGTGTGTCATTCTTTAATCTTAAAAATGTTTTGGCAGAACCCTGCTATGTTTTGCAATCCAGCCAAAGCCTCTAAGGGCTCGTGCCAAAGTGTAGCTCACAGGAGGGTTTGCAGGACCAGTCAAGGCTGCCTGACTGGTTTGAGATGGAGAAAGTGGTTCATCCTGCACACCCTCCTCTGCATTTATCCGGGATTTGGGATTTCCTGTGTCCATCACTGTCCTGGAACCCTGATGGAGTCTTATCAGGTGCCCTTGAGTTGCCTGGTAGTTGTGTGAAAGGTTTCATGAAAACACATTTGATACCTTTCATTTGTTTTTTCATGAGGTGCTTTGTTGCTTTTACCACTTTGGGGCACAGGATGGGGATAGGGGAAAGTTTGTCGTGTGGTTTTCAGGTCCTGATTAAAAGGCTGCAGGTCAGTAAGTTAAACAGTTCCTGTTTGGAGGTTTTTTGTTATTTTTTCGGTTTTGGAAATAAGTCAAAGTTAAAGAACATTTTCCAAGTACTTTAAATATCTCTGTGGAGTATTTGCAGCAGGATCATTGCATAAAGGAGCCTGAAAATAGGACTCAGCTGGAAGGGAATTACTGGCTTCTGTTATTTCTGCATATTAAAAGCAAACCAAAGGAAGTTGAAGGGTTCCTGATATTTTAGCAGACCTTCCCTGTGATGCTGATGTGCGGGGCACTTGCCTGTGTTCAGCTGAACGCCCGTCTTGTGAAATGGGAGCTGCAGGGTTACACCCTGTGCTGTTATTTCTAATTGCTTTGAAAACAAAGAAATTCAGCTGCTGTTAATGAGATCAATGAGATCTGTTGGATTATAGCTTGAGCAATAGCTCATGGTGCTTTGTGGATTCTAAAGGGTTTGTTCTGACCGTGTGCCGTTTGGTTTAGACCTTGTCCAAGGGTTAGCCAGGGCCAGCTGTTCTGCAGCAGCTGGTACACAGCCACTTTCACTGTGGTTAAAGTTTGGGGTGGTGTGATGTGGGTGCTGCAGCTAGAGGCTGTGATTGTGGAAGGGTGTATAAATATAGGATGCTGTCAGCACCATTTGTAAACTCTGTTCTCTTGGGGAGAAGAAACAATAGTAATTCTTGTTTTCTGTGGAATAATTGCCCTTTGCGTCGCTGTCAGAACAGGCTTGCTTGGGTTGGCCTAATGGGAAAGAGTTGCTGAGTCAAAATGTGCTGCACTAAGCAGGAAGTTTTCACTGAAAGCAACTGCTTCCTCTAGGCAGCCAGAAATAGCAACTCTTACTCTTTTTTGCCAGTTTTATGAGGCTTTTTGCCTTTTTTTTCTAAAGCTGTATGTATGCATTGGCATGCTGAATTCTGTATCCAGCAGTCTGTTTGGCATTTCACATCCCTAAGAAACAGATGCACATATTTTGAGTATTTCTTGGGGGAACAAAAAGCAGGGTGAGTAATCAAGGTCCTGTTCTTATCAATATATGGTTCTGGGGACAGCGTGCTCCAAGGCTGGCTGTCCATCCATTTCAGATGGATGTTGCACATCTCTCCTCAAATATGTTGTAGCCACACAGCAGTGAGGTGGGATAAGCTCATTTATTGGTGCCTGATGGCCTTGTTGAAATGGGTGGTGACACTGTAGTGACCTTGGCAATGACAAACTGTCTGGTGACTTGGGAGCTCTTGTCCCCCAGCAGCAGGACCTGGTGTGGGCTGGGGACACAGGCGAGGTTCAGCCAGCCAGGAGGGGACAGGGAATGCAGTGCTGTTGTTATAAAGCACTATTATTATATTACTGTGGGGAGCTTGAAAGCCTGTTTCCCTTCTTGCTGAGAGACAGTCTTTCTGTGTCAGCACCGTTTTCAGGGGAGGTTTTTCAAAGTGTGAGATTGGCTCACAGTGTTTGTGGTGTTCTCCTTTATTGTCCTTCCATGTGCACATGCCCTGCTCAAAGAGCTTCATCCTCAGTCACTGGACTGCTCAGAGCCAGATCATTTTTTCCTTTCTGTTATTTTGAGACAATAAATCCGTACTAACATTTTTTGTAGATGGGAAATTTTAGCTGCAAGGTGCCCCCTGCGAAGGTGGCACCGCGAATAAAACCCGAACTGCGGCTCGCACAGTGCTGTGCAAACAAAGGTGCCGATTGAATTCCTGTGCTGGCATCCAGGGGGCTGTGAGCGGAATACAAATGCGCCTTTGTGTGCCTGCCGCTGCTCCTTTGTATCGGGGGCCGATGCGCGGGGGGTGCGGCGGAGCCGTGCCCGCTCCCAGGCGAGCAGCGCCTGACTGCCGGCCCCGCATCGGCAGCATCCTGGGAATCGCAGGATCACATGAGCCTGCCTTCCCAGCCCAGTTCATTAGTCAGCCATTTTGGTCGCCACCCTGCTCCCCGCCACAGCCAATCCCGGCGGCACTGCCTGCCCGGGCTGCGCCGGGGGACGGGAGCCGCGCTCGCATCTCGGCGCTCCGGGACGCCGCTCCGCCTTTGTTTTTTTTGCTGGGATCGTCACCTGAAGACATCCTTTTTGCTTCTGCGCCCTCTTCTCTTTTTTTTTTTTCTTTTTAAATCATTTTTTACTCGTTTTTCGCCGCTGCCTGCGGTGCGGAAGGCAGGTTTTCAGTGGATGCTGAGGATCAGCAGCCTCTGGCACAGCTGGAGACGACGGCAGTCGGTGCAAAGGAGGGAGGCAGAGCCAAGCGGCAAGGAGCAGCGTTTTTACCTTGCTTGATCTATGAAAAGGCCAGAGCAGCCTCTGTGATCCTCAGCAATCTGTCCTTTAATCGCAAGGTATTTCTGCTTTTCTTCTTCAGAAAGCGTTTGGTTTTAGTCCTTATTTTGCCCCCGTTGTTGTTGTACCAGCTGAGTCATCATGTCTGCTCTGACGCCTCAAAGCGACATGCCAACCCCCACCACAGACAAGATCACTCAGGCTGCCATGGAGACCATCTATCTTTGCAAATTCCGCGTGTCCATGGACGGAGAGTGGCTGTGCTTGCGCGAGCTGGATGACATCTCGCTGACACCCGACCCCGAGCCGACCCACGAAGGTACGGTGCGGCCGAGCCCGAACCCGAGCCTTGTCCCGGCCTGTCCCGCTGGGAGCTCCGCTGGGGAGGGGTCAAAAAGCCCAAAGGCTGCTCCGGGTGGCCCTCGGAATTGGTAACGCAGCCCTATAGGGCTGGTGAGAATTGGCTTTGTAGCTGTATCGGGGCTGTGTGCTCAGGGAGAACATCTAATCACGATGTTGCCCTTAAACGCGGGCTGCCAGCTCTGCCGGCTGGTACCGGGGGAGCAGAGTGGCACCCAGCGTGTGCAGGGTCATGGGGAGTTTTTGGAAAGCCCCAGCGATTACACGGCCATGCTCACGGTCAGGTGACGATGCCATCACAGTGCCCAGCTCGCTTCTGATGAGCCTGTGCTGTTCGGGATGGCTTGGGAGCCTGGAACGGGGAGGTGGAGCACATCTTGCTTTCCCCTTAGAAAAGGGTTTGTCATTTGGGTTGATCAACACTTTAATAGCAGGACGAGGATGGAATGCTCTGAGAGTACTGAAAGCATGAGGGGACCTCTGCACAGTGCTCTGCCAATAAAGTGGGGAGGAAGAAGAGGTGATGAGTTTCTGCAGGTGCTGGGGTTCTGAGTGTCCTTGCTGGATGCACCTTTTGGTTTTGGAGCAAGGAGGCCCCAGTTTCTCCTGCCTGACCCTTTTCCAGTAACTCCTGAAATGCCACTCCACCGAGCAGTCTGGCTTGACCTGTTTGATGCTGCCTGGTGAAGTCAGCAGTGGCTCACATTGTCTTGCTGAATGAGGCAAGTGAAACTGTGGTGGGGATTTAAGCTTTAAAATAAATTTCCAAGGATAATTTAATTTCCATTTGACAGCTGCTTTCAGTGACAGTAGCCCTTGGGTTTGGATTTGGCTTGCCAAGTACTTAGTCACGCAGTGGGATACCAGACAGAGGTTTCAAAGGGAGACATTTAATATTCTCTCTGAAGCATATCCCAGGGGTTCAGGGAGGTCAGTACAGGGTGAGCAGGAATTCAGTTCTCTTCCAGTTGCCATGTTCTTGTGTGTGACACCAAGACCTTCCTTGGTGTTACTCCAGTGTTTTTCAAGGTGTAATTACAATCGTTCTCCAGTGAATACCAGAAGGGGGTCAGAACACAGCATTTGCTCCTTTCTTTACCATGTGATTTAATTCATATGTCAATAATAAATGCAGAAGAGCAGTACCATACCAGCCTTCCTGGAGATCTTTATGATGTGCAGATGGAGGTTGCTGGTGGGTTGTTTGGGGAGTGTGTTTGGATCCCAGTGGTGTTTTGAGCAGGGAAGGTCAGGAGGAGCGTTGACAATAGGAAAGCTGACACAGCTGTATCCCGGTGTTGGGTCTGGTGCTCCTGCATCAGCACTGCTGCTGTGGCTGCAGGGTGTGCACAGGGGGACAGGAGCATGGGCTCGTGTCCCTGGGAGTGTCTCCATAAACAAAACAACAGATGGGCAAAGGTAGGCGTTGTGAAGAAGGAAAAACCAGCTGTAGAGTTCTGCCAAAGGTGTGACAAAGGGGGGCAGTTTTTTAGAAATCAAGACATATGAAATATATATTGCAGTAAGTGCTGAATCCAACAGCTCGTTGGAGTAAAGATTTGAAGCCTTCCCTTTGCAGCTCTTGCTGCTTCTGGAGATTTTGTCGCTGGCCTGTCTTCACCCTGTGATCTGCTGTGCCCCCAGCCCTCAAGCAGCTATCCTGCCTTCAGAACCAATCACAGCAATTCCAGTCCTGCACAGAGCTGGAGCTTGAGAGTAGCTGAAAGCACAACTTTTCTTCAAATGAAAAGTAAGCAGCAGCTTCTGAGGTGCTTGAAACTGTGTATATTCCATATAACCTGTAGCATGGCTGCTCAATTTAACAATAAAAGCAATAATATGCTTTTTCAGTTGGTTGAAACAATTTTGTGTGCACATGAAAATAAGCAGATTCTGCTGTTTACTGTAAATCCACTTGGATTAGAAAAATAACTCATTTTTTTTAAACAGGCAGTGATTCTTAGTAAGACTGTCAGAACCTAACTGTGCTCTTCAGGCCCCTCAGAATTAAATGTGACATTGGTGGTTGTTTGCCTTGTTTACTTGTGTGATGGTCTCTGAGGTAGCTCTAGGGATGGAGGTAAAAACCTCTGGTTTTGTGTTTTTGCATTTCTGTTGGATGTTGAGCAGACTATGTATATGGATGGCATTGAACACTGGTCTCAACTTGGAGAAGTTACACAAAATGGCCTTTTTTTAGGCTGTTTTACTGGATGAGGAGCTTCACAAAAGAGCTGTGGAAATCCTCATGGGATCACCTAGTAATAGTCCCCAGAAGGAGTACATGTGCTAACTTGAGAGAACTTTCAAGAATTACAGTATTCCTCTTTTTATTAATCCCCTTCTATTTGCACTAAGAGGAGCAATTGGAATTAGAATTTATGACATGCAAGGATGAAATTATCTTTTCTATAGGGCAGAAATTAAAGTCAGATTTCTTTCTTATTTTTTGACCAGAAGTTTTAGTTTCTGACATGTGCTGGTGTAGAATACCCTGACCAGGACTTGTAGAGCTCTTCAGGAAAAGCAAATGTTCTTCTTAAAACCTCCTGGACAAAAGCCTGCAGGAGATGACTCTGTAGTTGGAAAAATCCTCTTAAAACACATCTGGTGATAGAAACCCCTAAATAGATTGAAGTTTGAAGGAGCTGGAGAGCAGATGGAATAGAAGCAATGTGAAGTCAGTAAATGCAAGTTAAATGAATTACAGAGTGTCATAAATCTTGGGTACAGCACTTAGGTCATGTAATCCAGATTTCAATTCAGAAATTACACCTGAGAGTTGTTTTCTTTGCTCTTTTGAGCTGTGTCAGTCTAGATCAAGTCAGAGCTGGGGAACTGGGGCAGGTCTATATCCCTCAGAGGTGGTGAGTCAAAAATGCTGCACAGAAACCACTTAGGTGCCAGCCAAACTGGGAAGTGGAAGATGGGGAAAAAACCCCAAGGGTTTGGGTTTTTATTGTCTTGGTGTAAGCTATCAAGGACTAAAATAGGATGAGGCATTTCCCATAGCAGTTAGTCATGTGTTTCCCTCTGAAAATAGGCTGGTTGTGCAGAGACATTCCAAATAGCTGCACAGTTACAACACAGAGAAATTGGGTAATTATTTGATGGTAATCATGTGGAGATGGGAGTGAGACTTAGGGTGGGATTAAACTGTGACTTCATGTGATATACATTGGCTGTTTATTTGTCCCATGGGTGAAATGGAGAGTGGGCTGGCAATTTCCAACCTGTCTGTATTACTTTGTTTCCTTTTATTTCCTTCTGGTTTGTTGCAGATCTTTGACTGCTCTTTTCGTCTGTATGCAAGGCTTTCTGTGTATATGGTTCCTGGCATTCCAGGCTGCAGACTGCCTGGTAGCTTCCCTGATTTTAGGCTTGCAGGGTGTTTGAACATGATGCTGAAACCCTTTGCTGATCCCTTTCTTTGTCAACATTGGCAAAGCTAACCTGAAAGAATTAGTTATGTACCTCCCATAACATGAACAGCATCTACCTAATTTTCTTCCTTGGCCTCTTAATTTGCTATTAAATGTATTCCTAAGGTAAGCAATATCAGAATGCAATTTAAGTAGAGCAATGCCATCAAAGGTTCCCCTTTGATAGTGAAGGAACATTTCCAGATTTGGCCCAAGCCTTTCCCAGCAGTCCCAGCAGCAGGGCTGACCTAGCACCATCACTCAGGACTTGCTATATCAAGCTCAGTTTCACTTCCCAAAACTGATGTCTTGGGTTTTTTTAGGTTGTTTTACTGATAGCTCAGCTTCTCCTTATGAGTTTATTTGAAATTCCTGTACTTAAAAATAATGTAAAGAATCCTGACCTACTTAAAAGCTGGTGCGTGCCCTTTTCTTCCCGGTGGAACAAGCTCTTCCCTGTGGGGGTGGAGAGCCCCTGGCACAGGGTGCCCAGAGGAGCTGTGGCTGCCCCATCCCTGATGCTCATTGCTTCAGAAAGGCTTCAACTCTCAACTCTATTTTAGCCTAGTAACTTCAGCCTTGAAAAGCAGAGTAAGTGTTGAGCAGCAGTGTGAAATGATTTTGATGCTGTTCCATTCTCCCAGGGTTTACTTGTAAAAGCTTTCTTTGGCTTGGGAAAGTATCCCTGCTCCTTCAGTGAGATGCTGCTGCTGTGTCAGCAAAGGGAGTGACTGCAAACCCCTCTGTTGTCCAGATAAACAGATGGGATTTTTGTGATTAGTATGTTGGGGACAAGTTCTCCAGTCCCTTCCTGCAGAGCTGGCCAGAGTGTTCATTCCAGTGGGATATTCAGTTCCATAGTGCTAATCTTCCTGGGCATCTGGTTGGAATGAGTTAATCGTGTTATGGAGACTTAAAAGCCTTGGACATCCTGTTCTCTAAACTTGGTACATCCTGAGTTCAATAATTTCCATCATAATCAAAAGTATTGAATTTTTCACACTCCATAAGGACCATGGAAACGATAGAGTTTCAGGTCTGCATGACTCTTCTGTGGGAACATGTTTTCCCCTCCACTGTTGTTTGGTGGAATTTCTAGACAAGTGGGAAGATGTACAAGGCAAAAGAAGAAATGAACTCTATGCAAAGTGCAGCTGGATACATGGAGCATGATGAAAATAGGAAAGAAAGTGCTAATTAAGTGTGTGCTTTTGCCTCTAAATCTATGCAAATGCCATAGTATGAGTTTAAATGAATGCAGTTCCTGCTAGTAGGACAATCAGATTATGGCTTGTAGGGATAGAAGACAAGAATGTATTGGTGACTCTTGTGGCTATTTCTCAGGGAACTTTACATGGATTACTTGCTAAGGGTTAAAAATAAACGAGGAAGTTGAAATGAATGTCAGTTCTCTCTGTCCCTGTTACCCAAGTACTGGTAAATCTGGATTTGGCTGTATGTCCTTCCCTGTGCATGCTTTGGATGAAGACAAAAATCCAGCCCCTCAGTATTAGCTAAAACATCCTGGCAGTGTGGTGAGGCTTCCCTCGGTGTGTGCAGGAGGGATTCCGGGATGATCAGCGCCTGGATCTGGGTGCCAGGGTCCGGGCAATGTCCGGACAGCTCCATGAGCCCAGCGGGACGGAATCTCCTGGCCCTTGGGCAGCTGTGGGAGGGAGGGAGGGAGCAGGGCCCGGCCCCGCTGGACTTTGCTCAGCGCTCGGGCACAGCTCGGGAAGGGAACGGGAGCCTGTGCCGGGCTCGGAGCTGCCCATGGCGGGTCAGTGCGGGAGCAGGGAGGGGAAATGCCCGGGCTCCGGCCTCCGGGATGGGTCTGGCTCAGCTCACTGGGTGTGCTCAAACCAGTTGTGCTTGTCCTGCTCTGTCCCAGCACACCTCCCTCGTCCCGCCGAGGAGAGAGGAGCTGCCCTGCCGGAGTCCCTAGGGGATCATCCACAGCCTGTGACCCGGACAGGGCTCAGCTCTGCAGGATCTGTCACTTGGGGTGAGGGTCACAACAGAGTCTGAGCCTTTCCAACACCCTCAGTACGTGTTGTCCCTGCTTCCCACGTGTGTTCTGTGGCTGCTTCCCTGCCAGCAGCTCCTTTGGAGGCTGGATATGAGGAAACTGAAGCAAAAGCTGACGTTGCATAAATATATATCGAGTTTAGTGCTTTTATCTTAGAAATAAAGTAATGCTTTTGTTGCTTTTCTTTTTAGGATGTGCTTTACAAAAATGTTGCTTGTGTTAATGCAGAAACAAAGCTTCTGCAGCTTTACTGAAGCCTGCCCTGGTCTGACTCGGGGAGAAAAATGCTTTGCTCTATTGCTTTGTGCAGACTAATGAACCTTTTTGACTTGCAGATGTCTTGCCACTATGAATTAAGTCTTGTATGATGCAAATCTCCCTTTCAGTTATGCTTTTCTTACACCTTGATTTTGAATCTTTCCTTTAGATCACGGCTTGCATGACGTTTTTCTTTCTTTTCCTTTCCTTTTGCTGTTTGCAAAGACTCTTGGGAGGATTTGACAGATGTGGTGGAGCGATTGCGCGATGATTCCGAAGGTGCGTTCCACACCCACATCTCACAGCTCTTGTTTGTGCTAATTGTTGGCTTCTGCTCTATTATTTTGAGCCTGAGTGCAAAATGCAGTTAGCTTTCCTTCCCAGTGCCAGTAGCTGTGGCTTTCTTGCATTTTCTTGGTGTCGCTTAAATGTTTGCGGGCTTTTTTTACTGTTTTCACGTGAAGTGGAGGTACAAGAAGTGAATCAACGAGGGCTATTTGCCTTCTCTGAAATGCTTTCAGTGGCAGTAGTTTCCTGAGCCTGGCAGAAGCACAGCTTAAAAGGTTGCAGCAACATATGGAAGCTGAATTAAAAAAAAAATATTTCAGAAATCACTCTGAAGCTTCAGACTTTCTGCAGTCTTTGTCTAGATTCTTCAGACTTTCTGCCAGTATTTGGCAAGGCTTGGCAAAAATTATTCTAAAACTTGCATTGCAAATTTTTTTAGAACTTGTGAAGTACTAAATGAGAAACTTATTTATCGGACTTATTTCTTGATTTTTAAGAAACCGTGCAAATATGAGATAGTTGAATCCCCAAGGCAGCAAGCGGTCAAGCAAACTGGTACTTTGGTGATGAAATGATGAAATCCTGCTTGGGATTCAGGTGTTTGCAGAACACAACGTTCTCATGCACTGAGCGCACTGCTCCTTGCTGCTCACCTTCCACCTTTAATGCTGTGCTGGTTCTCCTCGGCCACAGGCAGTGTCCTCCTCTGCTGGCACCACAGCCCGTGCTGCTCCCCAGAGAAGGGCGTTTGCCAAGGCAGGCTTTAGGGAAGAGGAGGGGGTTGAGACTTCTCTTTTCCATAAAATATTATCTAAGTTGTTCTGCATTTATTTTGTCAGGTGAGAGGTGTTTCTCGTAGCTGTGATACATTTCAGGTTACTTTAATTTGATGTTCTTGGTGTGAGATGGAGAACCTTGATGAAATGCTAATGAACTGGCGTTGCTTTCAGTGGGTTTGTTCACTTCTGCAGTGGCTCATCATTCCCTGCCTTTGGTCCAAGTTTTAGCTTCGTTTTAGTTGCTCCTTCCTTGTTTTAGAGTAAGTATGAGGAGTGATAAAATTTATTGTCATCAAATGAAAAGTACCAAGACCAGTCACAGCTTAACCCTTTGAGAGCCTGTATTGCATTGGCTCTTGACATTGAGGTTCCTGGGTACAGATTGTACCTTTGAAACAAATTAAAGGGTTCACAAATGCTTTTGGAAACATCGTCATGGAAGCAGCTGTTCTGTAGAAGCTCCAATATTTAAATAGCCAAGTGTCCTGAGAGTTTGATTCCTTCATTTGAAACCCAAACCCTGTGGAAAGGCAGAGTTCCAGGGCTGGGGATTTACTTTTTAAGGTTTATGATTGGACTGTGTAGGGAAGCCCAGGCAGAAATTTTGCAGTTGGAGGCAGAAGGAAGTTGGAGAAGATACTGGCTCATACAGAGCGTGCCAGTCCACACCAGGGTCAGACTTGTCCCAGTTTAAAGCCTGACAGTTTTGCTGTGTGAAAGTCAGCCTTGCCTCCTTTAAAGGCATGCATGGTGCAGTATAGAGAGCAAGAGTATCAATTACTTAGCATTTACATTTTGGAATAAACCTAGAGGCTTTATCCAGTTTGACACTGTATAAGCTAACTGGTTTGCAGGATGAGAATCTTGGGTAAACTGCACAGGCAGAGCACAGTTGCTCGCAGCAGACTGAGGAAGCAGAAACCTTGGATTAGTGCGATATGGTGAAAATATTTTCCTGTTGAAATTATTTGCTAATAAGCAAATAAGGAGCATTTTCTTTGGTGCTCTCTTGTACAGATCCTTTAATTCTGTGTTTAGGGATTTGGAGGGTCACTGTGGGTGCCTTGCTACCCATCAGATCAGCAGCTTTGGCCAGGGAGGAAATGTGATGAGAGAGGATGAGGAGGAGGTCTCTGTGTTGGCAGTGCTGTGCCTGACCTTTTCCTGAATCTGCATTCCCGGTGATGGTGACTGTTAGCTACACTGCAGGTCAACTTAGAATGGATTGGAAATCCAGAGCAGTCAGGTGCTCAGGGTGGCTCCAGATCAGCCAGACCCATCACCTGCAGGCAGCAGTAGTCCTGAAGGGCAATAAAAACACCTCGCCAAGTTGAGTCTTTCTGCAGTCCGGTGCTGCTCTGAGCATTGCACTCCTAAATGAGTACTTGGAAGTGCTCTAGACTATGGAAATCAATTTAGATAAGGAGACTTTCTGGTGCTGCTTCACTCTGAAGGGAAATGAGAGAAGCTCTGTCCTGAGCTGCTTTTGGAGGGACTGGACAAATGAGCTGTGGTGTCAGGTTTGGATGCTGGCGATGCCCTGGCTCTTCCCTCTCCCCGTGCTGGATTTTTCCCAGCCCACAGTGACACACACTCAGCTGTGGGTGTATTAGCTGTGCTCTGGGCTCTTGTTCTGGCTGCTGGGTGCTGACAGGTGCCTCTTGCTTAGATCTGTAGTCTGAGGTGTTCTCAGGTCAGGTCTCTGCTGCCAGGAGTAGTTAATTCACTCGTGGAGGCAGCAGCTTGGTTCAGGGATCCCTGTCTGTTGGCAGCAGCCCTGGATAAATGGGCCTTACAGGGATGGAACTGCCTGCACCCGTGAACTGGAGCTCAAAACTTGGGTGTGAGCAGCAGCTCTAAAGGCCTGGGTGTTCATAATGTGGAAGAATATAATCCTGGGACTTTGGGGGTTTAGTATGACCTGTCAGGAGCCCTGAAGATCAGCTCTGCGCTGGTGAAAACCAGCGGCAGTGCTAAAACCAAGAGAGGGAAGTGGGAGTTGGCTCCATGTTACATCTGAGCTTAAAACATAGCCTTGAGGAAGAGAGGTGCAAGTTGGGATAGAAGCACGTGTTGCTGGATTAAGCGTGAGGGGTCCAAGGTGATCTTTAGATGGAAGAACAAACCACAGGTGGAGGAGTCTTACTGTTTGGAGCTGGGGATGTGGGTTGGAAAAAGGGATGGCCCTGATGGTCAGAGAAATGTTGTCAGGGTGAACACCAGGCTCCAAATGCCTTTCTTGAAAATAGGGAGCTCCTGTAGTTATTTGAAGTGTTCAGGCACCCTCAGTAGGATAGATTGTCTCTTCCCATGCTGTTGTGGCTTTGGCCCTAAACTGGTAGCTGATGTTGATTTTTTTTTTTTTTTCCACAAAAGGCCTGCAGAGTGCCTCCTGTGAAACTCGCTGCCCCAAAAATGCCTTCCAAGCTGAGGGAAAAAACAAGAGCAAGGTGGGGTGTTTGGTGTAATGACAGCAGCTTTTGTTGCTCACCAGCATGTCCCTTCGTTTGTTGCAGACCCCAATTACCTGATGGCTAACGAGCGCATGAACCTGATGAACATGGCCAAGCTGAGCATCAAGGGGCTGATCGAGTCAGCTCTGAACCTGGGCCGCACGCTGGACTCAGACTATGCCCCTCTGCAGCAGTTCTTCGTGGTCATGGAGCACTGCCTCAAGCACGGCCTCAAAGGTAGCTCAGGCTGGGGAGCTGCAGGGTGGGACACAGGCAGAGCTCTGCAGCCTGCACGGCAGCAGGAGAGGCTGAGCACGGTCACTGCTGTGAGCACTCTGGGCTGGGCAGCCCAGGGGAAGGTGCTGAACTCTGCAGGGGAGGCTGAGGCTTGCACGTGTTTAAAACAACAGTTCAGTTGTCCCAGGTATAACTCGGGGATCAAACTGGCTTTTGGCAAGCTCGTGACTCCTTTATGTTCTTCCTTGTGCTTTAGGAATGCATCCTCTTGCTGGAAGAGCAGCTGTGACCCTGGAGCTCCTTTATCAGTAGCTCTGTCCAAACAGAGGATTTGGGCTGTGTGCAGCTCATGGCTTGAAGCTGCTTTTAAAGCAGAGCCTGTTCAGGTGTGAAATCCTGAGTCACAGCTCAAGTGGCCAAGTACAGACTGTCCTTGAGGTGCTTCCCTTGTGTGGCAGTAGCTGGAGGGGGGAAGCAGAGGTGGGAAATGGGTGGTCTTTAGGCCCTTCCCACCCAAACCATGCTGAGATTGCAGCACACCAAGTGCCTGCCCAGCAGCATCCCCAGAGGAACCATTCTGGCAGGGTTTGACTACTTGGTTCACTCGTTTGAGAATGTGATATATCAGCACAGGTCTACCAGGCTCATATTTTCTTTCTTTTTATTTTTTAGCCAAAAAGACTTTTCTTGGGCAAAATAAGTCATTTTGGGGACCTCTAGAATTAGTAGAAAAACTTGTTCCTGAGGCTGCAGAGATTACAGCAAGTGTTAAGGATCTCCCAGGGTTGAAGTAAGTACACTTCTTTATTGCACGAGTGCATATTATGGGTTTTATTGTGAGAATATCCTGGAGAAGGAGAGGCAAACAGAACCTTCAGGAATACATCTCTCACCTTCTGCAGATAACAATGGATTGTTTCTCTTACTCTTCATCAAGGATCTGCTCTGTTAGAAGCATGGCATCTTAAGGGCAGCAGGCATTTACTGCTTGTGCCTCAGGCATGGGAGCCTTTATTGAACATTTATTAAGTCAGACTCAAGAGGAAGGGAATTAACAGGAAGGTTATAGCAGTTTAAATAGTTCTGAGGCTGATGTAGGTAATTCTTTTAAATAACCCCAGGTAAGGTGTTTGTGAGAGGACAGCTTAGGCACCAAGCTGGAGAAGGTAATCGTTTGTGTTTGAGGGGAGGCAAAAAGCCACAAGAAGCATATGTTGCTTGTCAGAGTTTGGTAGGAATTTCAGACATCACATCCAGGCTTGCCTATTTCATGGTAAAAGAAATTGGAAGAAGCTTTTAGCTTGGAATAGAAAAAATGGGTAAGGAAGTGTTTTTATGAGCATCAGGACTAAGGATGGAGTCATCTTTGCTGAAAGAATAGGTGGATAAATTCAATGAATTGCTTTTGGATTAGTGTTTAGTTATGTACCTGTGTATAATTGCTTTCCAGTGCTGTGTCAGGGCTCCTGGTGCCTCTTCCTGTTGTGGAGCATTGTAATAGGAAATGAATAGATGTGAAGAATAGTTTGAGTGTGTTTCTAAACCTTGGAAGTGCCAGGTGCTGTTAGTGAGTCAGGGGTGGGCAGTAGTGACCATGGCTTGCTTGGGCTGCTGCTGCTGTGCCAGGCGAGGTCAGACATCCAGGCCAGCATGTTGGAGCTCTGTGCTCCCTGTGCCTGGGAAAGAAAGAGGCAGGACTGGCACTAGAGCCCAGGCATCCTGTGAGGGCCTTCAGGAGCAGAGCAGCTGAGAACAGAGCTGAGCTGGGGTTTCTCTGCTGTCTGGCCAGGTTCCCATCCAGCTGACCCACCCCTGGAGTGCTGGTTTGGCCATGTCACTGGGACTTAGGCAGAACTGCCTGTGACTCAGAAGGTGATGAGCTGAAGCAGCTGATCTGTCTGGCAGCATCCAGCAGGGATAAAGCCAGGGAAATCTTTTTAGTATGGCAACAAAAACATCATGAGTTTAGAGACAAACAGTGGTGGCTTAATCGGTCTGGACCTATTTATGCTTACATACCTGGTACTTCTCTGCACCAGTGCCAGCTCTCTCTTGGAAGTGCAGAAGCTTGAGCTAGGGTGGGGTTATTGGAGCTGCTGGTGACTGTGCCTTGCAGGGTGTCTGGAAGTGTTTTTGGCCTTTGCAGGACACCCGTGGGCAGAGGAAGGGCTTGGCTTCGCCTGGCTCTGATGCAGAAGAAACTTTCAGAGTACATGAAAGCCCTGATTAACAGAAAGGATCTTCTCAGGTGAGTGCTGGGCTTTTCTCAGTTAGGTTCACTTCTGCTGTCTTGTGAGATTTTAATCATCTTGCCCCTCTTGCCCTGCATCCCACAGTGAATTTTATGAGCCCAACGCACTGATGATGGAGGAGGAAGGTGCCATCATTGCTGGCCTCCTCGTAGGCCTGAATGTCATTGATGCCAACTTCTGCATGAAGGGAGAGGACCTGGACTCCCAGGTACTGAGTGTTCAGTTAATGGGTTTGTTCTGCACATTTAAACTGGAAAATTCATTAATTTTGCATGGCTTACTGATGTCATGAAGCCTTGCTGAAGTACAGCAGGTGCTGATGTTCTAACTCTAAACTTCCACACCTGGCAACAGTGGGTTGGTCTTAGAAACCAAGTGTTAAATGCAGAATGTAATTTTTTCTTCTCTAGGTTGGAGTTATCGATTTCTCCATGTATTTGAAAGACGGGAACAGCACGAAAGGCAGCGAAGGGTAGGTGCACACACAGCTGTCTTGCTGCTCCCCTCTTGGGAATGTGTTTTCAGGTGTTCCAAGGCTGCCCTATTTCTTTTTTCCAGAGATGGTCAGATAACTGCTATTTTGGACCAGAAGAACTATGTAGAAGAACTCAATAGACATCTAAGGTGAAACATGTTCTCCTGGCTCTTTGTTGTCTTGTAGAGCAAAAGACAAAACAGGATTTTAAGAAGTGAAGGAATTACTGTAGGGTTTTTTCTCTTCAACAGTGCTACAGTAAACAACCTGCAGGCCAAGGTGGATGCCTTGGAGAAATCCAACACAAAGCTGACTGAGGAGGTAAGTGTCCTGGAAAACCATGGGATGCTTTGGCCTTTGGGAGTTAGGGTTTAACCAGGGAGGAGGGGTTCCTTTCACATATCTGGTGTACAGAATGAGGGGTGTTCAATCATGGAACTGGAATAGCTGCCGAGGAATGTCACTGGCTGTCACTATTGAGCACAAGCTGGAATATCGACTGCATGTTTATGTAAATTTGCAAGAACTAAAGGAAAAAATGTCATTTTAAGGGAGATGTCCATCCTGAACATGAGAAGCAGCAGGTACATGAGGCATAGGTGCAGTCTGTGTTTTACCGTGGGTCTGCAGCTCATTACTGGTGGTATAAATGTCATAAAATGCTTTGGGGTCAATTCCCTGGCAAATGGGTGGCAGGAGGTCTGACCTGAGGGAATGAACAGCTTTTGGTGGATGCCCTGCACAGTGGAGTGGTACCAGGAGATGAACTGGAGGTGGCTGCAGTGTTGGGGGGGTTTGGTAATGAACATGCTGAGGGTGATGAGCTGTGTCACTCGTCACAGCCCGGTGTGTGTCAGGCCTGGGCTCTGCCAAGGACTCTCACTTGCAACCAGGAGTTGTGTTTGAGTTTGTCACAGGAGAGCAGGGCTGATCCCTTGGGATGTCTCTGAGCTGCTCCTGTGCCTGAGCCTCGCGTGAGTTGGGAGTTACAAAGGCACAAGGAGTTTGTGTAGTTGCTCTTGCCTTTGACCACACACTTAGCATTAATCTGTTGGTGTGCAGTGCAACCAGCCCTGGGAATTCCTCTGAGCCAGGTGTCCAGTCCCTAAGGGTGCTGTGTGCTGCTTGTCCTCTGTTTCCAGCCAACTCTTCCTCATCTGGTGGGGTCAAGAGAGAAGAAAGCAGTCAAGTATGTTTTTGGTGCATTACTGCTGTGTTTTGTTCCCAGCTTGCAGTTGCCAACAACAGGATCATTACACTGCAGGAAGAGATGGAGCGGGTTAAGGAAGAGAGCTCCTACATCCTGGAGTCCAGTCGGAAGGTTGGTGTGTGTGTGTGTGTGGGGGTGATCGCTGAGCCCGAGTGCCTGCTTTGGAACACATTTTATTTCCTTGTGTCTCACCCCAGCCCCACAGTGGATTGGAGGAACAGCAGGTGGGTCCTGTGCAGAGGGAACAGATGGGCTCTGGCCACAGGGAATCCTGCCTGGCCACAGGGATGGAGCAGGGAGCTCCCACAGCTTACAGCTCACTGGGCAAGGTGTCGGGACAGGAGGGAGGGGCACTTACTGTGAAAACCAGGAAATAGGAGTTGTGCTGGTTGGTCCTGAGCTGTTGCAGAACTCCAAGTGTTGGGGAAAAGCCAATAGCGAGGCCAAGTGAGGACTGGCAGTACACATCACCAAGTGCCCTGTGTCTGTTCCCTCAGGCCACCAAGGACAGAACTGCGGACGGGCAGGCGCTGACTGAGGCACGCAAGCAGCTCAAGGAGGAGACTCAGCTGCGCCTGGTGAGCACTGGGGGGGCTCGGGGCTCACCCCACAGGGCTGCCAAGGGTCGCTGCCATGCTGAGCTCTTGTTGGGTACATACCTGGGGAGAAAAATGCCTGACCCAAAGGTATTGAGGAAATAAAACCTGCTGTAGGAAATAAAGTCTTTCCTTAGAGCCCTCTGTGCCAAAGAATTCCCTGATTCTCTGCTAGGCATGCTGCACACCTGGTCTGATACTGGACTGAAAACTGGGGAGTTCCTCTCCTTCAGGCACGTGTCACATGTGACTCTGAAGTTGTGGCAGTGCAGAAGGGAAGGGTGGTTACCCCTGGCTCAGCTCCTGGAGGTGCTGAGGGCTCCTTGTGTTCCAGGACGTGGAGAAGGAGCTGGAGGCGCAGATCGGGATGCGGCAGGAGATGGAGCTGGCCATGAAGATGCTGGAGAAGGATGTCTGTGAGAAGCAGGATGCGCTGGTGGCGCTCAGACAGCAGCTGGACGATCTCAGGGCCCTCAAGCATGAACTGTCTTTCAAGCTGCAGGTAGGGAGCTAGGGAAGTGCAGGGAATTGCAGATGAAGGTGAGAGCTGCTGTGCATTTATTGCTCCTGCCCGTTGGAAAGGTGCTGGGTGTGGAAGGGTCACAGGCTGTGCAGCACACTCCTGTCCTGCTGTGAGAACACTGGAACGTGGTGGAGAGAAAAGGCAAATGCAGTTTCTTCTGTACAAAAATCCATCGTGGTCCAGAAACTCGTGTGAGACAGGGGAAGGCATCTTGTGTGGTTTTGTGGTGTGAAAAGAGCCTTTGGAGCCTGTGTTCCAGCACAGCGCAGTGTGGAGGGCTCCTGGTGTAACTCTGTGTGGTGACACAAGCAGACTCTCCCAACAGCAGCACAATGCTCAGAATAGCTCCTGAAACCAATTTGACAACAGCAAAGAATTGCTTTTGCTCTCCTTGAGCCAATGGCTTTGTTCAGAGCAGCTCAGTTACATTAAGATACTGAATGTTAGCAGGCACTGCATGATGCATTTTCCATATCCAGCAACATTGATTGGTGGCATTGCCCTGTTGCGGGGTCCAGATGGAGCCTGCAGCTCTGTGGCGAGACACTGGTCCTTGCAGTACTGACCTGGCATTGGCTTCTGCCCTGTTGTTTCATGTGCCAAATGATTTAGGGGGGCTTATTTGGGATCTACTGCTCCTTACACAACCCCCACTGCTCCTTTTGCCAGACTTCAGACATGGGAGTGAAACAGAAGAGTGAATTAAACAGCCGCTTGGAAGAAAAAACAAATCAGATGGCTGCCACCATCAAACAGCTGGAACAAAGGTAAGACAGGAAATTGGACCATGATCCACTGGTGTGTCCTTTAGTGTCCCATGGATCCAGAATGGGCCAGGGGAGAGTCCCAGTGCTCTGTAGACAGAGCTGCCTGAGGGGAGCAGTGGAAGCAGGACTTGGTTGAGGAGGAGTGCATCGCTCTCCATTGGGTGCTCTCATTTCAGGGTTTCTCTTGGGAAGGGTTCTTAGTAAACAGGGCGGTTTTCTTTGTAACAGTTTGGTTTGAAAATGTTTCACGATACCTACTGAGCTAATTCACATGTTCTTTCTCTCTTGCTGTTCTTATTTTTTTCGTTTTCTCATCATCCTCCTCCTGACTTACTTATACAGTGAAAAGGATTTGGTGAAACAGGCAAAAACCTTAAATAGTGCAGCAAACAAACTGATCCAAAAGCATCATTAGACATTTTTATGTCTGGCCACCTCACAGCTCTGACATCAGAACTCATTTATGAGGGGAGAACTTGAGAATTGCTAAAAGCAACTGTTCAAATGTTAATTGTCACCTAAAGTTGATTTGGGATTTGCCGAGTTTTTAAAATGAGTGATTTTTTCTGCCGAGATGTAGTCGGGTATAAGCATCCCCAGCCCTGCCATGTAAACCATGTTCCAGTACCAGCGAGCTGGCCCCGCAGCGCCCGGGAGAGCCTCAGGAGCGGGGAGGCGGCCGTGCCCAGCAGCACAGCCCTCGGCACGCGCGCCTCGGCCGGGACCGCGGCCAGCTCGGGACGCTCGGCTCCTTTCTGTATTGCCCCTTTGTGAAGTAGAGGAGAAATGCATCCCTGGAAGTTGTTGACAGTAGTTGTGTGCGTAGCCCAAGCCGTTCCCCGTTCTCTCCCGTTCCGTGGGTCCAGCCCCGAGTCCGAGCCGACGCTGGCCCGGCACCGGGAAGACCGGCCCTCCCGTAACCAGCCTGCCTGGAATTCTGCCTTAGGGACTTGGGGGGAGGGTGGGGACTTATCCTTATTCCTTTCAACTTCATGTGTCCAGAATTAGTAGCTGTAGGTGTCTTAGAGTAACACGGTAGAGTGGTAAGTTCAGTGGAAACCTCCTTCTCTGCATTGCTTCTACCTCCGCCAGGAATCCCTCCAGACGTGCCCTGTGCTCCTTCCTGACCCAAGGAAGTGCAGGAGAGGTGTTTCGGGAGGGCTCTCCCCTTCCCACAAAGGGAAGTTACCAGTTTTGTAAAAAAGGATCTGATCTTTGTTTAAAGGAAGCAAAACCACATTAAAAACAGGAGAAGGAAGCCGGTGTGCAGCAGTGGGGAGTGGAGATGGAAATTTGGTCCTTGCCCTTTTCTTGTCCGAGTAGTTGGTGGCTGAAAGAGTTGCCTTTTATACACTTTGCATTTTCTTCTGAGTTTGCCTTGCTCAAAACAAATGGAATTTGCTAATGGAACAAGAGCTAAAGCTTAGAAATGCCTCTCAATAGAAAAATAATTGCCAGTTTAACACTCTGGTGCAAAATCTGAAGTAACTGTAGCTTGAACTATTATAAACTAACCTTCTTTGATCACCGAAGCCCCTGTGCTGGCCTCTCACAGGCTTTAGGTTTATAAATGCTCCTCGAGATCCCTTTTACTTTTGGAGGGTTGGATTTGGGGAGTTTCTGTGTCGAATTAGGGGTTTTTTGCTCTGGTGAGATGCTTGTGGTAATTCTTTGGTGCCGGTTCTCCCTTTGACCTACGGGACAGTGCTCCTCGCGGCAGTGGGTGGCAAACGTGACAAACGCAGGAGGGAACACCTGGCTGTGTTTACAAACCCACGGGGCTCAGCCTGGTCCCAGCCCTGCTGGGAACCTCCCTGCCATGCCCCAGCCGCATGCTTGAGCCGATAAACTCACCCCTCAGTAACCTGCTGTAGAAACTCCAACTCCCTGGAGAAAAAATAGTCCTGAGGGACAGGTGGAAGCTTTGGTCGAGGTGTGTGAACAGCTGGGTAGGGCAGGAACCCCCCTGCCCCTTAGCACAGCTCTGCTGTAGGAACAGGGGCAGGGATGGTGAGGCTTGTGCTGAAATCAGACAGATTGAAGGGTCTGGCTGCTTCTGATGTCAGGCCCCAGGTGGTGGCGTGTGGTGGTGTACTGGGGCTTGAGCCAAGGTTTCCATCCATGGGAGAGACCAGGAATGTGCACTAATTCTCAATAGAGTAGCTACAACCTATATTGCAAGTTCCAGTTACCTGTGCAAAACTGAAATGTAACGTACATTAAACCCCAATTGGACTTAAAATTCTGTGTACTTGAGGTTTGCTTCGAATCTGGATAGAAGTGATGTTTTCTGTTTCTCATCTAATGGCTGTAAACTGTAGTGGTAGAATAAAAACTATTGAAAACGAGAGCTTCTGCCTGGTTCACCTACATTTTGCTTTGCTTTGAACTATTTTCCTCCTTTCCATTATTTTTACCATTCTCTTTTTTTGGCTTTACCTTTTCACTGCGTTTTTTATTTGTTGGTTAAAGTCGGTCTTCCTCCCCACCATGGCTTTTGTTTTTTATCACAAGTTCATGTGGCTCAAATCCAGATTGCGACAGGCAGAGAAGGAGCGGCAGCTGGCCCAGCAGGACAACCGGCTCTTCAAGCAGGAGTTTGGGGACAAAATCAACAGCCTGCAGCTGCAAGTGGAAGAGCTCTCCAGGCAGCGGTGAAGAGACCCTTTTCCAAGCTTTTCTGGGCTCTTGCTGTGTCTGGGGGAGAGCAGGGGGTGATGGCAGAGGGGGCAGGGCTTGGAGCTGTCTGATCCAGTGGAAGGTGTCCTTGCACATGGCACAGGGTACAGGACAGTCTGTAAGGTCCTTTCCAACTCAAGCCTTCTGTGATTGTGATAATTGGGAATCCAAAGCTCACGTTAACCATTTGATTGTGTTTTGATTGAGCAGCCAAGTCTCTGTCTGGAGCAAACACTGAAGGGGCTGGAGCAAGGCCAGTGATTTTGGTTGTCTTACATGACACTCAGTACTGTGATGTGGATTTTTTTCCTCATTGAAACTGCTCTTAGTTTTGCTGGAAGCCAAACAGAGACCTTGTCAGAAGCAATCACATTTTCCCCTGTAGCCTCGTCACTTGAGCAGTGTCAGGGACACAGACAAATCTCATTCCTTAAAATAGAAGAGTGTCTCCTGGAGCCTTGATGCATCTGGGGCTTGTTGCAAGGTCACTGGGATGAATTCTGTGGGAGCATTGCTGGATGCATGGAGATTTTTGTCTCTTGTGCCCTTCCTGGCCCAGCTTTTTGTTTCCTTTTTCAAAAAGCTGCTCTGACAACCAGAAAATCCCTTTGGTCAGCAATTGGTGCAAGGTCCTGGGTGTGCATGGGTGAGCTTAGGGGGACAAATGGGTCTGGTTTTGCATCAGTTGGATGCTAAATTGCGCCAGAATTAGGTGAAGGACTTGTGGATTTCTCATCCTGACACATTATGGCTAAACACACTGAGAGAGGCAATTTTAGCTCTTTGAGTTAGGGGTGTGAAGAAAGGGTCAAACAGTTGATCATTTTGCAATGCCAAGTGTCCCAAAACCATCCTTTATTCACAATTCCACCTGGCATTCCAGGAGCCACCTGGAACTGGAGCTAAGGCGGGAAAGAGACAGATGGTCTCACAGCCACCAGCGCAGCCAAGAAAGCAAAAAAGGCCCCAAGAATTGGCTCAGACAGGTAATGTCACTTGGGTTTTGGCTCGGGTTTGAGGTGCAGCTTCCCTTGGCTTGTTTGCTTTTGGGCAGTAAATGGTTGCTGTTCATGTGCCACAACCAGAGCAGCTTTAGGATGGTTTTTATACACTCTGAACAGGCAGTGTGAATTGTGAGAAGAACTATGCAGTAACAGAGATGGCTTCTGCCCTTCTTTGTTTCTCCCTGGTCTGCTTGAAAGGTGCACTTTTGTCTTTTTTGACCAGCATTACACAATTTCAGTCAAGTGCTTTAGGCCTCATGGCTCAGCTGGGGAGAAGGGGAGGATTCTTTCCCTCTACAAACCCTCTCCAGCCCATCCTTGTTCTCAGCCTCTGCTCTGCAAAGAACAGCTGGTGACTGTGGTGCTCCTGCCAACAGCAGAGGGAAGGAGGGAAAGCACTGAGAGCTGCTCCTAGCAGAGACTGGGACACAGACACCCCTCTGTGCCCAGGAGGGGCAGAGCAGTGTCCCAGAGCAGCAGTGCCAGTGCTCCCCTTGCAGTGTGGCAGCAGTCAGCTGGAGTGTTCTCTGGTGCAGCTGATGGGTGAGTGTTTCCTTTTGGCAGGATGGGAAGCTCAAGACGCAGGAAGAAAATGCTGAAGTGAAGGAGCCGCTGAGAGAGAACAGTGTCCTGCCACACAGGTAGGGAAGGAAACAAATCCCAGCTCTGCCTCTCCTTTCCCAAGTCCTGCTTTTCCTTCTCTGATTTCTGCGCCAACAGGGAGTTTGGGATGGTCCAACTTGCCTTTTTAAGCAAGATTTCCAACCTCATGCCCTTCATTGAGTTTTGTGCTGCTTTTCCATAGCTCTCCAAGGGAAGGAGGAGGTTCTGTGCTTTGCCATCAGTGCTTTCAAATGGGAAAAGCTCTGTGTCTCTCCCATTGACCTTTGAATTTTTTTCTATCTAAACCTGCTGTTTACTGCTTTCTCTGACTCAAGAATCCTTGGTAAGCCAAATGCAAGACCTTTGGAACTCATGTCCAAGGTACCTTTGGCGAGGGAGAGGAGAAAGGTGTTCAGACCTCCTAAAGAGCAGCTGTTGGGAAAAGAAAACTTCAAGTGAGATCTTAAGATGGCTCTGTAAAACTGTGGCTCAGGTCACTTGTTTCCACGATGAATTATTACAAAGGATGGTTCTTTTTGCAGGATTTTAGTGTTTGGTTTTAGGAGTTCCAAGGTGTTTTCCAAGCCCCTGGGCACAGCTCAGTGCTGAGGCTTTGGCTCGGGGATGGAACAGCCCATTGGAAGTGCTCTGACTGTCAGGGCTCTGCTGCAGTGTCTCGAGTGCCCGTGGAGTTAATCAGGAAAATATCCTCCTAAAAATAGCATAAAGCACTTCAAATCTGCTTTGCTAGACAATAAAAACCTCCCAGGCCTGAGATGTTTTTTAGCCCCGTTTCACCTGGAGTGTTTAAGCCAGTGAGGGTCAGGTTGATGGTTTACAGGCCTTGTGGTGCTTTATTGCTGCGTTTCACAGCAGAGGTAGGGATCAGCAGTTTGAAACTGTTCTGCTGTAGCACCTCAACAGTCTGTTCTGTGTTCATGCTCCTTCTCTTCTGCTCTCCTGAAGGTAGTTTGCCATTTTTTCTTCTTCTCTTCCCATTGAGCCAGGAGTGCTACTCAAAAATCTGGGGWGGGTTTTAAAAACAGGATGAGGGAGTTCCCTGATGGCACAGATGTTTTATTTAAAGGCTCTGGTGATGGAAGGCCTGCTCCAAGTGACACTGTTGTTCCCTTGTAGGTCACCCAGCAGCACGCAGGAAGAGCAGGTGGGTGATTCTCTTTCTTGGTTGTTTTGCTCTTCTCCTGTCAATCAGCTGGACCAAAATCTGCTCCTTCTCCTCATGCACTTGGCAAAGCACAGCCAGACCCCCAGAGTGCCACTGGGATGCCTTGTGCTGTCCTGTCCACTGGCGATTTGCTGCTGTCAGCTTGTTCCCAGTGAAAGCCCTGTTTAGTTCGCCCCTCGTTGCTGCTGAGCTCTGCCCCAGGAGCCGTGTCAAGCAGCATGTCTTGGTGTTGGCTTTAGGAGCAGCTGCCGGGGCCTGGGCACGCCGAGCTCTGCCAGCTCTGCCAGGAGGAGGCCAGCCGGAGCCAAAGAAAGGTAAGTCCTGCCCTTGAATGGCCATCATCTCCCACACCCTCTGACTGTGAGTTCCCTCTGCTTTCTGCTGTGCCATCTCACATTCCTGCTGCTGACTTGGACCAAGAAGTGAGCCCTTGCAGGCCTCTATGCCCTTAACAGAACTTGGTTAAATGCTGATGGAGTGATGCTCAGTGGTTTGGTTCTCCTCTCCCTCAGCAGCTTCTTCCCTTCCTTAGCTCGGTGTTTGTTTTTCCCCGAGTTGATCTGCCAAGACCTGAACCTCTCCTTGCCTTCTGTCCTTTTCCTGCGTTCCAGAACATCTGCAAGAACTGTGGGGGCACCTTCTGTGAAGCCTGCTCGGCGCACGAGCTGCCCCTCCCGTCCAGCATCAACCCCGAGCGAGTGTGCAACCCCTGCCACCAGCGGCTCATCCAGCAGTATTCCAGCAGCCCCTTGTAGGGAAGGGCTGGCACAGAGGGCACCAACAGAGCTTGGAGCTGAAGGTGTTTCTGGAGCTGTTCAGGGGGAATGCAAAGACACTTGTCCGTGCGCTTTGGAGGTCAGATGGGAAGCAGCTTCTTGGTGTTTGGAATCTCTTGTTACTAAATCAGCAACCTGAGCCCTTCCCTGTACCCAAATCAGCCTGTGCTGTGGAGAATTGCATTGGGAATGTCACATGGAGCAGCCCCAAGGTGTGCCTGAGCAGTCTCGGGACTCTGGGAGCCCCTGCCCAAACCGGAGCTGTTGTATGTGGAAGTCAGGAGTGTCCTCACCCTCACGTGTGTGCTGTGGGTGTGTGTGCTGCTGAGCAAAGGCTCCCCACAACCCAACAGGAGCGCTGGTATTCCTCACATCTGGCTGCACTTGAAATCCCATTTCCCCTTTTCCCTTTGCCCTGGGCAGGCTGGCTCATCCTGGGAACCCCGAGGTGATGGTGTGAGCAGGGCAGGTGGGTCACCAGCGAGCTCATCCTCCCTGCACTTCTTTGGCTCAGGGCTCGCAGCAGGGGCTCAGCCTGCACAGGGACACCCCAAACCAAGCTGTGAATGTTCTGTTCCCCCTCTGTGCTTCAGGGGCTGGGCCCAATTCCCTTCAGACAGAGGTTTATGGCCACTGGGATCCACCTCTCCACCTCGGGCACATGGAAACGTTGTTACAATAAACCTGGCATTTCACTTCTGTTGGATCAAAACTAAATGGGAACACTTCTCACCTGTTAGAAGTTTTAATTGCACATTCAGTTCAGAGAGGTTTCATGGTTCATGCCACCATCATTCTTTGTTACTGTCCCCTCAAGGAATTTTGTTAGTCCAAAAAGGGGTGGTGGCTTACTCGTGTCACTGGAATGTTTACTCCTTTTCTCCTGGCACCTCCTGCAGTCTCTGAGACCACAGAATGTCCTGTAGTTAATAGAAAAGGGATGCACTGGTGTGACAAGTGCACTGGGTTTGTACTGATGTTGTTAGGGGATAGTGGGTAATTCCTTGGAGGGGATTTTCTAGTTATTACATGCAGGAGCCTCTTGGAGCTGAGCTGCTGCCATGGTTGGTACTGCTTTGTACCAGGAATCATCTCTCCTAGATCCTTCTGGGACTCAGTGTGTTCAGCCACCCAACTTGTACACTTCCTGCTCTTTTGCCCCCCAGGGCAGCCTCCTGACCCATTTCCTTGCTGGTATCCCCAGAAGTATGGCAGGAGTTGTCAACAGTGTTGAAATACCAAAAGCCTGGATTTGGGTGAATTCCTGAGTTCTCTGAAGGGTTGGGACACTGGAGGTGGTTGAAGAAAACCCTGAATTCAGGGTCAGTAGTTTTGGGTACATACTGCCCCATATCCAAAAGTGTGAACTCTTACACTCAATCCCCCCGTGACTCATTCCCTGAGGAGAAAACAAGAGCCAAGCAATGCAGAGGGAGCATTAAACTGGAAAGGGAGGATTAAACTCCATGGAGCCCCTGCAGAGCTCAGCACTGGTGGCTGCCATGGGACTGGCCTTGGGGAAGGTGGGAGTGGGACTGTGCTGGCTGCCAGCTACCTCTGTGCTCAGGTACTCTGTGTGATGCCAGGGTGGGCTCACACCCGGACCTTGGCAATGGGGGGACAGCTTTTCTGATGTTAATTTTGTTCCACACAATAAACAAACTTGATCATCCATCTCCTGCCTCCTGAGTGCTCTTTCCATCCCGTTCCTCTGGGGCTGGAGGTACGAAAGGGTCCAGAGCAACAGCGTGCACCCGTGTAAGGACTGAGATCGCTCAGCTGTTAATTGCAATCCTGGTGTTTTATTAATGTAACCTGATGGACCTGGAGCCCAGGACTGCTCCATCCTGCAGCCCTGGCCACTCCCACTGCAGCTGCTGCTGGAGCAGCTCCTCACAGCCCATCACGTTCACTACAAGCTCTTACACGAGGCTGAACTCAGCTTCTCCTCCTTGCTGCAGTGACACTGAGACCTGATCTTCATCCTCATGGCCACGGAATGTGTTTGCTTGGCCTAAAAACAAGAGGAAAAATAAAAATCACTCACTCCCTCACTGTGGCTTACTGTTTTCTTCTCCAATGCCTTTTATTCCCAGTTAACCCTCTATTAGAAACAAGTAGTACAGTTTGGCAATAGTGAAATACACAGACTCCAGGTGGGACATGCTCAGGTAGGGCTGCAGCACAGGCACAAGGAACACTGGGGTCCAGGTAAGAAGTCAGAGTTTGCATCCTGAATCTACCCCAAACATTTTTCCCTGGCCTGGATTAAAAGTCCAGGATGGGTGGGCTGCCCTCCCTGCTGCAGGGTTTGGGGAGCAGCGACCACCACCTCCCACTTTCTGAGGGGAATTCATGGAACAAGCTGTCCACCATCTTTCATGGTCACATCAAATCCCACCCCCTCGAAAAGACCGGTTTTCTATGAAGCCACACCCCTGGGAAATGCTTAGCCATGTTTCCTCTCCTTGCCAGGGAATATAACCCCGTCAGAGCTTTCCTGCAGCAGGACTGGCACCTGTGGAAGGTGGAGGTGCAGGTTCTGGGCTCCAGGCTGGACACCTGCTGTCAGGCTGGGGGCTGGTTCCCTTCTGCCCTCTGTGTTTTACCCTCTGGGCTGGTTGGAATACTGCAGACTGGGAGTGTTGCTACAAAGAGAGCAGGAAGGACAGAGGGCTGTGCTTACCAAACCTGCGCCTGTGCTGCTGGCACTAGCAGTTCTCCTTGCCCTTTGGATGTTTGTTCAGGAACAGTTCAATGGCACAGCTCTCTGGAGATGGAAGAGAGGTGGGCTGAGGTCAGACACTTGCATTGTTTTGGATTTTTTTTTCTGTCTGTACCAAACCCCCTGAGGTCTCAGTCTCAGGGTTGTATGATCCCCTCCCTTTTCCTGACTTACCCATCTGTGCCCCCTCCTTGGCCATCGCTGCGACTGCATCTTCGTGGCTCTCAAAGTGCACATCTGCCTCTCCTGTGGCATCTCCATGGGAGTCGTATTCCACCAAGATCCTTGTGGGCCGCAGCGGAGCAAAAAACTGAAAAGCAGCAAAGAGTTTAGTGAGAAACAACAGTAAAGCACCCTATTCCCCAGAAACTCAATGCTTTCACTGCCAAAACTCACCGACCCATGGGGGTCTGAGCTCCTGAGCAGCAAAAGGCTCCCTGATCCATCTGGGTGAAGCTGAGGCACTCCCCAGGCACCTGTCCCACCCCCTGTGAGCTCCTGGCATAGGAGCTCCTGCCAGGAATAAAACTGCTCACACAGCACCCATGCTCTGTGCAGCTCCATGTACACTGCTAATGCTGCTGTGCAGTCAGCTACTCTGAAATCCGGCTTTAGATTCTCAACGGCTCCTCAAGCCTAGTGATGGACATTAACATATCCCAGCAAGCCTCAGTTCCTTCTTATTCATGGACAGGAGCAGATCCCTGTTGTGCCTGAGGCCACAGCTGTCCAAAGCCACAAGCCACTGAGAACTAACAGACACTAATTAATTAAAACCTGCAACTCCTGCAGCTGTAACAATTAACTGAGGGCTTGCACAGGTAATGACAGAAGCACACTTCACCCGACGCCTGCTACTCACATTTATGATGTCCTGGGCACTAGCTTGGGAAGGAAAACCTCTCATGTGGACAGAGTGCTGTGGTGGTGATGAGGCGTTCTCAGACTCTAGAACCTTCCTGGGGCTTTCTGTTCCTTCCCTGTACAATTCTGTGGAATGGAGGGAAAAACCATCACTAGTGCTTGCAGTGCCCCCTCCCTCATGTGAAAGCTGTGGGGTGACACAAAGGGGCCTCGAGGAACACTCACAACAGGGAGGGACTCACTGATTTCTCCTTCGGCATAGGAGCCTGCAGTGTCTCTCCAGCCCCTGTCCTCAGAGACGGATTCATACTCTCTTCTCACCCTGGAATAGGCCAACTCCTGCCTGCTGTAGGGCACGTGCCTCTGCATCTGGTGCTTCCTGCTCACATACACTTCTATGTACCTGGAGCCAAAGGGAAAGAGCACATGGCACACCTGGCTTGGAGAAAGCACCTTCCAGGTATGTCCTGCCTTGCCTCTGCTCAGGTACTGGGGCTGAGAGCCCCGCCATGGCCCGCAGAGGCACTGAAGAATTCATTCATTTCACTGGCACAGCTCTCTCTGATTCCTGCAAACCCTGATCTAGCACCCTACCCAGCCCCACAGCAGGTCCCAGAACAAGCAGACCCACAAATGCACAGGGTCACAGGAAATACTTCCGTGGAGCCCTGAGATTTTCCATGTGCCTATGAAATGGAGGGGATTGTACCAGCAGTGTTAAATCAGGCAATTTCCAGAGCACTGGAGGAGCAGTGTGCTGAAAAGGAAATAGGGACATCCAAGAGAGGGGGCCGTCCACCCTTCCTGAAGGAAGCAGCCAGATTAAAGGAAGTAACCCTGGGTACAGGCTGGCAGAGCTGACAGCTCAGCCCTCCCACATCCCCACTATGCACTGGGCACTGCTGGAGGCCGGTTCTGGGAAAAACCAGGAATAATGAATGGGAACATGCTGCCAGCAATTTTGAAAACCCCTCAATTTCTCGGCTAATCACATGGAAATGGAGGTGTGTGAGCCAGATGGGTGAGTAATGTCAGCTCTTGTTCTCAAAACAAAAATTAACAGTAGATTTGGAACTAAGCTCCACTGGAGAGAAGTCCTATTAATTCAGTTAATTAATTACAGTAATTTCACGATTATAAGCCGCACCGAGTATAAGCCGCAGGTTACAATACAGGGTGTGATAAAAGGT
>PYHW01009522.1:2264074-2312911 GCA_013186435.1 Turdus rufiventris
CACCTGATTATAAGCCGCACTTTGGGTTCAGACCAAAATTTTAGTCAAAATGGTGCGGCTTGTATTCGTGAAATTACTGTAATCAAATTCTGCCAGTGGAACAGCTGTTTGCTTTTAATATAAGTGGGGGGTGTTGACAAACACAAGGAAATGCAGCCTGGAAACAGGAAGTAGGGAAATAAAAGGAAGGAAGTTGGTGTGCAGGAGGAAAGGTAAGGTTTGGAAAATGTTTTTATTATGTGTGAAAGTTTTACAGATTATTGAAGTCAGAAAACTCAGCAGGGAAAAGCAGCCTTGGTTTTTTGGGTTTTATTTTCTGAGCACAACTTATTTAAAAGCTGTGTAGATGTGGTGCTTACAGACAGGGTTTGGGCTGGGCAGTGTTTAGGTCAATAGCTGGACACCATCATCTTAAAGGCCTTTTCTAACCTCAATGACATTATGACTCTGGGAAAAGGTGGTTTGTGCTTCTGTTTGAGGAAGTGTGTGGCACAGGGCTCAGTGCTCTGGAATGAAATGGTGTCATTCCCAAAGAGGTGGGAGATGCTGTGGTGCTGTCAGGCAGGCCCTGCTGGGAACGGACTCCAGGCAGGTCAGCCATGCCTCAGACAGGAACTGCTGGAGAGGAAGTGCCGAGAACTGGGCTGAAGGGCAGGAGGACGGCTCCCAAAACTGCCCAAAGCATGGAGGAACCTGGTGGAAATCCGGCAGGATCATGTGTCTGAGGGAGGCACAGGATCCCTGTGCACTCAGGCTGGGCAGACTGTGTGTGTCTAGTGTTCCCCCCTCTAGAGGCAGTCACCCCTTTTCACTGGGATGAGAAGGTCATCAGGAATTCCTGGAAAACTGAAGACTTTGTGAGAGGCCCCAAAATTCCCCACACGGTGAGCACTGCAGGTGCCTCTGCCCCCCTCAATGGCACTGTGAGTGTGAGATGAGCTGTTTGACCCAGCAGGAAGCTCCAAGTCACACAGGTGTGTCACACATGTTCTCCTAGCCCTGAACTCCAGGGAAGCACTCACCTATTTCCCATATATTCCTTGTGCCGTAGCAGGGCCTTAGCAGCCATTTCAGGAGTCTCAAACTGCACAAAAGCTTCTCCTGTTCTTCTGTCTCCCCGGTAAATGAAGGCTATGTCTGTGATTTTCAAACCTAGAGATGGCAGGGGACAGAAAGGCATTGACTGCGGCAGAAACTTGTGCTATACCTCAGAAAGCTTTTTTTTTTTTTTTCCCTGTTTTTTTGACAAGCTAGTTGGGCAGGTAAATAGTTTTGAAACAACTGCTTATGCTGGCCTGGAGTACCTAAGTCCAATTTTTTGTTTTAAGACAGTTTTCACAGAAGACTTAATTAAAAGAAGGAATCAATTTGAGGCTTCCAGTAGGTGAATCTAGGTTCTGGACAAGTCGATCCAGAGCAGAAATGTTCTTGAAATTTTCTCTTATTATGGTAGGGTTTTTCCTGTATTTTTTAAAACTCAAGTCAGATTCAGGGAATACACTTTCTGTGCTGTAGAATGTCATCCTGGGGAGCCGGGATGTGCTCCAGCACTGAGCATGGGACAAGGATTCAAGTGGAACCCCTAGCCCCAAATCAGAGTGCTGGAAGTACTGACCCCGGATTAGAGCTGCCCAAGGTCAGAGGGGCAGGGAAACTCTGCAGGGTGCTCGGAAAGCCTGTGTGGCTTCTGGGGAGCACCAACTCCTTGTGGTGTTTGAGGCTGTGTGTGCTTTGCCTCGTGCCCTGAGGAACAACAGCAGTAGCTTAAGGAAGAGCGCGGCCCAGGCTGAGTTACCTGAGAAGAAATCTGCGATGTCCTCCTTGGTGGAGGTGAAGGGGAGGCCTCGGAGCAGCACGACCCCGTCGTTCATGGCCTGCGACTCGTCCCGCAGGTTCCGCAGCAAGCCCTCCACGTCACTGTCGTGCACCTCAAAAACTGCAAGGAAGGCGGCACCGAGCGTTTGCCCACGTGCCACAGGAAGCAGCGCTCTGCAGCCATCTTCCTAAGGCAGCTTTCCCCTCCTGCAAAGCTCCACCCTGGTTCCTCCCCCACCCCCTGTCCTGTGGTGCTGCCCCTCTGCTTTCCCTGGCCAGCCTAGGATATTTTGGCCCAGTGGTGCCCGATCTGCTGCTCAGTTCCAGCCCTGCGCCCCTTCACTAAGGAAGGAGCTCTCATTCCCTGGGGAGTGTCACTGACACGCAGCTCCTGCTGCTCCAAACGCACCTTTCACGTAGCGTGGGCCCATGTACCTCAGGTGCTTTTCCAGGGCTCTCTGCACGTCTGCTTTGGACTCCAGCTCGATCAGGGCATCCCCCCTGCGCCTCCCATCCCTGGTTAAGAGGAAGTGTATCCCGTTCTCGCCGTTTCGGATTCTGCAGGCTGCAGAGCAAGGGACACACAACACAGGGACACAGGACTGCATCAGACACTAGGATCTGTGTCCTGACTACAGGGCTCGGGGCTCATCCCCTCAGCTCTGCAGGACGGAGGGTAGAACACTTGTGTTTCTAACACGAAGCTAATGTCAAACTTGGTTTAGTCTGGCAGGTCAGCAAGTCATTTAAAAACCTGCATCTGGCCCCTGGGAGGATGCAGCATCGTATGACAGTGGGGAGGATCAGCCCTACAAAGGTATGTGAAAGCTATTAATTAGGATCACAAAACAACAGTGTAGTTTAAATTAATTAGCAAAAACCTCCAGTTTCTTAAAAGGAGAGGAGTTTGGGCCAGCCATAATGGACTGTAAGAGCATCACTGAATTGAACTGCCTTTGCTGTGGAGACATTAAGGGAAAGCCCTGCCCAATTAAATTTAAGAGAACATGAAGGTGAGCTTCTAGATAGTGTTGAGCAGTTTGGATGTTGATTATACCCTTCGACTGTGAATAATTTTGCAGCAATAATAAGACCTCATGTTTCTCTGGCTAATGATCTCTCAATTGTCTTTCTGTTAAGTAGTCATGAACTAATGAGCATGCAATACCAACACTGCAGCACAGTTAGGAAGGAAAATGAACATCAATACTATCAAAGAAGGCGAGGACATCTTCCTCGGTGCACGAGAACGGGAATCCTTGCGCCCTGACGAGGTAGACGGTGTCGCTTTCCTCCTTGGCCGAGGCGGGCTCCTGCTCCGAGAGGCGACCTTGGTGGGACGGAGCATCAGTGACCTGTCACGGACACGGGCGAGAAGGCGCCGAGAAGGTGAGAAGCGGGAGGCCGCATTCCCCGCGGGGGTCGGAGCCCGCCATTCCCGCGCGGCCGTACCTGGCTGTACGCGCGGAGCGGGACCGGGGCCGGGATCGGGATCGGAGCTGGGATCGGGATCGGAGCTGGGATGGGGATCGGGGCGAGCCGGGGCAGGCGCAGCGCGGGCGGCACCGCCGGGCCCCGGCCCAGCAGCAGCGCGGACAGAGCGCGGCGGGCGGCGGCGACCACGGCCATGCCGGGATCGCGGCTCCGCCCCGCGACCTTCCTTCCCTCCCTCCCTCCTTCCTTCCTTCCGTCCCGGCCGTGCCGCACGGGAAGCGCTTCCCGGGCACGCCGGCTGCCCCCGCGGCTCCAGGGACGGGGCTGGCTCCGCTGCCTTTCCCTGCCTTACCAGGGCCTGGGTTGGAACGGAGCTTAAAGATCATCCCTGCCATGGGCAGGGACAGCTTCCACCAGAGCGGGTTCCTCCTGGACATGAACGCCTCCAGGGAACGCCACAGTCCTTCTGGGCAGCCTGTGCTTCCCAATATCCCATCCAACCCCGCCTTCTGTCAGTGTGAAGCCATCCTCCCTTGTCCTGTCACTCCAGGCCCTTGTAAGTAGTCTCCGTCTCTCTTGCAGGCTCCCTTCAGGCACTGCAAGGCCGCAGTTGGGTTACCCTGAAGCTTTTATTTTCCAGGCTGAAAACATCCAAATTCTCCTAGCTTTCCTCGTAGCAGAGGTGCTCCCTCCCTCTGCTAACCCTGGTGGCCTGCTCTGGACTTGTGCTGAGGACCCCAGGGCTGGAAGCAGCATTCCAGGTGGGGTCTCACCTGAGCAGAGCTGCTTTTCCAACAGAGATTATTCTCTCCCCCTCACTCCCATCCCTGCTTGAAGGTCTCAGAGGCAGCACTGGCTGAACCTGCTGGTGAAGAATATTCCCCTTCCAGGGGGTCTGGGAAGACAGTCCTGCTGTCATTGCTGCATCCAAGAGGGATAAGGGACCTGGCTCCGGCTTCTCCTAAGTGCACACCTGGGGAAGCTACATCCTGCTGAACCCAGAAAAAAATGTTTAGGATTTAGTAGGCATCCAAGGAGCTGTTCAGCAGGACCCCAGCATCAGGAAGATCATGAGAGCCGTGACAGCCAAGACATTCCTCTTTTCCAGCGCCCTGTAGCTGTAGCCTGGGGTAAGTTGTAGCCAAGTAAGAGTTGTGATTTCAAGGCACTGCAGACTATCACACCCAAAATACAATCTTGGGTTTTCCAGCACAAGTCTTCCATCTTGTTGTGCTGCCAACACACTCATTTATCAGAAGCCTTGAACGTTTCTTATCACCACTTTGAAAATGTGAACAAGCTACTTTATGTCACCCTCTTGCTGCTGGCTGATGCTTTTGTAAAGTATTCTTTGTAACAAACTTTCACTTGACAGACCGTAACCCTGAGAATAGCACGGCCCCTTGACAGCAGCACTCTCAGCCCTCCTGAGTTTTCAAGGTAAATCTCCTATTATGCACATTTTCAAAGGAATGTTGACCTTGGTGCCCAAGTGGTTCACATTCCACTCTTTGATAGCCTACTTGCCAGGTTTCTCTTCAAAACCTTCTTTAAACAAGCAAGCAAATGTTATAGGAGGGGAAAAAAACCCTAAGATAACTATAGGAATTCATCTTGAGCACTTATCTATATCTAGATTGGCTTTTGTGCTTTCAGTTTAACTGAATAAGCAGATCCCCAAATCTTAGGGACCGAAGGAATGTTAGGTGCATTCTTCTCCTGTGACCCAAGCAGGGTGCAAGGAAGAGTCTTTTGAAGGGATGCACGTCTTCCACCCGTTTTTCCTTCCATCTGCTTGCTTCCCAAAAAACACCCGCTGCTTGTCAGGTTTGTGAGAGTTACCTTTAGAGGGCACTGTGCTGTTGGGCAGCTGCTGGCACTGAAGTTTCCATGGAATCTCAGCGCTTCCTTAGTTACGTGACGGATCAGAGCCTCTGCACCTGCGGTAGAATAGAAAGGTCATCCTAGGACAAGAGAATTTGCCTTTATTCCCTTCGACAGAACTGCTGTTTAATGCAGGCGGCTTTAGGAGAGGGAATCTGCCTCTAAATATAGAAAATCTCAGGACGTGTCTCCATACTGCTGTGGACCAAGAATTTATCTGCTTTGGAAAATTTACCTGCCTGGCAGGATGCTTTTTTCATTAATAATGTTAAACAGGGTGTTGTGAAGAATAATCGATACCGGCTATTCTTTAGCCTGATCAGACTAAAAATGATGATCAGAAAATCATCGGATGTGACACTAAAACAAGTGCTTATCTTATACTGGGAAACATTCCTTATCCCTCTGTGTAATCTGCTGTCAAGAAAAACTGATCTTCTGTTCCCTTGTGGTATTCCCCAAAATTATTTATTCGCTGTGTTATTTTTGAAATAAAATGTTTCCCTTTTTTGCACTCCTGACCCTATATCCACGCTCAGTTTTGTGGTCCCATCTCTTTATGCCGCTTTCAGCTGGAATGTTCTGTGTTTACCGAGCCGTGCTGAAAAGCTGAGAACTCCATCCCAGGACCCAAGAAGCCCTTTGGCAGCCGGAGGGCCCTTCCAGAGGAATTCTTTAGGCTCTGCGGTGCGCTGGGTAAGCGGAGATGACAGAGGCGAGGCCACGGGAGCGCCTGGCCCTTACGTAAGGCTGCAGCTCCCTGCCAGCCCCTGGGGTCGGCACAGAGCCCTTCATGTGACCCTCAGCCGTCCCCAGCAGCCCAAAATTAATGTGAGACATAAAGCCTGCACGTTACATAAGCGTCTCTCCCGGCCAAGCCTTTCCTACTGCAGTCACCAGCGTTTAATTTTAACTTGCCGCTAAAAGAAAACGTTCTGTGGGTAGAAGGAAGTGCATGGGTGGGAGCAGGGAATGGAGGTTATTTGTGTCCCAACAGGAATGTGCCAGAAAGATCAGTGATGTATTTCTCTTTGATTTGCATGGCCAGCTTAGTCTGACAGCATCTGTGACAAAGTGCCCCGAGACCCAAATGCTTGGCCAAAAGGAGAATTGCAAATGTCATGAAATGCTTTCTAATTACACCACTGCTGCCCAGTAAAACACTGGATTTTTAAAGGTGTCCTCAAAGCAGTGGTGTAATTTTAATTTATTTAGAAATGCACTGACCTGGCATTTTGACTCAGTCTGAAGGACAGAGAGTGGAAAATGCAGTTTCAGCATTTAAAAGTGTGAGGGAAGCAGATGACTGTCAGTGTGGCCACTTAAGGCGTTAGAGCTGAAACCCTTGATGTGCTGCATAGAAAATTAGCGTTGTGTGGGATCGTAGCCTGTTTCGATGTGCTGAATGTGCCTGATAAATGTCAAAGTCATCAGATTTTCCTCTGGCCTACCTGCAGCAGCGTGAGGGTTTTGGGATGACCGAATCCCCTGGGAGCAGGAGGGAATCCCTGGGGTCGWGCTGCCTGTCCTGTGCCCTCTCCAAATCTGCCTTCTKACCGACCTAAACAGATTTTTGTGAAAATTATACCCTGGGATTGCAATTTCTGCCATAAAGAGCACTGGGATGTGACTGTATCTGCCTGCCAAGGGTTTTTTAAAAAACTGCAGCTTTTTTACCTCAGCAGTTCAGTTTTTTTTTACCTGGGCTGCCCACAGTGTCACCTGAGGGGTGCCCCTCCTTTGCGGGCCGCTTGCCCTCACCAGCCCAGTTAGAAATTGCTAACACTTAAAATATTAAGAAATATTACAAATATTACAAACCCTTTTGTTTAAAAAGCGTTCAATGAGCAGGGCAGCAATGCTGTTAATACAATTCTTTTTTTTTTTTTTTTTTCCGGTAGTGGTGGTGACCTGTGGGCTGGTACCGGGCCCCTTTGTCCTGAGGGGAGAAGGAGGGACTCTGGAAGGGCACGAGTTTCCATGGAGGTGTTTGGGGGCACTCACACGGGTGTCTCTGAGGGGAAGGGCCGTGCCCGGGGCCATGAAAGGGCTGGCGAGGGGGAGCCCGGGGCTGTGAGGGCTGTGAGGGAGGCGGCGGCGCGGGGGCCGCTGGGGGCGATGGCGGCCGGGCGGGCCGTGTCCCCGCCCCGCGGCGCTCCCCCCGCACCCGCCCGCCCTCCGCGCTGCCATTGGGAGCCGAGCCGCGCCGAGCTCAGGCAGCCGCAGGTCCCGCTCCGCCGCCGTCGCCATGAGCTTCTTGTTGTGAGTACCCGCGGGGTGTGGGGGGTCCTTTCCTCTCGCTCTGCGCCGTCCCGCCGGGCAGGGCAGCGCAGCCCAGCCCGCCGAGCGGCCGCCGCCCGCCCGCCCGCTCGCTGCCCGCCGCTCCCCGCCGGCCTGGCGCCCGCTCCGTCCGCTCGCCGCTCCCTCCCTTTGTGCCCCGGCCCCCCGGCGGCCCCGGGAGCGGCCGCCCCGCTCCGCTGCGCCGGCAGGGAGCGGCGGGGNCGCCGCCGCCGCGCCGTGAGGGCGTTTGGAGGGCGGGCGAGCCGGGCTTCCCCTTCCCGCACGGCTTCCCCTTCCCGCACGGCTTCCCCTCACGGATACGAGTTTGGAAACAGACGCGGATCGCCTGCCCGGGGGACCTGCCCGGCCAGGGGGTGTCACAGGGTAGGAGGGAGCGGGGTCGGGGTCGAGCACCCCCCGAGCGATCTGCCCTGAGCTTTTACGACATTTTCGAGCGGGTTTCTCGGTTCTGGCGGGCCGGAGCGTTGTGTGCCGCAGCTGGGCCGGAGCTGGCGTGGGGAAGGGAGCCGGGGTGCAGGTGATGGGGCAGGTGGGGTCCCCGGCCTCAGGGAGCTGGCCGGGCATTCCTGCGGCAGGGAAAAGCTCCCTCGGGAGTCGGGGGCGATTCAGGTGCGCGCACGACCCCACTTCTGGAAATTTTGCTTCGTGGGCAAGAGCCGAATGAACTTCGGTCCCTCCCCTTGGAAACAAAGACGAGGTACTTGTGACAATTAACATAAACCGGTTCAGTGACCTATTAATTAAGGCGAAGATGCGCTCTAGGGAAGGAAGGGCGATGAGGGCAGCTGAAGAGGCGCCCTGGCAGAGCCGGGCTCCGTGAGGGCAGGGCCTGGTCCCGCCGAGCGCTCCCGCACTCCGGCACTGTAGCCGGGATATCTGACCGGGCCATTGATAACCAACAGAGGCAAACGGAGCCTGGGCTTGGAGAAGAGACTTTATCTCGGAGCTGGAGTGTTCTCCTAAGTTGTGTTCTCATGGAGACAAATAACCCTGGCGCTGGCTTCCTCCTCAGTCCCTCCCTTGTGTTTATCTTTTAACTCTGCCGTTGCCAGCCCGCTTTCTGTCCCGGAGGGATTCTGAGCTCACCTCTCAGCTGCGGAGCATTGTCCCCGCATGGAGGTACTGCTCCTAATGAGAAGCCCAGCTGTCCCCCTCCCTCCTTCCTAATTCTCAGCTGCCACGGTGGAGAAGGCGGGGGACAGCATTTCGAGCGTCCTGGGAGTCTGGTTTGCAAATTAGAGCCTCCCTCTCCGTGGCATTTGGCTAACTGGGGATGGAAAAGCGTGAAACCCTCCACCCTCTGTCACAGGCAATAATGAAATGCTTGTTCATTTTTTCAGACCCTTCTGAAACCTAGGAAAGCAAACTTTTACCCTCACCTCCGTTGTTCCAAGTGATCCTTCTGGGTGAAATACAGAAGTGCCAGGTGGAGTTAGTGCACGGCAAAGTTGCCCAGCTGTTGTTGGCAGAGTGCTGTAGATGGCACCTAATTTGCTCATCTGCAGTCTAGAAATGGTTTAAAAAAAAATGAAATATGCTTGCTAGGCCTCCAGGTGACCAACTTCCTGTGTTGTTGACACTGAGTTGTGGTGGTCTTTTTTGGTTAGTTTGGTGAGTTTGGGGCTGGAGGAGGAGCGTCCTTGTGCAGCAGCAGCAGCAGCAAGGTTCCGTGTGTGGCAGCGAACCTGTGGCACAGGTTTATCGCCAGGGCCTGGGCTGCAGCTCGTCAGTCTGACAGCCAGCACGGTGCCAAAAGCTGCCTTCTCCCACAGCTTCCTTCTTGTCACAAAACAGGGGGATTGTGCTGGGATAACACGGCCTGCGCGGGGCCACCCTCGTGCGCTGACAATTCCGTGGCTATTCTTCCCTGTTGCTAGGGCCAGTGACATATAAAGCTGCATGGGGGGAGAAATAAAATCAAGGGGAACCATTGTCTTCTCTGCTGATGGGGAGCGCTATAAAAAGAGTGTCTTGTGAGGCGAGTCACCGAGTTAATACAACTCGGTTTTGACAGCAATTGTTATTTTCAGCGCCGCGGTTTTCTCTTTCTGATCTGTTTCTTCCTTTCTGAATAGACTTTGTGAACCTCTCCAGTTGTTGAATAGGTTATCCCAAATCTTTACAAATGTTTTAAAAATGGGAATTGGACTAGAAAATATTGCCAGTTCCAAAAAAACACTGCTTGGTAAGTTCTCTCTAAAAGGAAATTACAGCATAGTTGCAGGTTCTTCAGCTCACATCTCCAAGGAAAAAATTAAAGATAGTTCTGGTGGGCGTGCCATATGGTGACATGCTTGTGTTATCCTCTGCTGGCAAGACTTGCATAAAAAGGAAGCTTGATGAAAACCATTTATTTATAAAAGGAAAAGATTCAGATTTATTACTCAAGTTCTGAAATTGTCTTTCCTGTAAAAAAACCCCACAGAACTCCTATCTTTGGATTAGTGAATCCCTCCCTCCCCGAAGGTTCCAGCACAGGGTTTTTCAAAAAGGAGATTTGATTTAATTGTTGCTGCTCAGTGTTGGAAGGACCAGGAGCTGCTGGAGGTGAGCGAGGGTGAGCGGCTGCTGCTGGGGGCACACGTGCTGGTGAGTGAAGGCCAAGCTCACTTGTGAGCCAGGCTGGGGCAAGAAGTGCTCGTCCTTCTGTGCCTTGTTCTGCAGCACGCTGGAGCCTGGCAGCTGCTTCTGCTGCTCCACATGGTTTGTTGGTTTTTGGTTTTTTTTCCAAGTTGAAATCGTACTTTGTGTGTAAATACATGTGCAGAAGGTGTAGTGAGGCTTTACTTTTTATTCCCCTTCCATCTCTGGCAGATTAATGCCAAAATCAGAGCTGATGGGTTTGGCAAGCAGTGTGGCCTTCCCAATTCCTCAGGGCTGTTTTTGTCCCTTCCTCAGCTGCCCAACGTGCTCCTTGTCCTAGGAATTCCCTTCATAATCTGGGCAGTGTAGCAGCTGAGCGCTTTGTGAGTGCTCCTTCCATACTTTTGGGGATGGATTTATCTCCTCTGGATCAAGGACTGCCCCAGAGGACCGGTAGGCACTCCTAAACTGGAATTTGGTCATGGAAAAATCAGCGTGTAGGCATTTGCAAACTTAAAAATGGGAAATACAGCCAATATCCATGCATTTTCCCCCGTGTGTTTGTGTGCATTTGTTTACTTTGATTTTAGGTTGAGGAAGGTAAGGCTGCTGTGGGGTCAGGGCAGGGGCTCTCCACACAGGAATGTGTTAACATAAAATCACCTGCTTGACCGGTGCCATTAGTGATGTGTCCAGCTCCTGGTTGTTGTATTTTTTATGGTTTTTTTTTAAGTACCAGGATTGAGAAGTCACTGGAGTTTTCCCATAAGTAAATTGGAGAGAGAACTGTCAAGCTATTGCCGACTTGCCAAAGAATTTATTTAAAGCCTTGGTGGCAGTAATTGTGAGTTTTGAGGAAAGGAGAAGTGTTCTGTAGCGGTAGGGTTTAAGTGGAATCAGCTCTGACCATGAACTTAAAGCGAAGTAAAACGTGGGGCTTAGGGTGTCAGATAATGGAGTGCTGCTGCCTTATCAGTGAGGTTGGAGGTAGAGAGCAAGGAGGCTGCTGCCTGGCGTTTATTTCTGCAAGAATGAATCTGCCTCGGAGTCACAGAGCTGTGCAGGCCAGTTCAGTGTCTGCACTTGGAAAAACAGTGTTTGCCCTTACTGCTGTGTTTTGGGAACGTGTAGTGGGTGAAGTGAGCGATTGCCACTTCTTCTCAGATGGAAACATTCGTTTGGAATGGAAAAAAATAGCGTAGGGAGAAAGGCATTGTTCAGTGTGAAAGTTGTGTTTACTACACGCTGTGATGTCCGGTCTTAATTGCTTCCTAATTGTTTGCCTTTATGCCACGATTGTTTTCCCTTGTTTGTCCTCCTCTCTTGGTGTGTGCAGCTGTAAGTGAGCCAATGCCATTAGCTGTTTGCTGGGAGGAGTGGTGGAACAAGGATGGGTTTTGGGGGTCATTTGTGTGCTGGGGAGTGGCTGGGATCTTTGTCTTCATCAAATGCCTTTGTCACCTTTTACTTTCCAGCCAGGGCTTTGGATTTAGGGTCTCCTCGTGGCAATGGCCATGGGGTTGCAGTTCCACCTCATGCTGTCCTGAGACACACAGAGTCTTTTTTATCTTGTTTGAAAAAGGATAAAATATTAGAAGCATTTCTCTGCCAGGATGGCTGGAGGGATTGCAGACAGAATGAGGCTGCTTGGAGGAGTAAATAACTGCATTAAATTTGGCTACTCTAAGTCTTCCCTCGTAAGCAATAAGGCAGATCTTGCTGCCCAGAGCTATCAATAAGCCTCTGACCCACAAATCAGCCTAAACCACAGGATGTGCTTTTAGCATTTGTAAACTAAGCCACTTCCTATTGGAATTGAGCTACAATGAACTTGCTGTTTGGCTTTTGTTCTTTTTTTGTTTTGTTTTTGTTTTTTTTCCTCCTTTTAAATACACAGGGAGACTGTGGGTTATAAATTCAGCTGCCATAAAATCTGTTTTCAGCTTCAGCTGAGAGTAACTATTGCTTGTCACAGACTTGGGAAAATTTCTCCAGCCTTTACATTTGGTGAGGCGGGATTGTGAGGATCCAGTGCTTTGCTTTGTCATCTGTGTTTACACATCTCCCAGATGCTTTCCCAGGGCACTGCTGCTTGGGTCAATATTTGGAGTAGGGGATGTGAAAGAAGGGAACGAGAGCTGGGGATTTGCATGTATCCATACAGCTGAAATTGGTTCCTGGAGAGTAAGTTGGAAATAGGTTCTGATTTCTTAGTGAGCTTAGATAAAAAGCGTGGTGCATCTCTGTTTGCTTCATCGCTGCTCACTTCCCAATTCAAATCCATAGCCTGAGTCAGCAGTCAGTCAGTGCACCAGGAGGAGATGGCAATTGTGAGTGTCAGTCCCACCCTGAGAATCCATGCAGGTAACAGTAGTTTTTGCCTTGCAAATGTCTTTTGATTCTTTTAAAAGCAGTCTGTGGAAATGAGTTCACTCACTCTTCTTGTGTCTTTTTCCCCCCTGAAATCCAGCTGTGACCTTGGCTTCTTGTCCCAGCTTTGCTTCCGGCTTTTTTCTGCTGTGTGAGGACATTTCTACCTTGTTCACCTCTCTTCCTTCTCCAGTTCACAGGGGATCCTTGGCAGAAATCCATTCCTTTTGCTCTTCTTACATACCTGAAGAGATGCAGCCCATGTTTCACTTGAGTTTTAGTTGAGGTTTGCTCGGTTTGGGTTTTTTTGTTATTGCTGTCTGTCTTTGCACCACTTCATCTCTCAGCGTGGTTGCTTGTTCTGGAGTTAATTGATGTACAAAATTTTAATCCCTTCCTCACCTGAAAGAGAGCATTTTGCAGATAAGGACTCATAATGCCTGGATTTGGTGTCTTTATCACAGGTCTGATTCCTTTCTTCATGGTAGAGCGAACAAATGAGCTTAGGTAAGCTTTGGGAAATTCCTCTGTTGCTAAAATTGAGGCAACTGAGTTTTGATATGGAAATCATTTCAACCCAAATAGTGATTGAGTGGGTTCTCTATTTTGACCTTAATGAAATAACCTATATTTTATATTATATTTTATTTTATATTATATGTTAATGGATTAATTGTTTTAGGGACTTGCTTGGTGTTCTGAGCCCAGGAATCAAATGGCGTTGCTTTTACTTTAAGACCTCAAAATACTGCTTTTTCAAATGCTGAGGTGCGCCTTTTAGGAAAAACAGCATCTCCAGTGTCCTATTATTAACTTCTGTGGTTGACAGCTCTTCTTAACGTTTCTTGCTGCAATGGGAGTGGAAAAAACAGACAAGTCTGAATATTTAATTTTATAGAACAGTTGAACGGATTTTGGGCTCAACTGTCAAATGGTTAAGCTTAAATAGTTCCCAAAGAAATGTGCTCCTGTCTGTGTAGGAGCAGTCATTCCCTCTGAGGTGCTTCAGACCAGTGGGTTTTCCTGATAAGATACCTTGGAAGAGATAAGCAAATTTTCCTGAAGATAGTTACACATGGCACACAGAGGATTTCATTAAATGTGGGGGTTGTGTAAGAAATACTTGGGGGTGAGATAATGCAGTGTATTTTTGGAAAGCTGTTAGATTATTCATTGCTGCCTCCTGTCCATTCCTCCTTCCTGTTGTTCCCTGTGCCATTTCTTGCCTCTAATGATGGTTAGTTCCTGGATCCAGAGCCCATTTTGCCTACTAATCCAGTGTAAGTGTAATCTTCTGTCTCTGTTGGAGATTTTCTCTTGGGAAGTTGCCGAGTATTTGTCCTTTGCCACGTTCCTATCCTCAGCCTGTTGTTTCGTGTGGGCGTTACAGTAAAGGGCAGCCTTTTACAAAGTGCTAAAGTGACTCTTTCCCCATGAAAATTTAGTCAAATTTCTCCTTTAACTGCCTATTCCCTAAGCACATTAAGAGAGGGTTCTTTTTATTGTGTTGAAAAGGGTTGAAGACTGTCTTGAGCTCTTCAGTTAAGTTTTTTTTCTTCCTTTAGAAATGCCCTGATGAGGTTTCTTGGGTTGTATGACTAGATTTGCTTTAGTCATTCATTAAGCATCGGTTTCCAAAAGCACTGATCAGCATTTTGGGAGGCCATCCATGTTCTGAGGCATGTTCTCCAAACACTATATTTGGTGTACAAGTAAGGATCTAATTTGATGCTAGAGCCAAGCTTTTATGACTGCAATTTATCACCCTCAGCGGGTTGTAGATGGCTTTCTGCAAAGCTCTGCTTCCTACTTGTAAATGTATTTACAGGGTGTGACTGTTAGCAGCAGCTTGGGATGCAGAGGGCATTAGTCATGGGCAGACAGATAATTCAGCTGAGCTGGGGAAATCTGCGGGGCAGGAGGAGCACTTGGCTCTGGAAAGCAGGGGACACCTTTTGTGGGGGATGCTTGTCACATGGAAGGGATGGGATCAGTGCCCTTCATCTGCTGGATTCCTTGGGCACCCCCTTTGCCTCCAGCAGCCAGGGATGCTTGAAGGCTCTGGCAGCACGTGAGGCAGGCAGCAGCTCTGCAGGCCACTCCAGGGTATCCTCAGCTCCTTGGGGAAACAGCTTGAGCTCCTCGGTGCCTGTCTGAATGGTTTAGTGAACCTTCCTTCTTTGTGAACGCTTCCAGGGTCCTTCCTTGGAATGCCATCTGGTGTGTCACTGAAAGGAGCAGCCCAGGCTTGCAGCTTTACTTATTTCCTTATGTTTCTTTGGTGAATTGCTCACTTTCGCATATGGGCAAGGGTAGGTTTGAAAAACATGAGCGTGGTTGTGTCCACTGGATGGTCTAGTAGGTACATTCTTGGGGTAAAGAGGTTTGAAGCTTTGTGGAAACTAAACTTGGAAACATTGCTGGGTGAATTCTGACTTGAGCTGGAGTTCATGCTGTGCCCTCCCTTTTGAGTGAGCTGATGCTAATTGGCAGGAATAAGGGATCCCTGAGAAAAGAGGGGAACATGGGTGAGGAAATAGTGCTGTTCAGCTTGCAGGGAGCTTCATGAGGGGCTGAAATGTTCAAAGTGGTGACTTCCATCTCGCAGGGAAAAACAGAGCAGTTGGAAAAGGAGTGCTTGATGTTCACCTTCTTCAAAGCTCCAGTAGCCTGCTCTTTTGAAGAAGTACTGCATGAATATTAGGCTATTAGAAGAAATAAGTCTGGTTTGCATTATTCCTTACAGTTCCATGAGGGGTTTGTGTGTAAATGTTAATATTGAAATAGTTGGGGAACCCCGGGCTGATTGAAAGGACCCAACAGAACGGCCAAGGCTAGTGCTCACCTTTGTTAAAAATATAAAAATAAGTAAGCTTGAAATTTTGTGGGTGAGGACACCATTGTGTTTGTCTCGAGATAGTCAGTGGATTCCTGGGAGTGTGCAACAAGTTTGGGATAATCTTGATTCCGCTCATGCCACAGGATTTCAAATGGATGTCAGGAGGAGGAGATCAGGTACTTGGGTCTCTGCTGCAAGCTGTTTGCTGTTGATTGGGTGAACATGTGTTTCGAGTTTGGTGGTCTGAAATCTCCTGGAAAAGGTCTGTGGGAGACTTGGGAGCTGCAGTGCAGTGCCATCCGCTCAGGGAGGCTTTGGGGAGCCTGCAGCTCTGTGCCACAGACACGTTGCAGTTCGTGTGCTGTCCCTGCCTGCACAGCTCGGATCCAAGCATTTCTGTGATGGATACTGGCGCTCGTGGCTCTGGCTGCCCCTCTCTGTTAGTCCTGCAGGGAACAGGGCAGGAGGGTGAGTCACTTCCGTAGCCACTGGCTGCCTTGGGAGCGCTTTCATTGTGTTTGGAGCGCACACGGGGCTCTGCTGCTATCCACGGAGGGCAGTGTGACTTGCTTTGTTTGTTTTGAGGGCTTTCCAGGAGATGAAAGTGTCTTAAATGAATGCGATGTAGATGAAACAAGGGAACTTATTTTGGTTGTAAGCATAGCAAACTGATGATGATTCCCCGGTCATGGGATGGGGTTGTGGACGCTCGCTCCTTGCAGGGGGAATTGTGATTGCTTGGGAGAAGGGCTGCATCCCAGTGAGTAAACAGCAGGAACACCGTTGGGTGGAGTTGTAGCGGACACTGTGCTGTAGCGTAACACCTCCCCCTTGTTTACAGGCCCTTTCTCAGCCTGCACACGGGAAAACGGAGGCAGAGGGAAGTGTAGGTGTGTGGCTTGGCTGGAGAACAGGAGTGAGGGCACAGGGCACAGGCAAGGGACCCCTCTCCAAACACCGGACACTTGTTCCCTGCTCAGAGCTCAGCCAGCCAGGCTTTCCCTTCAGGTGTGTTCTGGCATGTCAGAGTTGTGCTGGAACAATCCCACCTTGGCTCCAAGTCACTGACCCTGAACTGTGTGTGGACAGCAGAAGAAATGCATTGTAAGGATGTGGATGTGCACGGGTTTTGTTGCTTTTGACACTGGGGGCTGGGGAGAGCGAAAGCGAAAGTGTTCCTTAAGGCTACCTTAAGTAACTTTCTCTTTCCTGGGTATGAATTATCTGATAAATGTCTGCTCTTTTAACATGTAGAGTCTTGTGTATAAATGGGACCCGTGTTTTTTAAAAGCTGTTCATGGGGTTGTGCCTTTTTCATCTGCCATCCTGTCGGGAACTTCAGTCAATGAAGACAAGGGAAGCCAGATTTCAGTCCCCACCTTGATGGGTAGAGAATGAAAAATCTGATAAAAATCTAATAGAAACACTGATTTCCTTGTCAGTACTCCAGCAGAAGGAAATACTGTAGTCCTTGAGAAGCATCTTCAGGTTCAAAAACCTACAGAGAGTTGAAATTGCTTTGTGGTGTAGCTAATAAACAATGAACCCCATGTATTCTGTTTCTGTGGAAAAATGACCGTGTGTCTGGGGAAATTTTTCAAGTCAGTGGCACTGATTCCTCCTTAAACCAAAACAAAAGCTCTAGGCCTGGAATTGCTTTGAAACCATTGCTTCACCCTCTGGGAGAGCAACTGTGTTGTGTAAGGAGTTGGCAGCTCCTAGCTGCTTCCCAGAGCTGCTGCATGGAATGCATCCTGGAATCTCGCCCTGCTTTTGTTACCTGCAGGTTCAAGTGACTGGGCTGAGACAGGCTTACTGCAGTGAATGGGAGTTGGGTTGGAAAAAGTTGGATTTTTGGTGCTGTAAGAACTGAGGGAAGCAACGCTTTGCTCTCACACTGTCTTCAGAACAGAAGTGTTGTGACTATGCAGTGTTATAAATAGAAATGCTCGAGTTCAGTCTCATCAGTGCAGATTTTCAGCATGTTCAGCTTAATTTTACCTGCTATCCTTCTGATGCTGTGGTTGTCACAGGGAAAATGTGTTTAAAGGCTGCAGCTATTGATTTCATTGAAAAAAGTAGCTTGAGCTTTTATTTTAATTTCCATGTTGACATTTTGGCTGGTGGAAACAAACCGATCTTACTCAGATGTTTCTATTCTTAGCAGGATGTTATCATTTGAAGGCCTGTATTATTGTTTAAAGGCTGGAAATGTTTGCTTTTCTGGAATTTGGGTCTCGTCTTAGAGTGTTTCTGTTTAAAAAGAGGCACAGCAGGAGAAGGGAGGCAAAGAAGTGCCGAGCTAAAACTTGGGGGCTTCTCACTCATGGCCTGTGGCAGTGAGTTGCTGCCTCAGTTTCCCTGTGTAGTGGGGCACTAGTGACCCCTGCTTCAAAGATGGTTTGTGAGGATTAATTAATGCTTGTAAAGGCATTGGAAGGTGAAAATGTAGGAGTTTCCTGTAAACAATAGGACAAGTTTCCATGCCCTGTGTGAGTGTCTGTGCATGGTCTTGAGTTCAGCTTTTTGAGGATCTCTTGAGCTTTCCCAAATACTTTGAAGGGCTGATTTCAGCCTGGCCACGGTGGTGATGGCTTTGGGGAGACACTGGGTGGGACAGCTGTGCTTGCAGGAGTTAGTCACTCGCTCCTTAGAGCATTAGAGGAATGTAGGTGGCAGGTGTCTGCTGAAAATGCTGCCAGTGCACGCAGGTCAGAGCCTGAGCTTAGTTTGTGGTGAGAACAAGCCTCAACTTCGCTGCTTTCATTCAGGCTTGCCCAATTCTGCAGCAGACTTGGTGGAAACGGATAAAAATCTTTGCTGAAAGGGGACAAATGGCTGGGGGTGAGGAGGTTTAAGCTAGGCCAGCCCAAGGGCTTCTCCTGGGAGCAGTTCCTGGGAACTTTATCAAGAGGTCAGGCTGGACACTGAAGCTGCTTTGAGCACAGAACATCTGCCAGTGCTGTGTTTGAAGCTGAGATGAGCTGTCGAGGCACTGTGGGGTGAGCAGAACACCTCAAATTTTCCCTTTCTTCTGGAAACATGCTCTTAGCAGCCCGAGCCAGAGCAGCCTGCAGAAGGTGCATCACAAAAGCCAGCCCCTGGCAAGGAGAGCTTTGGAGGAAATGTGGTGCTGTCGCTCGCAGGCGAGTCGTGACGTGGCTGCGTGGGCTCCTGCCGGTGGGAAGGGTTTGCCGAGCCTCCCCAGCCCGCACACAGCCTGGACACAGTTCCTCATTGAGTGCTGGCTGCAGCTGGCACTGCTGGGGCTGCAGCTCCCTGCAAAAATAGCAGGGCAGCATTTGGAAACGGGGGATGTGGGAGGGCAGGGAGAGAAGCGTCCCTGGAATCGCAGGAATTTCTTCAAGTCGGTTCTCCTTGAAAGGCTGCAGTTGTGGCACATCATCAGCTGTGGCACACAGTGGGCATGGTGCAACCTGCTCCCCCTCTCATGGCCTTTCTGTGCCCAAGGAAAATGGAATCTTAGTGGTTTCTCTGTTCCCTCTCACTTCTGCATTAATGCCAAGGAGAGCTCGGAGACTCTTAACAGGAAAAGGCAGGTGCTGCCTACTGTCTTAAAGCATTTTAAAACCTCGACAGAAATGGCAAATTCCATTAGGGAGTGTGGCCGGAAATAACATGTCACACATGACCCAGACGTAGGTGATTGTGTGTGCTGTTGGCCACCAGGCAGAACTCTAAAGGTTCCTTTTTCACTGATTGCTCAAGGAGCTGAGGAAATAGAGCTGGGTAAAGACAACTTGCTGAATCTGTCACGTGGAACACATTGGCATAATAGGAAAAAGTAAAGTTTTTTTGTTGTTAAATAGTAGCAGAGCTTCTGAACTAATAAGGTAATTGGAATACTGTTTATTAATGCAATATTTTTAACCAGACTTTTCAACAAAAACCACATCGTATAAAGACTCTGGCTTAGAGAGGCTGCATTATTCTGTCCCTGAGCTGTGTCTCAGACAGTGTGTTAACTGGCTTTGATGAACTGCATAAATGCATGGAATCCTGATAATTTATTGCCAACATTGCAGGTATTTCCATGGCACGCGACGACTACCAGGCTGCAGTTATCCTAATTACTTTTCCTTTTGGATGTCTGCCTGCCTGCCTTTCGTTTCCTGCTGGCTTAGGGTGCCTGTGCTGTGTTTGAGAAGCAGGGATCAGAAAGGTGTTGGAGGCCAAGATGGAATGGCTGATTGAGTTTTTTAGAGTTCCTCCTGTTGTTACAGCCTTGAACAACTTATTGGGGTTACTCTTTGTGCTGAAATGCAAACATTTGCTTGGGTTAGTTATTTCATAACCTTTTTCCAGGTTTTGTTTAGCTCTTGCTGGGTTCCTTCTGCTTATGCTGACACATGTGGAAAGATAATGATCCCAGTCTCTTCTGCTCTCCAGATGTTTTAGGTTGTGTTTTCACTCCTCGTGTTGGCAAAGTGCCTCTAAATTGGCTGTGTTCCTGAAAAGAACATAATTTGGTTTAAGTAAAGTAGTCAGTTGAGAGATAGGGGAGTTTTGTTTGTTGGGGTTTTTTTCAGTTTCTTTTTTGTTCAGAGCTGGTTTGAGTCTGGCCTGGCACCAGATGCAGGTGGCTGCAGGGGTGGGAGGTCACGGCAACTCCCTGAGCCACAGAAGCTGCTCACTCCCACTGGGAGGCAATAACTCTGTTCAGGATGTGTGTCTGGTGTCCTGGCTTGGGGTGAGGTGCAGATGACTGGGAGCAGCTGGAATTGTCCTGTAACAGACCAGACAGGAGCAGGGTGCTCCCTCCTCCTCCTCCTGGCTGCATTTAGCAGGAGGCTGCTCTGGTGTTGGTCCCAGGATCCCTGGAAGTGCAGCCAAGCCCTTCACAACACCCAGCAGCCAGGATTACTGCAGAGGCCTGGGGGAAGGGGAGGATGCTGCTGCTCCTCTGGAGCCTGGAGAGTCAGAGCAGACTTGCAGGATGTTTTCAGAATCCCAGCATGGTTTGTGTTAGCAGTGACCTCCAAGTCCATCTTGTTCCCCCCCTTCCATGGGCAGGGACACCTTCCACTATCCCAGGTTTCTCCAAGCCCCCTGGCCTTGGACATGTCCAGGGATCTGGGGCAGCCACAGCTTCTGTGGGCACCCAGTGCCAGGGCCTCACCTCCCTCACAGGAGAGAATGTCTTCCTACGTAAAGGATTTCCTCCTGGAATGAAGAGAGACAGCCCTTGCACCCCACAGTACAAAATTCTGTTTGGTCCTCAGAGAGATGGTGAAACATTGGCCAAGTCTTTATGTAAAGAAATGAGATCTGGATAATATTTGTAGTGAGAATTGTGCTGTCTGGGTTTCACAACTTTGCACTTGCATTGGAATTCAGGGCTCAGCTTGTCTGTTCTGACAGAAGTCTTTTCTCAGCACATACATGAAAATACTCACAAATATTGACTCATCTGACACTTCTCTGCGAATATTTCATTCTGTATGTCATGTTTGAGATGTTAAGGGCTCACGTGCCGTTCAGGCTCATTGCCATGGTTCAAAATTCAAATATCTAATAGTTTTTTCTAAGCCAGTCCATGTTTTTCCAAACAAAATTTTAGATAAGGAAGCGATTGGATCAGAAAATAGTTTAAATAATGTCAGAATACCTGCTACTGTAGTATCCCAGTTTTTGGAAAATAGCCTGTTGCAGCGTGAAAATATGTGAGTGGGTAAAGTATTTAATGGGAATCTTCTCCTTACCTTGGACTACTCTGCTTGTTTCCTTTTCACTTCCTAAATGCCTCTAAATATTCCCTCTCTCTTTTGCAGTGGCAGTCGCTCCTCCAAAACCTTCAAGCCAAAGAAGAACATTCCCGAGGGCTCTCACCAGTACGAGCTGCTCAAACATGCCGAGGCCACGCTGGGCAGCGGCAACCTGCGCATGGCCGTGATGCTTCCAGATGGGGAGGACTTGAATGAATGGGTTGCAGTTAACAGTGAGTCCTGGCCTTCTGTTCATCACCGGGGTGTTGCAAGTGGGCTGACACCCGTGGGAGGACAGCTGTGTGTCCCTTTGTGTCCCTGGAGAAAAGGGGGGTTGGGAATCTTGCTCTCAGGGAGGGTGCAGCCAGGTGAGGGCCAGGGTTTGCTCCCAGCAGGGGACAGGGTGACTGGAAACAGCCTCATGGTTCTGGTTGGACATCAGGAAGAATTCCTTCATGGAAAACGTTGTCTAACATTGGAGGTGTTGTCCCCATCCCTGCAGATGTCCAGGGAGCAGCTGGACGTGGCTGGCAGAAGGTGGGGATCAGCCACAGGTTGGACTTGATGGTCTCAGAGGTCTTCTCCAGCCTGAGTGGTTCTGTGATTCTAATGGGGTTTGTAGTTTCCCTAAAGTTAGTTCCTCTAGTTCCTACCAAGGTTTGAGCCTTTGCTCTGCTAAGTCTCTGATGTCATTCTTTTAGCTTCCTCTAAAGCTGTTTGTCCAAACACTCTGCTTTCAGGCTGAACAATGAAGCCTCAATTAGCATTTTCTGGTTGCTTGACCTTGCTTCCTCCTCCTGCCTCTCCCTGCTGCCTGAATTTTGCCCTCTGCTCCTAGAGAGGGGATTCTCCATTTGCACTCCATAGCCTGTGCAGTTTTGGCTGCCACAAACTCTGTGCCCTGTCTGGCTGTTTGCTCATCTTTTGCCTCTCAGGCTTGATGTTCTGCAGTGCTGGTACAGGATTGATTGTGCACTGCAGTAGGAGTTATGCTTGAGTTAAATGCCCTCTTAATTGTTTCTGTGGTTCTGCCTTTTTCCCTCTTGCTCTTTGACACGTTTGGGAAGTGAAACCATCACAGTGACTTCCACCTTCCTGTTCCCCACCAGTCATGCACTGCTCTGGTGCTCCCCTTGCCCCTGCTTCCAGGGCAGGCTGGAATTGCTGACACCATCCTTTGCAAAAGTTAATTCACGCTGCATTGCAAAACTGGCTGGAGAAAAAGCCAGCCCCCTTGTGTGAGTAAGCATTGCTAAAGATCTCTGTGTATTGCTGGCATCCTTCCCTTTTGGTGGTTCCTTCACTCCGTGTCTCTGCTTTCCTGTGGGGCAGCAGCTTCTCCCTTGCCCAGTGAATGACCCAACTCTGAATTAGCTGGAATGAAATCATGGCTGTGTCATTAATGAGTCATGTGCTCCCTTCCCTCAGCATCCCTGTACCACACCGAGCACCAGCAGTAGCTGGGAGCCCCTTCTGCTCATGGAGAGATCCCACGAGGAGACAAAATGTGGCTTCAAATCATTGCTTTGACCCTTCTCAGCCCTGAGAGCACAGAACCCAGCGTGCTCTGCCCTGCTGCTTCCTGCTCAGCTCTCAGCCTGGCTGGTGTCCTAGGGAGTGACTTGATGTGCCTGTGGATTTTGAGACTTCCAAGTGTGGGATTTGCCATAATCAGTCATTTTGTCAGAGCCTGTGTGGGATTTCTGAACATGCTTGCCTTGAAGCAAACAGTGGGCTGTGGTTTCTGCTGGGAGCCGGGAATGGAAACTTAATTAACAGTTCCCGGGGGCACTTGAGCAGCGAGGGCTGCTGTCCTGCATGTGCTGAGCAGGAGCTGGGACTTGCTCCAGTGACACTTATTTTACCTTGGCTGTTTATCCTCTGAAAGACACCTACACATCAAGTGGATTTTGTAATCTGATTGCAGCGACCACAGCTCCTCATGACAGAATCTGCTATTAGTTATTGAAAAAGACCCTTCTTTTCAAGAGTTGGAGTGATTAACTGGAAGAGTAGCTATAGCAGTAGGGTTAGATGGGCTGTTAGGAAGAAATCCTTCCTGTGAGGGTGCTGAGGCCCTGGCACAGGGTACCCAGAGAAGCTGTGGCTGCCCCTGCATCCCTGGAAGTGTCCAAGGCCAGGTTGGACATTGGGGCTGGAGCAACCTGAGATAGAGTAAGCTGTGCCTTCCATGGCAGGGGTAGAACTGGATGGGCTTTAAATTCCTTTGCCACCCAAGCAGTCTGGGTTTGTCTGAAATGTTCTTGGGAAAGGTGGGCCTTGGGAATGCAAAGCCTGAGGGAAGCCACTGTCACCTAACCAGTACCTGCTCTCTCTAGTTGAAAGTTTATGCTGAACATCTTTCTTTGATTCCACACTTACCAGTAGAATTTGGGGTTGTAAGAAAATGCACCAAACTTTCAGGAAAGGAAATAACTAGGCTCTCTCTTTCCTTTTCCTTCTTCCAGCTGAAGGTTTTGCTGCAGTGAACAATTAAATAGTTCTTGCTGGAGGCTGTTCCAGAAAGTTGGTGGTTGCATTCTGCATCTCTTTTAAAATGGACTTTAAAAAAGCAACAACAATGAATTTTTTTCCCCCCAAAACTCATTCCAGAACTGGTCTGGGCTGTAGCAATCTTGTGCTGCAGAGTGCTAATGGGTGGTTTCTGTGCTTTTCAGCTGTCGACTTCTTCAACCAGATCAACATGCTCTATGGAACCATCACGGACTTCTGCACGGAGGAGAGCTGCCCTGTGATGTCTGCTGGCCCCAAGTAAGAGCCTGTTTTTCACACTGTTGGCTGGGTGCACTTTTTGTGAGATGATTTCTCATTTAAAAGCTTGAGACTGGCCGAGATGAGTGCCAGAGTTGAGTGGGAAAGATGTGAAAGAGAAGGATTTGAACTTCGGGTAAGGGGGCGGGGAATAGAAAATTGGGGTTTTTTTGGTCTATGTTTATATTTCTTTGGTGTTTGTTCTTAGATAGAATTTTAAAATACTCTCAGACCCTCTGATTTGTTGCTGTTTGAAAAATTCGAAAAACAGGGTTTTTTTGTCCCATTGTGAGCTGCACCTTGATAATCCTCAGATTTGTTTATGGTGAAAATATTGTCCCAGTAGTTGCTCTGACAAAACCAAATTTGCTAAACAAATGGAGAGGACAGATGTATCAGATGCAGCTGAGCTTTGCATAAAACCCCGTGTGTGATCTGTAACATCCAAACCCTGTGGCTCACTTGGGAGCTGCTCTTGTCAGACTCCCTGTGTTTTTTGGGCTTTGTAAGCTGATGTTGAGTGGTGCCAGCTGCTGTGGCAGCGTGGCTGAAGTTGGGGAAGGCTGCAGGAAGTGATGGAGCAGGATTGCAGTGGTGAGGAGCGGCCGTGGTGACTCGGAGCACTCGGGAAAGGCCGGGTGAGGGTGTGGGAGCACTGGGAGCAGCAGCAGCAGCCTTGCAGGCCCATCAGCAGTGATTCACTGGTGCTCAAGGCCGCCTTGTCTCACCCCAGGTACGAGTACCACTGGGCAGATGGCACAAACATCAAGAAACCCATCAAGTGCTCCGCACCCAAGTACATCGATTACCTGATGACCTGGGTCCAGGACCAGCTGGATGATGAAACGCTGTTTCCTTCTAAAATAGGTGAGTGAGTAACTGCAGCTGAGCTTGGGTTACACTTGCACAGCAGCACCGCAGTCCTCCAGCATGAAAAGGCCTCCTTAGTGGTTGATGCCTAGGGCAGGTTTAGAAGGTTACATTATCTGTCTAAACACACTTATCTTTTAAGGTATGTTGTAATACATGAACTCTGATCCATGCATTAGCGTTCCTGATAAACACCTGTCACTATTCTGGGTGCAGGAAGTACCATGTCTTACAAAGAATTGGCTCTGTTCATCGACTCTGGTGCTCTATTCATTTAGAGCAGCGAGTTGTTTCTGTAGAAATAAAGCAGAGGGTCTCAGACCCTTATAACTAGTAACTGGCAGCTTTTTGTCACAGAAGAGATGTTTGGGTGTTATGGGGAACTTTCAGGCCTTATCTCCAAAGAAGTTGAGTTGCCGCTTTGATCTTAAGTTGATGATTTATTTATTTTGCTTGTTTTGTTTTTTTTTTTTTCCAAGTGAAGATGAGAAATAGATGTTTTAAAGAGACTTCTTTCAGAAGAGCAGGAGGGAGCTAATGAGCAATCAACAGTTTGGAAAAGATAACAGGGGAGATCTCTTAGTTCCCTTAATTTTGTAAATATTCTGAGGCTTTGAACACATTTTCATTAAGCATCTTTAGAGAAACTGTGCCTTCAGAGGGAGATTCAGAGGCCATAAAGCTACCAGCTAAATAAGAACTTCCCGTGTGGTGCAGCAGCCAGAGGAGGAAATGCCATGTACATATGTGCAGGGCAGGCTGAAGCAGGAGCATGAAAATATCAATGGTGGGACCTGAGAGTGTTGGTGGGGTCCTGAGTGGCCTCAGAGCATCCAGAGCCTGGGCCTCTGTCCTTCAGGCAGGACTGGAGCACTTGGAAAGGCTGCACAAGAGCTAGGCTGGCTGGGGAGACTGGTAGGTGAGGAGATGCTACTTGGATTTCCTCTTTCACTTTTTCAGAGGGGTGATACACATCTTTTTTAGCCTGGGGAAGTGACAAGTGAAGAGTTCATGGCTCCCAGTAGCTGTTTCCCAGCCCATTTTAATGAAACCTGTGCAGTGACAAAGGCGTGCTGTTGAAACTGATTTCATCTCTCCTGGGTTGTAGTGGCTTTCCAAACAGACAAGCATGGCCTGGGAGTTGAAGAATAAGGCGTGTGTTTTCCTCTTGCCAGGCGTACCATTCCCAAAGAACTTCATGTCAGTGGCCAAGACAATTCTCAAGCGGCTCTTCCGAGTTTACGCTCACATCTACCACCAGCACTTTGACCCGGTGATCCAGCTGCAGGAAGAGGCACACCTCAACACTTCTTTCAAGCACTTTATATTTTTTGTTCAGGTAAGGATGTTGCAGACAGTGTTCTCACTTCCAGGCTGCGTTATTCCCCTTCCCTCGTGGAAAAAAATCAGCATCTTCCTAAGTTTCCTTCCTTTGAGAGGGAGAGGAAGCTTCAGGCAGTGGAACCCTGCTGGTCAGCGAGTGGCAGATGGGCATGGGAGGCTGTGGGGCTTAGAGAGCTGACTGCCAAATGAGTTCTGGCTAAATAAGGCTTCTCACCTGAGCTCTACCCACAAAACTCTCTATGTGTGTCTTTCTCCTCATCCCTGTTACAGGAATTCAATCTTATTGATAGAAGAGAACTTGCACCACTTCAAGAACTGATTGAAAAACTCACCTCCAAGGACAGATAAAAGCAAGAGGACTTCTTCAAGTCACTTGTTTCTTTAAGCGAGTGTGTGGTATTTGTTTTTTTGTTAATTTCTTTTTTTTTAAAAAAAGAAACCGAAACAACCCCCCTGTGCTGTTATCAGTGACAGCTGAGACCTACTTTCTGTGCTTTTACTAGGGGAAATCTTTTCTCTGTTAGTGACATGTGGTAAATAGCTTTTTTTATTATTATTTTATTGTCGTTACTCATTGTGGAATTTCTAGGAGGTGCTGAGTGTTTATAAAGGAAACGTGCTTGGTTGGGGGATTGACTCTGCTGGTGGATGGGTTCTTGTGTTGTGTCAGTGGTAGCCCATTCTCATGAAGTCCCTGCAGGACTTGCTTACATTCTCTAAGTGCCTTGGCAGACTCACTTCTGAGGTGCAAAGCACATACAATACTGAACATTGCTGGAAACAGAAAATATGTACTAACACCCAGACACTTACTGAAACTTGTTTTAAAGATATCTNCTTACAGTAAAAAAAAAAAAAAAAAAAGCCATAACTTGCTGAAATCAATGATCTCCAGCTTTTAATACAAATACTTGTCTTATTTTTTTAGAGATAAATATAGAATTTTTCAAAACTAGATTAGTTCTTACAAAGAAAAGCCAAGTTCTTGCTAAAGCAAAATGACCAAGGTGGTAAAATTACACACACCTTGTGCTTAGCAAGTAGTTCCATGTCTGCTGCCATGGGACTTTGCATAGTTGCTTTTATTTTCTTAGCAGGAAATCATCAGTTGGGTCAGCCAGCTTGTTAAGTTCCCCTAGCAGTTGCCAAATGAACAGGTAGTTTGCACAAATACTATTAGGGAAAATATTCCCTAGGAAGAATTGCACTTGGATAGTAGTAGTAATAATAATAAGGAAAACCTGGTTTGAAAAATAACTGGTGGAAAGGTGTTTTTAAGGAATGCCAAGCCTGGCTCTGAGGAGGGGCTCGTGGCCAGTGTTTGCTGTGTGAGGAGATGTGTCTTCGAGGGGAGATAATTTCATGGGCTGCTTTGGAGTTTTGTTACTGTGATGGCTAAAATCTCTGCCCACATTCAGGGAACTCCAGCTGTTGGGAAAAGCAGCAGCAACAGGTGAGGCCAAGGTGAGCACATGACAGACAAGTTGAGCTTCTGTTTTGCACCCCGTGGCTTGACCAAAAACGCTGAGTAAAGCTGGAACTGGCGTGCAGGAGCGTGCAGAGAGGAGTGGCCGTGGGCACAGCCAGCAGGGAACAGCTGAGCACAGGAATGACTCACCTGGGAGTGCTGGGTTCTGCTGAGGGATCCTGATCTTCTGGCTTTTCCTGTGCCACCATCTGCCTGACAGTGGCAAACTGATCTCCCAAATTCAGTGCACGCTGTAGACACAGAGTGAGCAAGGCAGGAGCTGCGAGGTGCTCAGCAGGTGATGTCTCCCATTAAATGTCAGGGTGGCTCCTTGGTTTGGTGCCATGTGCCAGCAGAAGGGATCAGTGTGTAGGAATGAGGGCACGGCAGTGAAGTGGTTCAGGTTCCCAGAACACTTCTGCCCTAGCAGGGCTTAGTTCTTGTTGTTGCAGTTTTTATTGTTTTGAACAGCCAATTCTAGAAATCCAGAGGCATCTGCTGCAGTTCAACCCATCAGAATTGGGATGTACTGAGTATAAAAATGAGTCCTAGGTGGATAGTGTGGTTTTTTTACTTCAATATCTGGCAGTAGAAAGTCTTTGACCGAATAGTTTCTAGGCACGTAATAAAAGCTTGGAGATCATGATTTGCCTGACAGCTGTATGAACACATTGTTTAATTACACAACACTTGAAAAGAACATCAGTGAGGATGTGTTTGCAGTGGTGGGGGTTTAGGATCCCCGTGCTGTTTCTTTTTGCAGCTTTTCATTGTTGTTTTGCTTCTGAAAGCTGTGGGACCAGAAATTGCTGTGTGTTTACACTCTTGGAGTAAGGGCACGTGGAAATGCCGCTCAAAGGAATCTGGATCGAGTGAATGTGTTTATAAAATAGTGCATTTATGGGAGGAGACGGGGGGACACCCCCTGCCTCTCCAAATGAACCCCAGAGACAAACCCTGCGCTGCTGCAGGCCCCCAGTGTGCACTTTGAGGGGAGACGAGCACTTGGAGACAAAACCTTCCAGCTTTGGTCGTGGGGAGCAAAAAGTGCCAGTGGGGCTGGAGCAGGCTGTGCTTGCAGTGCTGCCTCAGGCCTTCCAGTCTGGTGGGCTCCCAGGTTCCTGGGGTTTGTGGTGGTCTGTTCTACCAGCACACGGGGCCTTGTCAGGGGTTTGGGTGGGATTTGGGGAGGGAGGGCTCCTCCCTGGGGCTGGCAAGGGGCAGAGGGCCGAGCGCACGGAGCTCTGGCAGTGCTCAGGTGGATGGATGCGGGATGTGCTGTCCAAGCCTTTCAAGTCCACGTCAGGGATACAGGATACTCCTGCAAACGGGAGCAAAGCCAGCACCTCTGCTGGTGCAGGTGGCTGAGGGGACACAGCAGGTTCTGAGGGGCAGGCAGCCCATCTGCAAGTAGCCAGTTTCTTTTCCTGCTTACTATGCAATGTAGAGCTTTGAACTCGTGCTTTTCCGTGGAGGTAGAGAGGAGCCCTGTCCTTGCTCAGTCCTTGGGACTGAGCCCTCTCCCAGTGTCCCTGACCCCAGTGAACAGGTAAGGACACCTATTTGCTGCTATGGACTCAACTTACCTTTCAGATTGTTCCTTTCTATTTCTCTCCCCTCTTCCTTTCTCCTGGGTCACCAGGCACAATTTTACTGTAAACACATCCTGTTGGATAGTCGTGTTTTCCCTTGCTGCCCTCTCCTGCCTGCCAGAGTGCTGTTACTGTACATACCCCCCCTTTTAGCTGGATTATTTAAGGAGCTGCAGCACCAACAGAGATTCCTTGCTTCTTTCCCTTCCATTTTGCACCAATCTCGTTTCCTTCACTGCTGGTAGCAGTTGTCTCTTTTCCAGTCCCTCACTCCTAAAACCACTGGCAGTTTTATGGGTTTTTTTTCTGGATATCTTCACTTTAACACGAGACTAGCATTGGTGATTTTCAGTGTTAAACCTTCTTCTTTCCCTGCTTTTCTCATGTTTTCCTCTTGCCAGGTTCAGTTTGCAGCCTAGGAAAATACCCAATTACTTTATTTTGTTGGAAGAAGCGATTCCCCAAATTGTTCATAGAATACTGTATTTTTAGGGGAGATTAATTTTTTATAGCCACTAAACTATACTCATTATTTTTGTACGTTTGCAACTTGGGGACAATTTTTCCGATCTGTGTCGCGGAGGGAGCGTTTGTTGTCGTGGCTGTTTGACTACTTGGGAATGCTGTGGTTGTGTGGTGTGGAGGCACATGGATGTGCACTGGGAGAGAGAGAAGGATGCAGTGAAAATGAACGAGGCTTCAGTAAAAGGCCGTTTTTGAAGGCAAAAAAACAAAACAAAAAAAAAACCCAAACTCCGAAAGCGACACTAACCTTTCCTCCTCCCTTAAAATCCTGAAATATGTGGGAGAAAACACAGTGTGACGTCTAAAATGCAAGGAGAGAACCTTTACTAGGAGCTAACTGTGCCAATACCGCTTCAGTTTGTAGTCACTGATGGAGATTTCAGTTTTAAATGAAAACAGCTTTTGATTAAAACAAAGAATAAGTTGAATGTCTGAAAATCTGCACCGTGTTTATTTGAGAGTTGTAAATAATGTATACAGATGGTTGTATGTGATGGGGCAGAATATTTAAATCCTAGGGTTTGTTTTTTTTTTTTTTTTTCAATAAGAAACTGAAGGCTGTTTATAAGAGAAAATAAATAGCTATGTTTGACCATGACTGTCTTTATTTCCTTCTTGGGTTTGCTCCTCAGGGGTCTCTGACTTGTAAATAGATTTTTTTTGTTTTCCCACCCTGTATATTGTAAACATCTGACCAGGGATGTTGCTGGGTCGCTGGTGGAGGTGCAGACTCCGCTTTGGCCCTGCCCAGCAGTGCCAGTGCCTGTTTTTGGCTTTTCTTTCTGCCAAGAGCCTCCTGTGAATGCTCCACCATTTCCTGCCCTGCACCCACGCTGGGCTCTGAAGGGCCCTGCCCTGGTAAGTTCCTCACACACGGATGGAGGTTTGGGACAAGGTGGTTAAAAATCTGGCTTTACTCCCATTTTTGTCACAACCGGGGGCCGCAGTTGCCTCGCTGCTGGTGCCCATCTCCTTTGGCCCAGGATTTTTCCCTGTTTTACCCTGGTTCTCCTTGGGTTCAGTGTCTGTCTGGGAGGTTTTAGGATTTCATAGAAACCCACAAAGATTTAGTTTGGAAAGGACCTTAAAGCTCATGGCAGGGACACCTTCCAGCATCCCAGGCTGCTCCAAGCCCAGTCCAACCTGGCCTTGGGCACTTCCAGGGATCCAAGAGCAGCCACAGCTTCCCTGGGCACCCTGTGCCAGCGGGAACGCCGGATCCATCCGTGCGCTCGGCGATCCGCTGCTCTGGCCTGGCGCCGCCATCGGCCGCGGCGCGAGCCCGTGACGTCACCGCCCNNCCGCGCGCCCCCTCAGGCCGCCATGGCCACCCCGCCCAAGCGCTGCAGGCCCGACGGCCGCCTCAAGAAGGTCGCCGTGGAGGGCAACATCGGTGAGTCGGCCGCTCTCGCCTCCGCGGGGCAAAGGACGGGGAAGGGCGAGTTGGCGAGGGATGGAGGGAGGGAGAGGTGGCTTCCACGGTGCTTTGGGCCCTGTCTGAGGGAGACACTGCTCTGCGTACTCTTCTCTTCCTCCCTGCCTCCTTCCTTTCTTTTTTTCTTGTCTTTCTTCCCTCTCTTCCTTACTCCTCCCCCCTTGTTTTCCTTGTGTTCGGGCTCCTCCCACTACGGCAGAGCGGGGTAACAAGGATGCTTCCACAGGATTTTCCTGGCCCTTTCCCTCAGAGCTTCTCCCCTCCCATTTTCCCGCCCATTTCCCCCTTTTCCTTGTGTGAGGGCTCCTCCCGCTACAGCAGAGCAGGGTAACAAGGGTGCTTCCACAGGATTTTCCTGCCTGTGTCCCTCAGGAGGCACAAACAAGCCCATCCATAATGTCAGAAAATTCACCCTGATGACGAGATTTGGGAGAGAAAAAAAAAACCAAAATAAACAAGCTTTCTGTTAGAGTTTTTAACTGGTTCACCTGTTGGGTGTTGAAGTCCGGGATAAGCATTTCCCTGTTAGTGGAATGACAGAATTCCCGAGCTGGGGGGCTCTGTAGGGATCCCACTCCTGGCCCTGCACAGCACACCTCAGAATGTCGCCAGGTGCCTGGGAGTGAAACCTCTTTAAATTCAGATCAAGAAAATCCCTGTTGCTCCATTAATTATGGTGGTGTGGGAGGCTGGTTTATGGGGTGGAGGGAGAGTTGAACACTGGTTCAATAACCCCGCTGTGGAGGGGCTTTTCACCGGCGTTGTTCCTGCTTTTCCACAGCCGCGGGGAAATCCACCTTTGTGAATATCCTGAAACAAGCCAGTGAGGAGTGGGAGGTGGTTCCCGAGCCCGTCGCTAGATGGTGCAATGTCCAGCAAAGCTCTGGAGACGATTGTGAGGTAAAAGAGGGGGGGAAAAAAAGTCAAATGTCCCTCTAATTTCGTGTTCTGTGTCAGATGTAATTTCTGAAAGCAGTGAAGAGTTACAAGAGTTACTTGTAGCCACTGTGAACTAACCAGGTGAATGGAGAGGATTGTTCCTGAGCCATAAGAAGTGTGCTCTGAAATGCCTTAGGAAGTTGAGAACTCTTGTTCTGCTCACTTGGTTTTAGTGGTGGGATTGTTTTCCCAGCTACCTGTGATTCCATTGGCAATCCAGCTACTACTTCCTGGCAAACAGCAGGGTGTGTTTTGGTGAGCTCAGCATAAGATGTAACGGGGATGCCTCGCTCCTGAGTTCTCCTCAGGGTTAGGCAGCTCTGGGTTTGCTCCCCGCGCCCCCAGGAGCTGAGCACGTCGCAGAGGAGCGGCGGGAACGTGCTGCGCATGATGTACGAGAAGCCGGAGCGCTGGGCTTTCACCTTCCAGACGTACGCGTGCCTCAGCAGGATCCGGGCTCAGCTCCGCGCCCTCGAGGGCAAACTGCAGGATGCGCAGGACCCCGTGGTGTTCTTCGAGCGCTCCGTCTACAGCGACAGGTACAGGCAGGGGGAAATTCCCCCGCTCCGAGCCCAGGGCGTGCAGGGTTGGAAGGGAGCTGCACCCCATCCCATAATCCTTAGGTGTGTTCCTCCTATTGTGATACATTCCAAAAAATAACGTGTTCTAATTTGCTGTAAATAAATGACCGAGGGCACAAGCCAGCTGTGTTCTGTGGGTTATTCCTGCACACCTCAGCTGCAAATGTCGGTGGTGTTCATGCACACAGCTCCAGGAGGAGAATACCAGCTGTTTAATTCTACTCCAGGAGGTGGTTACCACTCAGCTTCTCCTCTAGTTACTGTCCTTGAGGCAAACCAAGGGATTCCTGTGTCCCACAGAATTTTTTTCCTCACTCTGATGTCCACAGGTACATCTTTGCTGCTAATTTATACGAGTCTGACTGCATGAATGAGACTGAGTGGACAATTTACCAGGACTGGCACGACTGGATAAATAAACAGTTTGGCTCGAGACTGGCACTGGATGGGATCATTTATCTCCGAGCCACTCCTGAGGTGAGGGCTGCAAATGTTGCAGCACTGAAAACAAGTCTGTGTTCTGGGCCTTGCCCCTCGTGGTTAGAGCACACAGCACCTCCAGGAACAGCTGGGATGTTAGATGGGAATACAACTGTACAGGGAGTAGACACAGCAGTTCACAGCAGTGGTACAGCTGCTCTGGGGTGGGCTGTGAAACCTCTACACCTGGGGCGCTGGAGCTAAGCCCAGTGAAAGTGCACCCTGTGCACCTCGGGACCATGCCTTGATCTTGGGCCATCTCATATTTGTTTGTAAGGAGAGAACACAATAACATCTCTTTTGAGTATGAAACTTGCTCGAGCAAGAGAAAAACATTGGCTAAGAAGAGCTCTAATGAACTTACAGATCACTTGCATGTTTCCTTGATTCCAGCTTCCATATGCCTTCAGTTTTGTTATGGTTGTAAAAAACTGGAATGTCACACAGTGGAGTAACTCTGGGTGCTTTTTGTTTTGCTGTTTAAGAAAGGAATGTATATTTAAATTACAAAGTACAGCACTTAAGCAATTTTGGCTTGTTGAGGCTTTAGGTGTGCTCAGGATGGCAACAAATTATTAAAAACATTGGAAAAGGGTTCCTAAGAGCCAGAAAAATATTTTGGTCATATTCAAATTCTGCAAGATCTTGAAATGCTTGTCTGTAATGTCAAATGGATATTTCTTTGCTCTTGGCATGCAGTAAATAAATTTGTTTTTCTGTTTATTTTTATTTTCTATCTTTTGTCTTTAGAAATGCTTGAATAGGATTTACTTGCGTGGAAGAGATGAAGAACAAGAAATCCCCGTTGAGTATCTGGAGAAGCTTCATTACAAACATGAAAGCTGGCTGCAGCACCGCACACTGCGGTAGGGTTTGTTGAGCGGTTCCCTGAGGATGGATAAATCCTTGTGAGGATGTTCTGTGGTGTTTTTCCACCAGTGAAACTGCAGCTTTTCTTATGATGTGTAAATCTAAACTGCAGGCACATTTCTATCAGTGTTTCCTTAGGAGCTGTGTCTTTGCAGTTTCTTATTTATTATTGCTTGGACGTGTAGCCTGCTCCAGGTTCTCACACAGAGCTCTGAGCAGCAAGGCTTCAGCTGAACTCTGTTTCCTACACGGTGTGCTGTTATTCACTTAGGTGCTGGGGACCAGGATGTCTAGGAATCACTGATGGATCCCGGGAGCCACGCTGTGAATTCAAACTTCCTGGCTGTAATTTATAGATCCAGTTCTTTTTGTGGAGTTCTTAACAATGAAAATGCTGACAGGGGTTTGAGTGTGCTCTGCTTTATTTCCAGCTACTAATGTTTGCTTTGTTCTTCTCCCAATACAGAACAGATTTTGACTACCTGCAGGAAATTCCAATTTTAACGCTCGATGTTAACGAGGACTTCAAAGGCAAAAAGGACAAATACGACCACATGATTGAAAAGGTAAAATTTCACAAACAGCACAAATGATGATTCGTGCTGCTCTCGAGGTACACTTTGCACTCTGATCATCCTTCTAAAATATCAAAGTCACAGAGTTCCATTCAGGTAACGAACAATTTTACAGCCCATGGCAATACATATGTTCAAGCTAGGCCGAACCTTTATCATTTAACTGCTCAGGTGTTCGGTACTTGAATCCCAGTGGGATTCAGGCCAGGACAACTTGACTTACTGTGCAGCTGCAATGACTTACAGACCTCAGCAGTGGTTTGCACACGTTTTTCCATTCTTCAGACATAAAAGTGTTCCTTTACCAGAAAAGCAGCTTGGTCCTTTGATCTCCATTGATCCACCCAGGCCTGGAAGGGTTCACCTGATTAAAACCAGTCAGTCTTCCTGTTTGAGCTTGTTAATGGATGGAATGACCGGAGATGGCAGCCGTGGAGGGAGCGTGCTTCCCATCTGCACAAGATGAGAGACGGCCAAGCTTGGGCAACTTAGTATGGATTTTGGAGTTCTCTCTGGGGCAGCTGTCAGGTTATCTGGGAACAACTTGTGTTGGCCCTGTTTTTTGGCATTTCCTCAATGGAGCCAGGGAAGAGGTACACTTGATGAGGCTGGGCACATGGGGCTTTGGTGTGTGCTCTGTGGGGACCCCGACCCTGTGCCCTTTGTTCTTACCCCTGTTGTGATGCTCATCCTGAAACTGTGCCTGGTGTGTAAATCCTGAGTGGATTCTCCATGCAGGATTACTGGTGCTACTCTCTGAAGCAGGGGGTGGCTTTCTCGTGGTGCCTCTCAGGTTAGTCTTGGCACAGCTATGTGTTCCCTTCTCTACAGGAAGGCATTTGACCTCTTCTTTTTTCCCCCATCTCTTTGAGCCCTGACCTGGGAGAGGAAGGGTCACAGTTGGAGAGTGTGATCCAAGATCCATTTCCATTTCACATCAAGAATTTGGACAAAACATTTACAGATGGGCTCTGTGTAGGAGAGCCTTTGCCAAAAGAATTGCATCATGTCCTCTAGAAAACAGTTCCTTTCTGTGAAGTAGGCTGCCTTGAATGGACAGAGGAAAATGCTCCCAGTTCAGCCTAGTTCCTGGGATGTTCCTGAAACTTAAAGGCAGGAGTTGTGAGCTTTGCATTGACCCCAGTATTGGATTTTCTCCGAGCAGTGTGGTTTTGGTAGGTGTTCCTTCATTATTTCTTTGCCAGGCTCAGATTCTGAGGGACATCCAGATTAGGTGCCCTGGGTTGTTCACCAGCATGAAAATCCGGAGGTGTGCAGGCAGTGGGCGTGGCCATGGTTTCCAAATGACAGCCCTTCTGAGGTGCCCATTATCCTTCCCCTGCTTGTAATGCAGTCCTTTGTGGCACAGGGCCGTAGTTAAGGACCGCAGGAGGGGTGAGCATCTTTGCATTGTGTGTCTCCCCTGCATCTGCTAAATTACAGGTACCCAGTCTGGAATTGTTCTGGATGGACAGGTGATGGCATGGCTGAGCCACAGCTTCTTTTTCCCTGTTTCTTTAGGTTGTAGTAAAGCATAAAGCAGAGGAGAGGTAAACGTACTTGCTGCCTGTTTCTGTTGGTGAACACTTAGTGTGATTGACAATGTTTGTTTCTCTTTGCAGGTCAAGGAATTTTTGAGCACATTGTAATCCTCTTTGAAGTGCAGAGGCAAACCATTCCAAACTTCTGTGTGATCAGAGTCTCAAGTGCAGCTTCTCCCTTCTTTTATAGGACGCCTCTGGAGAGGCATGGCTCAGTGCTGGTGATTTGGTTGTGAGGAACAAAATAAACTCTGTGAATAGGGAAATTATTAATTAAATCGGTACGTCTGGTCAGTGTAATGTGAAGTAACAGATCCTGAAGAGACAAGGATTCTGAGCACTGCCAGTTTTTGATCAGACCAGTGAGTTCTAGACTATTTTATAGATGTTTTTAATTTATTTTGTGCCCAGCTGCTATTTAATTTTGAAGCAGGTAGCTGGTTTTTAGATTCTTCAGTGCTTTTTTTAGTCGCATGAATTTGTAGTAGATGTTTTCTTGTTCCCAGGAAGTAAAAGGTAAAAATGATTTGTGCTGCTGAGGGAATTTTATTATAACCTGGAATTTTGTTTTAAGGTACACAAAAGTGTTTTCTGTTGCTTTTGATGGCAGTTTTTTGTAGAATACACTGAATGAAATCCAAATATGACTGAAATTCTCTATGTAGCAGGTGAATTTTTATATCTGTTTCTATTAGGCACTGCAAACCAGGATATTTGAGGCTTTTTGTTACCTGGCGCATTTGGGGCTTTTTAACCAGGTTTTTTTTTGCTTTTCTGAAAAAGCCAAGTGCTGTTTTTGTTGCTGGTCAGTCCTGTTCTTCTAGAGAGGAATATATTTATTTGCTTGGTACTGCACTGGGCAGAAGGGCATTTTGCAAACAGCCTCCATCTGCAAATGACGTGTTGCTAAACCATCCCATAATCGCATTAGGGATGTGAGAGGTGGCTTCCTGCCTTTGCTCCAGCTGATCCATGTGTTCACTGGGCCCTCTGGGTGCTTAGCCCAGATCCTGCGCTGTTGGAATTAGGTTTTTTGGTCTTACCTACTTGGAGTAAGAAGGGGAGAGCTGTGTGGAGTAGCTGCTGCCTGAGCCTCTTGTTCCAGGTGCAGAAAACAAACGTCAGGCACCCCATCTCAAGTGCTGGGATTTGTGAGCTGCTTTGTTCTGCTTTTAAACACTTCTGAGTTCACAGTCAGCTTTGGAAGGCAAAATTTTATTGTAAAGCTTTGTATTGTCTACCGTGGTGCTTCTGCTACCTGCTTGTGGGAGATGAGATTTCTTCCTTTATGGCTGGAGTTGTGCTGGCGTTCTCTAACCATTGGCTGAAAAATAAAAGTGGTTGGAAAGACTTTTTAGTGCTCAATAGTGTTGGCTTCTTGTCTCCTAAAAGAAGTAATATTGTGGATTGTGTATTTGGTGTAAAAAAGTAAGAATTGTGAGAAACTGACTGACTTCACTTGTTTTTTCACGTGTGGGAAATGAACTTAGGGGACAGAGACACAGGATTTTTATAAAGTGCATGGTGTGTGTGACAGTGCTCAGTACAAGAGCGTTGTGTAATATTCATGTGTGGAAAGTAGCAGTAGTCTGGCAGAAAATCGTGTGCAGGACTTGAAGGTTGCACAGTGAAAGGAAGGATTTTAAGATCTTTGCTCCAGAAAGGAAGTGAGGTGGAATGGATGAAGATTCAGTTCAGATTTACTTGAAACACATAGTACAAGCTTTTAAAACATTCTTGGCAAGAGTCTGAACAGTAACAACTTATTTTGACTAACAGTGCAATTATTTCTACAGTTTCAGCTGTCAAAATTGTGGATTTAATTACAGGAATTGGAATGACAGTGCTCGTTGCAAGCAAGTAAACATGTCTGTGTTCTAATAAAGGCTTCTTTTGAAACCCATCACAGAGAGCTCACAGAAATTCTGTGGCAGGTTATCTGCAGCCCGTTCCAGAAAGCTTTACAAAATCTCTGCCTGCCAAGTTTGGGTTGGAAGGAGCAAAGTCATGACCAATTATAAGAATGTTTTTAATTGCTGTGGAGAAAAAAACAATGCCAAACCCCAAACACACAGCCCAGTGGCCCCCGAGCTTCTGGGGGATCCGAAAGCGGCTGTGCTGGAGCACGCGGAGCTGCAGTTGTTCGTATGTAGGACAGAGAGAGCACAGAGAGCAGCAGAGATGGCCTGAGACTGCTCTGCCCGTGCCTCAGCCTTCCCAACCTGTCGGTATTTGCTTTGCTTGCATCTATTCCCAGGCCACCACCAACCAGGACTGTTTGTTGGCTTGTGCCTTTTAGAGATGCGAAAAGTTTCTGAACTGGTGTCTGCTGTTTGGTGAGGATTGTTTCTCAGCCTTTGGGTGTTGCGTCCTTTTCTCTTCCCTGGGGTAAGAGATACTCTGATGGAATTGCCTAGGAATGCTTGTTTGAATCAAGACTCATCATGATGGGGAAACAAAACTGGGATGCTGTTTTTTTCCAGTTAGAAAGCAGATTGAAGTACTGATTGGCAGTGTTTTAATTCTGATGCAAATACCCCTGTGAGCAATGGTCCTAATATTGCCTCATGTTATTATCAGTCCTTGTGTCTGTTTTCTGCATAGTGGATTTTAAGTTCTAAGTTTGTTTAAGTTTATCTTCTCATCTCTAGGTAGTTCTTAAAACAGCAGCCAATTGTGTAGGTAGAACCTAATTTTCTATGATTTTGTGCCAGTTATTACTTGTACTGTTTTCTGTTTATTTAAGTAGACTTCATCATAATGGAATTGTATATAAAATATGGTAAGTATTGAATTGATTCTGTTCTTTTTCCAGTAATTAGATATTGGGAATCTCCTTGTGAAACAAAAATGGCCCAGGAGAAACTCACTGTGAACTGTTAAGCGCAGACCAGAGAAGTCTGTGCGTATGTGGCAGTAATTAGGTAATCTCAGGAAAACACAGTGTGCGAGTGCTCTTGCCAAGAGGTTTCAGCATAACCAAGTGTCTGGGCCACCAGGTGGTTTTTTCCAGCTCCCGTTCAGACTCTCTGCGTGACTGTGAGTAAATAAATCACTCCTAGCTTTGTTCTTTTTGTCTTTAAAATGGTGATGTCTCCCCATGTCTTCAGGAACCTGGGAGGATGCCTTAGTTAATATTGATTGGTTAGTTCACCAAGAAAAATGAAAGCCGTAACCGTTTGTGAGGAACGGAAACCTAGGACAAGTTTGCTCTTGAAATACAGACTGATGGCAAAACTGTGCCTGGTTGTAAAGGGGAGAAATCCCTGCAGGAATCTGCCACAGGAGGTCATCGTGTCTCACTCCCTGGGCTGGCTGCAAGAGCAGCATTGGGATTTAGCAGTGAGTGGCTGTGGAAAAGGTAAAGAAGGAAGAGGTCACTTCCTCGCTCGGCCAGAGGATAAATACTGCACAGAGTGAAATAAATCTTGCTCTCTGGGAGGAGGGAGTGCAATGGAGCAAACCCTGCTGGATTAAGTGAATGGCTGGAAAAGGCTGAGCTGATGGCAGGGGTTTGGTCACCACAGGGCCTTCCGTGCAGCCACCAGCTGTTGATGTGCTGTGAGTGAACATTAGCACATGGATCACACTAATCCCACTGTGTCTGAGGCATGGCAGCCTCCAGGGCTGAGCTCTGCCTGGACACAGCTCCGAGCAGGGCTGATGCTGGCAGCCTGGTGCCAAGTAAAACACTGAGCAGTTCTACTGACTGAGGCTGTGCACAGCGCTCACTGTGCCAAATTCACCTGAGGAGTGGATGTGTCTCCAGGATGCTGACTGAAGCCCGGTGCTGACAAGGAGTGTGCATTCCACACTGGGAGTAAGCAGTGCAGGGATTTCTATTACCTTGGGTGGGTATAACGTAATGCTCAGAGCCCAGACTGCAGGCTGTTGTGTGCAGGTGACTTGTGTTCTTGGATCTCAGTATGGCTCTCCATGGCTATAGAGAATGTGAGAGCAGCGTAACTAAGACTGTGGTGCACGCTAAATGAGATTGCACCACTAATGTTGCCCTTTTCTTGGATTTCTGCTGCTCTTCCCGATGTCCTGGGCAGGCTGGACGTTCTATACATGATCTCCAGGAAGTCAAGGTTGTCCAGCTTGCACCATGGATGTTTGCTGGCTCATAGTACTGCCTGGCTTGGAAAAAAAACTCTTGGTTTCTGAGAGTTATTTACAAAAATGTTGCCACTGCAGCTCTTTCAGAGGACATCCTGTGCTTTCTCCTGTTCTGTGTTTTGTGCTTTTCTCTCCAATTTCCTTCTAAGTTGTTGTGACTTGTCTTTTAATAACTGCTAGAAGCATGATCTCACACAAGAGATTGTAACAGACAAGTTCAAGCCAGTGTTTCACTCGGACACTGCCTTCTTGGGATGTGGCTTCTGCCTTGCTCCACTTGGCTGTCTTAGCTTTTCTAGTGCTCCTCTCTGAGTAGTTCTGCTGAGTTAACCCATCTGGTGGCCGGGGCCTTTGCTAACTCCTGTTTCCAGCACCAGCTATGTATGTATGCTGACTGAGTGCTCCTTTCTCATCATTCCCTTCAGGTTTGCCTCTGCTGCTTTATTGAAGCCGTAGCTGTTCTCTGCTGTCCTCGCTGCGGCTCATGGCCTTTACCCCGAGCCCTCAGCCCAGCACAGTGGCCTGGGGTCATTGACTGGCTTGCTGGTCAGTCACCTGTGCCCTGTCTGTGCTGTGCCTCGTGAGGAGAGCGCCTGCAGTCACAAACAGCAGCGCTTGGCTTTTTAGTATCACGCCTGATCTGCAGTGCTGCTGCTTTCCTGCAATGGTCCAGCGTAGCTGTGTAGGTATTCCAGGTGTGCTTGTCCTTGCCAAAGTTTCTTGGCTCTCTCTGCTGTGTTGTTGTCTAGAGAGTGGGCTCATGTCAGCTGACTGAAGAGCTTTTTCCAGTGGGGGCTTTGGTGCAGCTCGTGCTGCTGTAAACCAGTCTGGTGTCTGACTGGGAGACTTGTGGCACAGGAACATTGCTCTGTTTTGTGGAGCTGAGCGGGCTGAGATCTTGAGAGTAAAATGACATTGCCTGAGGCTGGGAGCACTCCATAGGTTTTTATGGCTAATGAGTGCCCCTGCTCTTGTCAGACCTTTAGCTGTGGAGAACAGATTCATCTCACAGTTTCAGCTCTTTCCTGCTGAGGTTTACTCTTCCCCCTCGACATAGCCACAGCTTGTGCACAGGACAAGCCTTTTCCTGGAAGGGACGGTATGACAGGTTGTGCTGCTGCTGCTGGCTTCCCAGCCTGTTCAGCATTTGAGGATGGTCGGGGCTGAGCTTTTGGGATGCTATGGCATGGTACAGTCTCAGAAGAGTCCTGCTGAATGTCGCGGCTGTGCTGCATGCTTTAAGCTGTGATACGTGTTTGCTGTAATTTAGGTATGTAAATAATGGCCTTTCTTGAGATCTCTTGGTGACTTAGACTGAGTCTATGCCTGCAGTGGGACTGATGGAATCCGTCCATGCCGGAGATGAGTCACAAGCTCTTCCTGTCTGAAAATTTCCTTTTCTCCCAAGGTTGCTCACCCATGATGCACTCCAAGTGATAATGCATCTTCATTTTATGTTTTATTGACGGTCTGCACTTGCCAGTTGCTCTCAGATGAGGACACCTCGAGCATCTGGTTGCACTGCTGGCTTTAAAGGCTGCTGTTAACATTGCTTCTGGGATTGCCGGTACAGTCCAGCTGGAATCGTATTGGCAGGAGGTCAGAAAGCATTGCTGGAAATGTAGCAATTGTGTTTGCTTGTTGTGCAGCACAGGCTGAAGATCTCTGCATCTTTCAAAGCCCTTCTGTGGAACCTCCTTTTGGCCACTTTTGTCAGGGATTTTCTGTCTCTGCAATTGTTGTGGTGCCTTTGACGGTTTTTTTTCCTCTTCTCCTTGGCTTGTCTCTAGTGCTGGAATAGAACCCAGCTCTCCTTCCTGGTCTGTCACACCGCTGCCCACGGATTGAGCCTTTGCATTTCATTTCCCTACACCAGCAATGTTGGATGGGGATACCTGTGCTGTGCTGCCATTTCACCTTCTCAGCTCTGAGCCTGGATATTTAGGCTCCAGTACTGGCTGTTCCCACTCTGATCCTTGTCTCGAGTAACTGTAGTTACTTCAGGTCTTGGATGACATTTCTGTAGGGGATTAGATCCATCCTACGACATTTCCTGCTGGCTGGAATAGATGTCCCTTGAATGATCTTTTCTTTCACTAGGAAGCACTTAAAATCCCAAAATTCAATGTAGACACTAGAATTATCAGCCTCTTAATGTAAGTACTGATTTTCACTTCTGCTCCTTGGGTCCAGGATGTTTTGTTTGGGGATTTCTGCTTGGTTTTTTTGCCAGTACAATGCCTGAAACCTTTCAGTGCAGATCTGGTTAAAAAAATTACAGTATGTATTTTGGTTTAAGATTTTATTCTTTCTGGGGGTTTATTTTTAAAGGGACTGTGTGCTGTTTGTAAAAATGAACTTGAATCTGAAATAATAGCCAAACTGTCAGTAATTGCAAGTCCTTGGTTCCAGTGGTGACTGTCTGGGACATGTTGCTGTTGTGAGTGTGAATCATACCTAGCACCTGTACTGCTGATAGCAAGGTGTGCCTTGAGGGTTGGGCTGTGCTTTTACCCTTTTATCTGCTGTAGAAGTGGTTGGGGAGCATGGCAGGAGCCAGAGTGAAATTGTCAGTTGCTGTTTTTTAAAGAGCAGAGGTTGAGATGGATCTTAAGGGAAATAAATTTCTCAATGAGACAGATGTTGGATGGGGAGATGCTCTTATGGTAGAGCTGGTTCTCTTCTGATATAACTCATGCAGTTTTACTCATCTGGCAGGATATGAGAATGAGATGCCTTGGACTGAATCTTTGGCTCTTGTTCATTATTGAAGCTTCATTTTCCAAAATAGCTCCACAGAAATCAAACCAAGAAACACATCACAGAGATGGAGGAGCTTTGAGTCCTTACAGGAAACAGTACAGCTGTAGTCTGGGGTGAGACTGAGCTATTTGTAGGCTGGCTTTGAAGTAGGCTCTTGCTGAATCAAATCTGTGAAGATCTGTCTCATGCACAATCCACCGGGAGCCTTGGGAAGGAAGGCTGGTGTGGCTTGCACACGCCAGCTGGGGCTGGCAGGGCCACAAACACTGCTTCTGCTGCTGCAGTGTGTGCTAGGGACCTTCCTCAATCCAACAGCAGCATTTCATCTGTGCCTCTGCTCTGCCCGGTGACAAGGGGAGGCTCCCATCCACAGCAGGGGGGTTTTTGCTCCCTCAGGGGTCAAAATGAGGGTTCTCAGCTTTGTTCAGAGGCCCAGTTTTACTGTTCGATTTCAGACTTGTGTGCTAGCACTTCTTAGTGTTGCTCTAGGGTTAAAACTGACCTGTTTTTCTGGAGCTGACAACTGTACTGAGAGGTGAGAAGCGTGACCTAGAGAAATGCCTGAAGAGCCATTGCAGTGTGTGGAGTTTCCCTCCTTTATCTGATGGAAGGGAAGAGGAACGAGTGGAGGTTAGGAATGTTCCATGCTAACCTGTTACCTTGAGTGACTGCCAAAGCTTCAGCACTCAGAGCAGGTGTGTGCTGAGCTCCTGCCTTGCCAGTGACACAGCAGAACATCTGTGCTGGCTCCTGTGTGCTGCACTTGTGAGGAAGCAACAGTGGGGGAACAAAGGCAAGGGTAAGTCCCTCAAGGAATATTTATATCCTTGCTTTTCTCTCTGCAAGGTCTGCATGTCCCAGCCACTTCCCAAGGGAGGAGTTTGGCGTTTTGCTCTCCACAGACGATGGCTGATGGGGCTGAGGACACTGTGAGCCTGCTGTGATGATGATTTCAGTCATGCTTTCCCATATCAGTTCCATATGCAGCCCCAGGGCAGTGCTGCCACTCGAGGGTCGTGTGTAGGAAAATCCATTTGTGAGGGGCTGGGTGCTCCAGTGGGGGTTGTTGGGTCTGGCCGTTACCTCCCCACAGAGCCAGTGAATCAAAACTCCTTTGAAGGGGACCTACTGATAGTTTTTCTCTGCCAAATAAACAGGTTCACAACTAAATAAGGCCATTACAAACTTGGCAGCCACTTTTGTCTTCTGTGTTCTACTGGCACAGTTGCTTTGGTTAAAAAGCTCTTTCTGTCAGCGCAGGTTTTGCCTGAGAAAGCTGGAATAATCTCTTGCAGCAAGAATAGGTTTTCACCAGTAAAGCTGTGCTCACCCTACAAGCCCTTTTTGGACATCAGGCAAGGTAGAGGTGTGCTGAGCTCATGGCACAGGCTTGCCCTCGGAGCCAAGGTCTGGCACAGCCGTTTATTTGAACTGGGACTTAGTTAAGCACATGTTGTAAGAGAATGAACGTTTGTTGGTTTTTTTTCCTCCTGGCACATAGCATATTGTCCAAGAGGAAGTCACCAAGTTAACCTGTGGTTTTTATGTTTGTTTTCTTAACAGCATCTCCCAGTCAGGAAAGCATGCTGAGAAAGGACCTGGGAGAGAGCCATCAGTCCCAAACTTGATGGTGATTTTTGAGGCTCTCATCTCTGTTTTGTGCCCTGGATGTGGTGGGGTGAAAGGGAAAGTGATCTCTAATCCAGTTAAACACATCGGACTCCAAACTTGGGTTTGTTTGTTCCAGGTTAAGATATACAGATGAGCTCTCTGTCAATGTTTAATGAAAGGGCTCAGGGCGGTGCTTTCCTCTGACGCTCGTAAATTTGAAATACTTGTGTTTTGCTTTGGATAAGAATTGTGTGGTTTTTTCCTTCTTTTTTGCCTTCTTGGTATCTGAATTCTGCTGGCTAAGAGCACTGTTTTTACAAGTCACTGATGGGAGATGGAGAAAGGAGATGTTTAAGGTACCATTCAGCTTCTCAAAAGGACTGTGTGTATACATTTCTTTTCTGTAAGAAAGTTGATTTCCCCCCACAGGCAGGTTCTGCTCCAGCATGAAGGGACATCATGAGATGTGGGATTGGGCAGACTTTTACTGCTTTGGAAAAAGTATTAGATGAGGAATGTGAAACCAGTGTTGTTGAGGTAGTAAGATGAAAAATATATTACAAATAATGTGGAGAAAAACAGCCTCTGTTAAGTTTGCATTGCTGTAGCATTTGGAGATCCATTTCACCCTGGAGCTCTTTGCTTATCTACTGTTGGTAAGGAATTGGGCATGTTTAGATGTTACCTGAGAAAAGGAAAAGGGCGTTATGACTTCCTTGTAATGAAGGCATTTGGTTATAATTCATGTAGAGCAGGGAGTCTTTCTAGAGGCTGGTGAAAATCCCCACCCCAGCCCCACCGCTGATTTCTTCACTTGTCCTAACTGCTGTTACAAATTGCTTACCACAGCAGTGTGTTCCTTGCCCCTGGCAGCCTCTTGCACAACCTCATCTCCAGGGATTTGCAGCAGTGTTTTGATTAAATTGGGTATCAGTATTCATCTGTTTGTTTTTTTTTAAAGCTGAATGTGTGATACATGTCCTTTGAGTGGCTGGAAGGAGTCAGGAGGCAGTAGGGAGTCATTAAAAGGTTATTTAAGAACTTGAGAGTAGCTTTGCTCAACTGTGGATTTCTTTTGATAGAACAGGCCTTATCAAAGCAGTCTCTAGTAGAGCTTGAGGCTGATCACAGATTGGCTGGAGTGAATGAATTTCCCACATGCTAGTAGCTCAGAATTCATTATTTGTACACATCTGTATTTGTGAAGAAATTAAAACTTTCCTTGTTCCGTTTTTTGCTACAAAGGCAGCCTGCACCCTTTGTAATCTTCTAGAACTCCATCCTGGAGTCAAGGAACAGTTTGAGTTGGAAGGGACCTTAAAATTCATCTTCTTTCAGCCCCTGCCCTGGGCAGGGATACCTTGCACTATCCCAGATTGTTCCAAGCCTTATCCAACCTGGCCTTGGACACTTCCAGGGATCTAGGGGCAGCCACAGCTTCTCTGGGCAACCTGTGAGGGCCTCACCAGTCCCACAGGGAAGATATTCCTTCCTGCTCTCTCTTCTAAACCCACCTACTGTCAGTATTTTCTTTGTTTTCCATCACTTGGTGGCTTTGCTTGACATGTTCATGGAGTTTGGCCTTCTGGGATTGAAGGGATTCTATCTAAATAGTGATGGTGTGATGGTCCCAAGTGTGGACTCTTCCAGAAGCCTTACTGAACCCTTCCTCACCAGAGAGTTTTCTTCCTTATATTTATAGTCTAACTGGTGTAACTGGGACATGGGTAACTTCCCAGTAAATCCACCAGCTGTTTGGGTACCAGCTAGAAAGGAGCAAAAGGGGCTTCATCCTTCTCCACCAAATTCTCACCAAGTTTACTGTGTCATTTGAGGTTTGTTGAGCAGATGGTGTTTTTGTATGACTTAGTGTTGGGTTTATTTTCCCTAATGATTTGGGAAAGCTAATTATTTTTTCCTCCCAGTCCAGGAATGATTGCTCATTCTTTCCCATCACTGAGGCACTGGTTGGAAATAGGCAAAGATTTCACAACTTTTTGAAGCCAACTGTGTTCCTTCCCTGCTGAGAGCCCTCCAGCACTCTTCTTAGCCGCCTTAGAATGAAAATGCAGCCTGTGTTGACATGCTTTATTTAATTTCTCTCTCAGACTCCATGTAACCTGGCCAGCCCAGGACCATTCTTGTCTCTCACTAGAGGATTGTATGTGACTTAATGGGCTTAATCCCATATCCCACTGTCATCAGGAGATGTCACCTCACTCTCCTGACACCTCCTTCTGTAAACTGTCACTCTGTTTTCTCAGTCAGGCTCGGATTTACAAAAGAACAGGACTTCTAAACTCCTGACAGGGGTTGCCACATCCTGCATAGGCTTTAGAAGCAACTTCTAGGTTTAGTAGTGTCTGGGGAAAAAAGTGCCTGCAGCATCTAGCCAGAGTCTGTAGTCACAGTGATTCCAAACATGGAATATTGCTCTGTAACCACACACAGCACAGTTACTGCTCAGTAATCATTGCAGCTCATTATGGTTTTGGTTTTTGCTGTCTCATGGTTGCCTTTCCTGTAATCTCTTAGCACCTGGGATCTGGGTTTTGGCTTTCTTCTCTAGGAAGATTCTCTGAGGGTTTTCTGTCTAACAGACTGGCCTGCCCCCTCCAGATGGCTGAGGGCCAGTGGGTGTCAGAGTGCATTTCCAGGGCCAGTTTCACTGTATGGATCTGGAAGGGAGGTCCTTACAGTACCCAGGGGAGTGGCAAAAGCCTGGCTCCATGCCCAGGCCATTGGCAGCTCCTGGAAGTCATTCCATACTGATGCACTGAGAATTGTCCATGGTGCTCAGCTTCAGCATTTCCCAGCCTTGCCCACAAGTTAAACAGTTTTAGGTGTGTGCATGTGTGTTGTGGGACAGTTTGCTTGTTCCCATTGGCTACTGCAGCCTTGTCTTTGACTTCTTCCTTTCTCCTGTGAACGTGGTTTAGAAAATGGGCTGACTAATCTGATGCCTTCATGGTGGTCAAAATAGCCTTAGCCTCAGTGGTCAAACCACATGATTTTATCTTTCTCCTAGGCAGTCCTTCCTCCCTTTCCAGTTGTTAGTGAACAGAGGTGTTTGCTGAGTAAGCAAGGCTGGACAGGAGCAGAAAGCCGAAAGCTTGTGGCACAATAATGAACTAACTGCCTTCTTCAAGTCCCACAGTTGCTTGCCTTGGCTACAGAGAGAAAAAAACTCTTGTTGCTCTGTGATAACAAGCTGGTCTGGTGTCCTGGTGGGAATGCACCTGCAGCAGAGCCTTGGGGCCTGCACAGCTAATTGAGATGCTGGAAGCTGAAGCCTGGTCCAGCCTGGCTCAGCCCCACTGCTGACAGCTTCACTGGCAACTAACAGTCCTCTTGTTGCAGTTTGGCCCTGGCCTTTTCAGAGGCATCTGGGCACAAGACAAATCATCTCTTTTGTTTGTCCTAGGCACCCCTGCGGCTCCTGGGATGGCTGGTCGTATCTGAGACTCTCGCAGTCTTCCATCGTGCATTGCTGTGAGGCTGAAAAGGGACTCGCCCCAGAAGCACAAGGAAGGAGCAGAAATGCATCACAGGTAGTGGGGGAGTCCATAGCTATAGCTGTGGTGGTTTCTTTCTGCCTGATCCACACCCAGTCTACCTTCAGCAGCACACGTGACTTCATATTTTAGTTGGGCACTTGTAGCTTGTGGTTATATGATGGGAAGAGAGGAAAAAAAATATGAACTGGTTCTCAGGTGTCAAAGTAAACAGACTTTCTCCAGTGTCTTTGGAATTGGGCTGTGGGCTGAGCAAGTGTGCCCTGGGCTGGTGGGAAAATATCTTGTGGGAAGAACCTCTGTGGTCCTGCAAACCTGAGGGAAAGTGGGATTAGACTCTGGGGTTGTTCCATGCCTGAGTAATGCCTCAGAAGAAAAGGAAAACTGGTCCCTGCAGAGTGTGAGATGTGGCGTTAACAGCGGGGCACTGTGCTGCTGTTACAAAGGATTTAACTTGGAGACCTGTCAGCAATTAATTACAGCTGACTTTTAAAACAGCCTTTTTTATAGGTGAAGAACGTTTTATGATTAAATCTGCACTTAGCTTCACAGACTTGGGATTTCTGAGTCTCTAAATTGGTTGTGGAGGCAATTTAGCACCTAAATCCCTCTAGAGATGAGATCATGCCAGCTCTTGCCATAACAAGAGTGTACAGTATTTTTTTCTGCTTTTTATTCTACTGCCATTTTTTAAAATTGTCTTTTGGCTCAGCTACCTAAAGCCAGCTTCTTTTATTGCCACAGTTTTCTGACTGTGCCTTCTAATTATAAGGCACCCAGGTGGAATTCAGTCTAACACTGTCTTCCTTCAACATGTTGTTACATTGCCCACAGAAAGATCAGAGAGATAACCCTTTGTCCCAGGTAAATTAGAGCAAGTGGAAC
>PYHW01009522.1:2314243-2329597 GCA_013186435.1 Turdus rufiventris
CTTTTCTTCTTTCTACAAGTGAAATATGGGAGGACACTTAGTCAAAACCTACTGAAGTTTTTTTTTTAAAGACTAAGTGTATTGTTTGACTTGACAGTCAAGTCCATGTAATTTTATCTACCTTTTGCCATGCATTTAAAACAAGGCCATTGCTAGTTGCCTGCCTGGTTAGGAGTTAAAATGACAAGTGAAATAGTGCTTATGACATACTGTGTATTTTTAAGACATGGTGTTTTTTCAGAGGAATTAATTAGAACTGGAATGCTTCCAAAATCCAGTTTTCATAAATTGTGTGTGACTTCAAAAAGGAACAATTCTTTTCTTTTTACTTTGTTGCTCTTCTCATAGAAAGAGTTTGGATCTGCACATATGTGCCTACATATGTGCATCACCTCACTGGGCACAGGTTTAAGATACTGACTGGTGGGATCTCTGGCTTGTAAAATCACCTGTCAGAATACCTTGCTTTAAGGACTGGGACTTGCCTCCTTTTTTAAATTTTTGTTCACCAGTTTGGGATAATACTTGCAAATGACTTGTTTCCAAAGGAAATGAAATGTTTACTGCAGGAGTTTGATGCTGGCTCGGGCTTGCCTGAGATGTACCATTTCAGATGCAGTTATGCATCCAGCACTTGGTTTTCTCTGCCTGCAAAAAGTGCCAGGGATGTCACATGTGGCTGGTTTGCCCCCTGCCATTCAGGGGAGAGCTAACCCTGCCCTTCCAACTCAGTCTGGCATTGTGTGTTAAAAATTCCTGGCTATTCAAAGCCTCCCTCATTCACGTCTTTGCAAGGATTATTAGGACAATTATTGGGAGTTAGTGGTAGCCAGAGAGCTGATAACATAGCTGAAAGTGAACAGTGACCTGGTGCAAGGTGTCAGTCTATTGGGGCTTTTTAGACTGTGCTCCCAGCTGTTCTACCTGCTTGGTGCTGTGTGGGCAGAACAAGGCTGAGTTCTCTGGTGTGTGCTGCTCGTGAGGTCCCAGCCTCCCAAACAGCTTCCCAGGGTTTGGGTTGCTGGCTGAGGGTGATGAGGTGCTGCTGGGAGAGGGGTAAAGAATTGACAGAGGATGTGGGTTACATTTATTTTAAGTTCTTTGTGGCATATGCATTATGGCACGATGCCTCTGGAAAATAAACAGCACTTCAGGTTCAGTCATGCCCCATGCTTATTATGGTCCTGCTGAGGGATTCCAGCAGCTTGCCAAGTGCCAGTGCTAGCACTGGGTAGGCATCCCAGCCACAGAGCCATCTGCCTCGTGGGTAGGGAAGAGCCTCTGACAGCTGGTGGGGATGCTGGGTGGGAAGAGCTGCTGCACAGACAAGCGACATGCTAATCCCAAGTCAGAAAAGGGGGGTGATGCCAGCCGTGTGGGATGGAGATTTTTGCCTGGCAGGTGTCTGCAGACCTGCTGGCTCCCTAGAGCAGGCATTCCTCTCCTTCTGCCAGTGCTGGCCTCCTGCTCCCAAATCAGTCAACACTTGGGCAAAGCATGAATAGAAATGGCATAGGTGAGAATCTAACTGTGCCCTGCCCAGGCGTGTGTGAGGGTCATTGGGAAGGTTAACACAGGGCTTTCTGCTGTGTAAGCTGTGGGAAAATTCTTCTGCCCAAATTCCTGCTGGCTTGCTGAGCTATGACTGTGAGAGTGAAGAGAGTACAGGAGAAAGCTCTCCAGGGAATGAGCAGCAGGATGGCATTAGGAAGGACAGAGTGCTGTGCCAAAGTTTGATTTTCAGCGGCTGTTATCTTCTAATATGAAGTTGCAGCCCAAAAATGTAGAGATGGAATACAAAAATAAAGCAGTGAAAGTGACTTTCCATGCTAATGGCTAATTTTGCTTTCTGTTTTTAACTCTGCCCAGAGTTAGCTTTGAATCTACTTACATGATGAAGACATCAGCACTGCCTGGTTTTGAGAATCAGGCTGGTGTTTAAATGCAAGCTGAAGTCTATTTCTGTAAGTGTGATGCACAGCACTCTCACCAAACTGTTAGAATTTCCTGCTAATTGTGGTGTTTCATTTCTGGCCAACTGTATTCCAGAATGGCTTCTCTCTAACGTGCTATTTACTGACTCTATTTTAGTAGATAAACTCCCCAGCTTAGCACTAGGAAAATTCTCTTCCTTGCACAGTGTTCTAAAGCCCCTTAAAACTAGAAATAAATCTATAGGCTAATGTGGTAATTTTCATTTATGAACTTGAAGTAGGTATAAACTCTTCCCGTTGGAATGTTGACAATGTTTGGCATTGAGTGGAAATGCTGGCACATGCTGTATAGGAGGCCTGTGGTCTGTAATAAATACAAAAGCCATAAATATGTAAGGCCTATTACATCCTATCCTACCTTTTAACACATCCTTTAGTACCGTTTAGTGGAAAATAACTTAAAGTAGATGTAGGAAAGCAGCTTAAAATGAATCTGTGACACTTTGTTACCTGGGGAAGGTGGACATAAGGTTTTAAGGCAATGCAGCTTGGTGCACATCAAGCTCCCCACAGGCAGGGACACCTTCCACTAGCCCAGGTTGCTCCAAGCCCATCCTAACTGGCCTCGGACACTTCCAGGGATGGGGCAGCCACAGCTTCTCTGGGCAACCAGGGCCTCACTGCCCTCACAGGGAATGGTTTCTTCATAGTATCGAAACCTTCCCCGTGTCTGTTTAAATCCATTTCCCCATGTCTTGTCATTCCGGTCCTGCCCTTGTAAAAATTGCTTTCTTGTTTCGAGAGAATCTCTTGGGAGTTGCTGAGAGTTTAGAGTGAAACCTTGTAACGGGAGTGACAAAGCAGCTGACACATCCTTAGCACTGGAACTGAGTTTCTGCTCTTTCCAGCAGAGAATGGAGTTCCCCTTGTTTCCCTGCATTTACTGGTTTGAAGGACCCAATGTGGTCAGAGTAACTGTTAAGTGGAAAGCAACGGTTTCCTAACATGAAAAACAAGTCTTTCCAGGGCTTAGAATTCCACATCTGTAACCTGTGGTGGTGGTGATGTAGCTAGGAATACCAAGAGCCCCTGTTTTCAGGTTCCTCAGCTTTTGTCTTCTTCCAGTGAGTCAGTATCTATTTCTGTGTGAAAAATAGTAACATGAAATACCTTAAAAGCACTGATCCCTACAACAATAAACAGTCAGAAGGAGAAATGGAATCCTTCCTCCAGCAGAAAATCAGAGGCAAAGTGCACTTGCAAGGAAGAGCGTTTTGTGATGTCCTTGATAACAGTAATAACAATAAAGGTCACGAGAGCTCTGCCATCATGAAACATGATGTTGCTTGCTCAGACAAGTGGCCCCTGCTGAGACTCAGATCAGGTACGTCTGATAATGGGCATAGAACAGCCGTGTTTATTTTTGGAATGTGTCAGACAACCTGTTTCTGGTCCTTGCTCTTCTGTAACAGTCAGGTGTTTATTTACATGGGCGGAAGCTCCAGGGCTTCTCCCGTAAAAAGGAGTTGATGTATCTGAACAGTTCGTACCTTTCCTTCCCCTTTGTGCTGATGGCATGAGATCTTAGACCGGAAGATAGACGGGGATATTTGTTATCTGAGATTATACAGTTGCCAGAAGGGATGGTTTCACCCTTTGTTGCTTTGCTGGGAATTCAGTTGTAAATACTGATGGTGTAAAATCTGATTTTGGGAGGATATTCCATATTATAAAACATCCTGATGAATCAGTGGATATAGAATTTATCAAACTATTTGTAAGATGATCAGGAGTGCCTTTTTTACATTGTGTATCAATCCATATTTAAAAAAACCAATCAGGAATCTCATGGGTGGCCTTAACCTGTGAAGCAAGTGTGCTTTGAAAAACTAAATGGGTGAACGTGTCCATGCCTGGTTGTTTTGTACATTTGGGCCCTTCTGTTTTAAAATCTTAGCAGCTAAATTGGAAATCATTAGTGAGCACTGCATTTTCATTTGAAATTCAGGCAATATAAATGTAGAAGTCAACGACCTATTCAAACAAGACAAATTAAGTAGCAGCAGGAAATCTGAATATACTATCAAGTCTCATATTGTAAAACCTTCACTCCTCTTGTTGGACATGAGAAAAAGACTGATGGTGTGTAAATTGGAAAAGAAAGACATTGTAGAGGCCAGACTTAAGCAAGCCCTTACAGAGTGAGGGAGAAAGGCACTGGATTACCAAGTCAAAGTTCAGGATCTCTCCTAGAGCCTACAGGAAAGATTTGGGGACCGTTCTGTAAGCAGGGACTTGTGCAAGGATTATGAAGGACATGGTGCAGTGGCCAAGGGACTGGGAATATGCTGTTTAGCATCTGGGGAGGCTTTACCAGGAAAGGTTAGAAAACTGCAAAGTCTGGACACTTTAGTACTTTTAAGCACTTCTCTGTATAAAACTGAAGATAGATTTTTGTTTTGACACTTCAGGAATGCTTGGTCACAACATTGTGGGTGCTAAACATCACTTAAACTTTTTACCTGCCTGCTTGATATGGTAAGAAATGCTTGAGTTGCTCTGCTTGCTTCCTGTTCTGAGGGACAGGTAAGAGCTCTGGCAGCCCCTAAAACTGCAACACTGTGGGACTTAGCTGGAGGAATTTGGTTTTGTGTTTCCCTGTACTGCCTTGGCGGTCTTTAGACATGGTTTTCTTTATGACTCTGAGAAGCTCTTTTGAATTCAAGTCCCAAGGTTCTGGGTCTCCCATTTACTAAAGGTATTCAGTTCAAAGAGTGTGGTGGGCACATGGAAGTTTTCCTTGGTATAGTTGCCGTGCAGTGTTTTCTGCTCCCACTGCTCTGATTTGCAAGTGCCACGGATGAGGTTGTATGGTGTTGCAGTGCATGGTACACATTCTCATTGCTTCCTGGCATTCACTAAAACCAGTGGACTTGAAATAAATCATGTTCAACTGCTCTAATTTTAGAGTAAACTGAAGAAAACTTGCTGGCCAGCATTGTTGTTCCAAAGACCATAACATTATCCAAGAAAGCAACAGGACTCGTAGGCACATTCTGCTGGAGTGTTTTCACACAATATCCTCCATAAACTGTTGTCTGTTGCTATGAAACAATCTGAGAAGATCAAATGGTGGCTAAACATTGCATAACTCATCAAAGAGATCAAGTAAGGTGTAGAGATAAGGGATGGAAGTAAATGTGGCACTAGTAGAGACTTGGGGAGAGGTAGAGAGCTGAGGCTAGAAAATGGCACTGAAGCCATGCAGACAGGAAGGAACAGACATCTTAGTTAAAGCACTGGTCAAAGTTCTTGTAGGAAGCTCCATGCCTGGTACTTTAGTCTGATCTCATGCTATCTTAGAAGGATCTCTTCTTTCCATGCAAAGGAATCAGAAAACATTTCTACCAAAATAATAATGGGAAGTATTTAAGAATTTGAATAATTTTTCTTACTTTGTTCCATCTTGTTGCTTAGTTAGGAACTTCTTCATCTTAAAAGAATGACTGCTCTCTTTGTAATGATGCTTTTTATAATTTGAATGTTCCACGTGTCAGAGCATCTAGGCTGACAACACAGAGTTGTCTTTGCTTACCAAATCACCCCAGACTCGTGCTTCTTTCATGTGTTTATGCAGATTTATTAAGTCCATTCTTGTCATCCCTTAGCAGAAGAGATCAAACAGAAGATAAACCACTCATGCCTGCAGCAGCATTCCTGCGTTGGCCAACTGCCTGTTCTTCTTCTTCCAGAGGCACATTACTCCATCCCACCCAGGAAAAGTGCTCTGGTAAAAAGTTTAACTTTGCTCTGTTCTCTCGGGTCATCAAAGAGAGAATCTGACACGTTGGCAGAAGTGGGGGGATTTTCCAGCAAACTGTTAAATGGCCATGGAAATTTCTGACCACTCAAAGGAAGTAAGGAAAAGCTTCGGCAGGTTTTTTAACCTGGTGTTTGTCTGAGTTAGCAAAGAATTTCAAGTGATTTGAAGAGAAATGGATTCCCTTGCTGATTTCGCTGGGTGCCAGCTCTGACTTGGAGATAATGTTTTCTAAACTGAGTTAAAAACTTCCCTGCTTTTCAATACAGGAAGGAGGAAAAAGATCCTGTTAAAAAGAACTGCAGAAACCGTTTCAGAGCTCTTGTTTCTGGTGACCTTTTAATAATGCACAGCAGGGCAGAAAGCAGCAGTGGTCAAGTTCCTTGGCTTCAGACAAATGAATCCTATTTTCTGAGACTGGGCTACCTCAGTCTGTGCCATTCATAGTACGTAGCATTTTACAGGCTTCCGGTGGCAGTTGTGCAAATGTGACAACGGGGTGTCAGCTCCGAGAGGAAGGAGCCTTTTCTATGGCTTTGCATCCCAGATAAATCCCCTTGTGTTTAGAGTTTTGGCGTCTTCAGTTGATTACTCATGCAAAAGTGTGAGGGGAAATACTACAGAGCTAATTATAATCACTTTTAATTAGATCCTGCAGCAACCCCTGCAAGAAATTTTAAGTGAGCGATGCACACGCTCTGTGAGATGAGTGCTGCTTTGCGAGCAAAACCATAGAATCCTGGAATGCTTTGGGTTGGAGGGGGCCTTAAAACTCATCTGGATCCAAGCCCCTGCCATGGGCAGGGACATGTAGGTATGGGCCCCAAACCATAAAGCACAAACAAGTGTTGCAGTACATGGACCTGTAAGTATTCTGCTGATAGGGAACTTTGGGTGAGGCAGCTAACAAAGCAGGAATTCCTTATGAAATTCCTTGTGAGACAAGAGTGGGAACCATTTCAAATATCCACTTTGTATCCTGAATGTGAAATGGTTCTTAGGAAACTGCTTTGTGAATTACCTGCTTAAACAAGGTGTCCATTCCACGCCTCCTGTGGCATTAGCAGCAGGAGTGAGTGCTGTTATTCCTGTGAGGCAGGTGTTGGACAGGATGTAGGGGTATAGGGTTAGCTCTAAGGCTCCCCTGTCTCTTGTTCCTGTAATTTTCTCTATCACAAAGGAAGTGGTAGAAGAAGTAATTTTGTAACTGAAGAGCTGGATGATTTTTTGGTGTTAACAGGAAAATTCTCAAAATAAAAATGAGCCCTTATTTTGACAGCCTTGAACTTGTGAATGGATCAGGTTTTCCAGGAAATGGACTTGGACCTTTGAGGCTGTGCTCAGCACTGCCTCTGGAACAGCTGAAGCGCAGGGCTGGATTGCTCTCCCTCCACTTCAGGGGCTGTTGTGCCTGTCACTTTTCAGGCTCTCTGAGAAGGAAGCTCTCCTGGCTTCTCTTTGTGGAGAAGTTGAAGAAACCTGACCAGGGTTCTGGGTGTGTTCTGTCAGTGGTGTTTTCTGAAATTCTAGTCAGTGTCTTTAACCCTGGTCCCACTGGCAAATCAGTCGAGAGGCAAGTTAATAACAGGTTCTCAAAATGCCTTCTAAGAGGATTTTAGGACCTTTCTTTAGGATCCTCGTTCTACAGACAGGAGCAAAAGTGTTCTTCTTTCAATTTATTTAATTTTTCCCCCTCCTTTTCTCAGCGGTGTTCATTTTGGGGCTTGTCCTAGTTCAAGACAATCGAGGGAGAACACTGTGGAACGAGTTGCCTCCCCTTAACAGGCCTGACCCACCAATAAGGAACCAATACAAGTAGATACAAGTGAAAAAATACTAACAAGATGATCAGCAACAGGCAGAAAGTAAGTGCTAGATACAGAATTGCTAAATGTAGAACCCCTTGAGAGAGAAACTTGAATTGTCGGACAAGTGGCTACAAGTCCTCCTGAGAGCCTTCCCTCAACACTGGCCAAAAATCAGATGAAAGAAATATGTTCAGCAAGAGCACAGTACCAGTATTCAGACTTGTGGACAGAATCCATATAAACTACTAATTTTCTAACAAATGGAAGAAATGATGTATTTTAAAGATGCTTTTAATGCTGCCTCAACTCCAACAGATAAGAGATTTAATTTGTTTTCTTGCTGAAACACTCTAAACAAACACGTTTGGGACTGGACTGTCTTTTCCAAGAGCATGTTGTGCTACTTCATGTTTTCAGTAGGGGTTTAGTGGGCCATACAGACCATACAGGGCCATACAGTTGGTGAAAGCTAGGGATTGAGCTGGCCTGAGCAGGGATGTGACTTGTCATTGCTGTGGGGGAGATGCAGAACTCTCTGGTAAGATGTCCAGAGGCTTGGCAGGACGGGGTGGTACAAACTGAGAGGGAATCTAAATAGGGCATGCAAGTGCCTGGAGGATGGGTGTCAAGAGGGTTGAGGCCAGGCTCTTCTTTCCAAAGAGGGCCTTGGGTAAAGGAGCATGGAATGGGACACTAAGCAAGGAGTAGAGGCTGGCATTGCTCGGGCTTAGGGTCCTGGTGATCAGCTGCCCCTTCAGGGGTGTATTCCTGTCACAGCTCTGCGCTGGCTCCCTGGCACCTGCCCTGCTGAGCAGGGACAGGTTTTGTACGTCCTGTGCTGGAAGCAGGCTTTCCAGAGAAGGAATTGGCTTTCACTTAACCTTTGCATCTCCTTCTGCAACTTATCTTAAAGGGTGCATCTGGGGTGTTCAATACCACAGTGTGTCTTAGTATGACCCATCACTTGTCTGACAACTGCGCTAGCTGTAGAAGTGAGAAATGTGCATCTTAAAAGGCAGTTAAAAATAGCTTGGTTTGTTACAAATCACCCTCCCCTACCAGGTATTAATTTCCATGGAGCTGAAGAATTTAAAATTCTCCTGGTTTCTGCAATGGCTGCACCCTGAATTCGGAATATTCCAAACAGTTTTAATGACATCAACAGTAAGTTCTTTCCAATGTACTGAAATCTTTAAGCCTTAAAAGAGAGATAACTGCTGGATATTCTGCTGTGTGCTTTTTCTGTATCTTTTCATTCTTTTTCTTCTACTTTGTGCCTTTGAATCGAACAGGATTCAATTCTTTGATAGGTGTTCTTGGACTATGAGCAGTATCGCTTTGGCTTTGTTCCCAAATACGTGTTAATGTAAGGGGGAGACCATCCAGCGTTCCAAAGGACAAGAAAAACAAACCCTAAAACAGAATAACCTGACGGGCTGGTTGTCAGGCTGTGATTACCTGTTCAGGTGTATCACACTCGTATGTTCCCAGCTAACTTGTCAGTACTACCTTCATTTGGACCAGGTATGAAAACACTGCCATATTTCTGCTTCCTAAACCTAAATCCTAAACATCAGAATACATCTTCCTGCGGTCACTGTCCTTGGATAACTCAGGGGGCAAAAACCTGGCTGAGTTTCCTGCACTGTGCACTTAATGTGCTGGTCTGAATCTTATTTCTAGACTTTCTTTCCATTCTCATTTCTATCACTTAGTACCGTTCCTTAAATCAATAATGTTTTAAAATCTTTTCCGACTTGTTTCCCAAAAGTCCTAGCAAAAAGGTAGCAGGAAAAAGTGAGTGTTGTGAAGAGTTAATTACAGAAGGAAAATCTCTTCTGAGGCTTAACTGGAGGCTAATAATGAGTTTCCATTGCCTGGAGGTGCACTGGAATGAGAAGGAAATGGGGAAGGCACTGGAGTGGGGTTAAACTGGTTTTGTTTTTTCCACACTGGAGATGTCAGATGAATGAGTCCATTCCTCTTTGTGTCTGCCCATCACAGGTGAGAGCATCTCCCCACGTGCCTGGTCTGCTCCCATCCCAAGCATTTGGGATCAGAGGCTGTGCACCTCTTTGTGCAGCTCAGCAGGCTCTGGGGCAAAGCAGGGTGCTGTGCAGGAGTAGCCAAACGCTGCAGCGTTACCACAGCTACGCCTGCTGCAGGACTTCAAAGGGAAAGGCAAAAACCAGTGCCTCAGCCATACCTGACCTGAGCTGATCCAGGCTGCCAGCTCATTCCTTTGCAGGCACTCTCAGTGTCTGAGATGGAGGGGATAAGGGATTTCCTTGGGAACAGCTTTTGGGCTTGCTATTTTACTTCATTTGCTTGCCTTGAAAAGGGAGACACACGCTCTGTTTGCTTGTAACTGCTGAGTAAGGTAGGTTTAGGTAGAACTGGGAGTAAGGTGTGCTGTATGCTCCAAGAGAGTTGGCTGTGAAGAGTTTACGTAATTAGAAAATTTTACCCTTTGTGGAGGCATATCTTGCATTTTGAATGAGTAGTCAAGTCTAGTAGTTTTGGATTCAGAGCCAGGATGAGGGCAAGTGTAGGTACAATGAGGAGTAACTCAAGTGACATAAGGGAGGAACAATGTGGAGTCCATTGCTGAACCACAGGTCTCCAATGTCTTCAGTGCCTCTGTACATCAAGAAAATGTACATCCTGGCCCCCAGTGCCAGCTCTTTCTTTTTGGTAGCAGGTGTTATCTGGCCTTCATCTGGAACTGGATGCAACTTTCCCTTCTCGTTATTGCTTCTGCTTGTTGGCAGCCTAGAGCTGAAACACGAGATCATGGTTGTTCCGTGTCCTCACGTCCACACACGCTGCCCTGAGCCGGGGTCCCACAGCAGCGGTGTGGGCAGGGCACACACAGGACACGGAGCTGCCTCGTGGAGGAACTGTGTTTCCAGGAAAAACACGAGGGGAGGGATGGGCTGAGGTGAGGGTGTGAAGGGTCAGGTACTCAGGGCAGCCCCAAGATGGGCAGTTTGGCCCACAGACAGGCAGGCAGCACGTATTACTTACAGCGTCACTGGGCAAGGAGCTCGCCTTTCACCTGTGGCATCTGCAGGGCAGATCGCAGCAGTGGATACTGCGGTTTGTCCTGCGCCCCGTGCCCTCTGTGCCGGCAGCAGAAAGGTTGGGTGTTCACAGGGTGTCCCCTACTTCGGGGCTCACCCTGGTGGTGCCAGGCATTGCTGCTCTTGCTTGGCTTTCAGAGGCTTTAATGGAGACGCTCCCACAGCCTGTCGGGCAAACGAAGCAAAATGTCACGGGGGGGGAAACTATTTTGATCCCTTTCCCTGGGGGGGCAGAGGGGCGGGAAGAAGTGGGTAATAGCAAATGTCATACAGGCCTGGAGCTGGAGTGTCTGTTCAGGTGGGACAGCGTTTGCTGGGCTCTGTCTCTCTGAACTGGAGCAAATGTGGAAGGCCAGCTGCTGCGAGCCGTTGGTCCTCCTGCTCAAGGAACCCATGGGACAGCTGGATCTGTGGAAGGACTGGAGGTAGGTCTGGACAGCCTGGTCTGGGATGGGACACTGAGAGGCAGAATTGATCAGGAGTGATACAGTGATGTCCAGTCTGAAGTCGTAGCTCTGCCTTTTCTCTCTGTACCAGACTTGGTATTTTACCGAGTTTTTCCTGTTGATATGGGTTATGACCTGTATAAGTCTTTTCTCAGGTGCAAGGTCTTTTGCACCAATTCTGTTTTTGTAACCAGAGAGCTTTCCAGAGAATTTAGGAACTGGAGAGCCCTCAGAAAGCCAGCTCTGGGGTCTTCATAGTCCTGTTCCTTGTAACAAGTCTGAAAGAATTCAGATATCCAGTGCAAACCTGTCATTTTGCTGTGTGTTCCTCCTTGCTTAATTGCTGGTATGTGGATGAAGACAGGGTGATTTAATGAAAATTCATTTTTTTATCCCATGTGTGATCTGTCTAGCCTGTGCTAGCATATACAGTTACTTCTCAGATAACATCAGCCTTGTGGCTTCTTGTCAGCAGCAGGTGCTCTTGTGGAGCCAACTTTTTGATCTGTTTAAATCATTCAGATAAATGGTATAACATCTCCCTGGAACACTGGGCTAGCAAGATAAACCACGTTCCGTGATCGGAAGAGAAAGGTTGTGTATCTCTGTGTTTCTCAGAAGCTGTTGAATGTTTTTCAGCATTAATCTGCAGCCATAACGACCCAACTCTAACCTGCAGTTATTAATTGGGAGCAGAGCCAGCAAATGCTGCAGAACTGGAGCTGATATTCTGAGAACTGTGGAAAACAAAGCCAAGGAGAGGAGCAGCAGAGGGAATTGGTTTGTGACAACTGTGTGTACAAGGAGCAATTAGGGACAGAGGAAGGCAGGGGATGTGTATAACGGGCTCGGGCTCTGTGTTTCTCAGAAAGTCCTAGTTGGGAAGATGTGGTGTAAATATGTCTTTGAGTCATTCCTTTTCCATACCGGAAAGCTTCATAAACGTGTCGTCACAAACCATCTGCATGCTGAAGATGTGCAGTTTGATAAAGTAGGATAGATACATTGTGCTCTGAGTGTGACAATGGTAAGGACATGTCTAAACACAAGTATTTTCCTTCTCCCTTGGAAAATGTTTGCAGTGGAGCAGGGAAGCTGAAGTACTGGGATATATTGCTTATGCTACAGTAAGGAAAAAGGTGGGAATGACATCCTGGGGGAGAGCTTTGGGGAGCTGATCTGGATGCTGCAGCTTTCCCCAGAAATCGCAGGGCACAGAGCACTTCTCGTCTGCTGAGGTTGCTGCCCAGCTCAGGGTCTTTTCCCTACCCCCAGCTGCATCCTCCAGCTGCACAGCTGTGAGGGCAGGGGTGGCCAGGGTCTGCCCGGGAGGGGAGAGCGGCTGTGGGAGCGCTCGGGGCTGCGGACAGGTGAGAGAGAGGGTGGGGAGCACAGTGCTGGCTCGCTGCCATTGCCACTGCTTCTTGCTGTTCTTCCTACTTTTATTTTCTTTCCCCACCCCAAAGCATGGGAATGTAGTAATTGCATTCTGACCCAGTTTCCAAAATCGCTGTAGCATAGACTTTGGCGGGGGGGGGAGGCTGGGGGAACCACTTAGGAATGAAAACCAGCCATTAGCTAGTACCGGAGGGGCAGGAGCAGCAGCAGACTGTTACAACTATGCACTAACAGCCTTGTCGAACAACTGTTATCCTGCATGCTTTTATGGGGGAAAAAATGGTAATTGCATTTGCATTTTTTTGATATTTGATCCCTGGTACACAAACCTTTTGAGCCCGAGTTCAGGTTGCCTTCAGCTGAAGCCCTCTAAGCATAGAGGCTTGTGTCAAGTGCCTGGATTTTCAAAACTTGGCTGGAGGTTTCATGGCAGCCTTTCTTGTGGTTATTTCTGGTACCCCTGGCTGCCAATTGGAACGCAGGGCTGTAGATCTGTGGGGAAGTGGAAAGGGATGGGTGTGAGTGCCTGTATGGAGCAGGAGCCCTTAATAGCAGGAGGCTTGGGATAGGATGGGGTTTTGAAATGTGCAGAGACTTGGGGAGCAGATGTAAGGATGACATCCAAACCAATTTCCTCATTCCGGCTATTAATATGAGACGGGGAAAAGGCCCTTTGAAGTCATTTCAAGCACCAGTTAATATCCCTTGGAAACTCCCCAGCAACTCAGTGAGGAGTCATGGAATTTAACCTCACAAAGTAAGATAGGTGGGAAAGGAGAAAGCAAAGGTGTTGTCTTGAGGGATGGGAATAGTGTCCCTCAGCTTCTGCTGCCTTGGTGTCCTCACTGCCTCTGTCCCTATCATGGATAGGGCACCTGGAATAGTTAAACATTAGGGCTAGGGATACCACCAGTGCTTGAACATGGATTGTGCCTCTGCTGCTGCAAGGGAGAAACAAAGTCAGTGCCCCAGGCTGCATTTCCCACCACAAGCAAGGCTGTGCAAGGAGGCATCTTGCCCTGGGGAGCACCTCTTGCCTGTTGGACTGCAGAGCTTGCTAAGAGAATGCTCTGGCCTCAGAGGATGAGCTGGTAGGTGTCTAGAGGATGTCCCATCCCTTGGTGAGGATGGATGGGAGCTTTGAGGTGGGACCACACGTATGGGGGAAAATACAGCCAAAAGTTCAAAGCTTTCAAATGTAAGTAGTGCTCATGTATTTGTATTAATCCAATGATATGTGAGATTCTCCAAAGGCAATATTTTATTCTGGAGTTGTACAAGCATGAAATGAAAGCCTGCCCTTTGACAGCACTTGTATTTTGTTAAAAGGCTCCACCAGAACATGCTGTCCCAAATATCTGTCGATACTCCGTCATGCTTGAGCCCTAAAGCACACAGAGCAGGATGTTGTCTCAGGACAGTCATCTCCTGTTGCTACACAAATGTTGAGGTGGAGCCTGAGTTTATTAGTTTTTAAGGCAGAAGGTATTGTTTCTGCACATTTTTATTTCATACAGTGCCTTAATTTCTATTAGTCTTAAGGTGATATACCTTGGATTTATTTTCCTTGCTGGGAGGTTGCAGAAGCTGAGGCCAGCTTGAGATTTCATCTCTTCTGGGCGACAGATTGGTCCTCACGGCTGTTCTTGCAGGTCAGTGCTCCTGAGGTTCCACTGCCTGCCCTTCCCAGTGCTTCCAGAGCACCAGGCACTCCCTGGCCTTCAACTCCAGCTGACCAAATTGCCTCCTTCCTGTGGAGAGGAGCTTGGATGTGGGTTGTTGGCTGCAGCCTTTGCTAGGGCCTGCTGCTGGAGGTAACCATGAGAGGTATTTAAATAGGTGATTTCAGCAATAGGTATTGTGAACAGGTTTTTCGTCTTGACTTCCCGCTGCTGCCTCACGTAAAGGCACAGCTTAGTGATTGCTGAGTGTGGGGAGCGACTCTCAATGTCATGGAATCACAGAGTGTTTTGGGTCCTTAAAAGTCATCTCATGCTAACCCCTTGCCCTGGGCAGGGACACCTGCTAGACCAGACTGCTGGATATGTGACAGACAAGAAACCTAGAGGTATCTTCAGTGGAGTGTGTGGCTTCTGCAAGGTTTCAGCTCAGGTTGCTTCTCCGTTTGTTTGGGGTGAATCTCCAAATTCTGGGGCTGCATGCTGGGGGTGTTCCTCCTCTGCCCGTGCTTGCAGGAGCTGCTGCAGCAGAAGGCTGCAGAGTTGGAGAGAGCATTGAGAGAGCAGCCAGCTCTCAGGGGTGCTTTTTCCTTATTTTTTTTGGCCTTGTTTTGGCTTGGACAACACGTTTCCCCAGTTTCACTTTCACTCCCATTTTTTTATTTCCTGGAATGCTTTGCTCTTCAGACTGCCCTAAAGTGGCAAAGCCCTTTTGGAGTTACATATGCTCCCAGGGAACTGTTGTTTGCTCTAAACTAGACTGTTTCTGCTGGAGTTACCTAACAAATAATTTAATAGTCATTAAGTCCTCAAAGCTTTATTTATAGAGTACAAATTTCTGGCTAAATGTGCCCTGCCAATGTTTGGTTTTCAATGTTTTGTTTAGATGTTGATATAAAAGATGAGAGAGAGAACAAGAGATGTGAAAATCCAAAGCAGTGAATGATGCTGCTGTTTAATTATTTGAAAAGAAAAGAAAACATTTCTGATGACCCAGGATAGACAATGGGATAATAAACTGAAGCCCTAGGCAAAGGAAAAAAAAACAACTCCAAAACAACAAACCAAGCCAACCTTTGTTGTGTGGCATCACAAATTGTGTCCTCCTTCAAAATTATCAGGAGTTGAAAATGAAATGACAGAAGAGAAAATACAATGTATTCTAAGTATCAGCCACTCCTGGGTA
>PYHW01009522.1:2329666-2339738 GCA_013186435.1 Turdus rufiventris
AAAAGAAGAAACATTGAGATGAGTATCTGTTGTTTAAATTGGCAAAGTGAGGGGAAAATAGTGTTCCAAGAGCAATAACCTAAATGGCACTGTAAATCAATCAGTGGTAGGTTGTCTGGAGCTGAGCAATACACATGTCCATGAGTTTACTGTCTAGTTTCCTGTGGTGGCAGTTTAATAGCTGTTTTCCCCAAATATCCATTGTAAGACATCTGAGAAGGCTGCTCAGGTGTGTATATGGTTAGATGAGGTAGAGAAATCGGTGAATTATCTGTGTTACTGATGGTGTATTTCAGATTTCCTGCACTTGGCATTTGGCATATCCAAAGCCCTGTGGAGGTGTCCCAAATGGCATTTTTTAGCATCAGGAAAAGATGCAGTCTTGAATGAAGAGGATCACAGTGACCTGCCATTCTTTACTCTTTACTTCAGGATATGGGATGCTCGAGACCAGATGCTCTGTGTTGTAAAAGCAAGGATTCAATTTTAGAGAGGCAGGCAGGAAGCAATGTACATCAGGGAAAGCTTTTCTAATCCTGATGCCTGTCACCATCTGCTTGTGGGAAGTTATCTTCAACCAGAGGGGAAGAAGGCTGGCTGGGGACTGCTGTGTTTTGACAGTAGAAATCTAAGTTGTAATTTTTGTCTGTGCTAGTCATGTTGTTGGACTTGGCCTTCCACTCAGAGTGGGTGACATTCCTCCTCATCCTGACAGCAGTAATAAAATATTAGCAGCCTTCCTGAGCTGGTGCTCAGGAGGGGAAGAGGATCTTGATAAAGATGGTGGTTGTTTCTCTGTAAGGATTCAGTGCTCAGAAGAATGGGTCTGGATCACAGTACAGTGCTCTGCAAGAGGGCTGAAGGGCTTGCGTGCCCATCCCTCTGAGCTTTCTTGGTGGCTTTTTTTTTTTTTGGCTCAGGATACCAATAACTGAGGAATGAGGAAGAAAAACAAAGTCATCAAAATGACAGCTGGGGACAAAGAGAGGAAAAAAAAGAAATCCTCCTGATGTAAATACTGCTCGTCCCATTTGCAGCCACTTGTATGACCCGTCTCAGGTGTGTACCCTGTTTTTATGTGGATGCTACGAGCCGGGTGCTTAAGGGGCTGGACCTCAGCCTTGGATTTCCCTCCTACCCTGAGGAGTGAAAGGATCTGTGTCCCTTCTGAGCTGCTTTCTGTCTGAACTGGCTCTGCAGCAGAGAGCAGGTGATGAGTTTGAGAGCACAGAAGTGCTTCAGTCAGCTCCTTAGCCCTCTCCTTGCAGGGAGGGGGAGTATTTGTTGTGTCCCAACAGCTGGAGGTGGCGGAAGCGTGTGTTTGGGCATCCTACGCTCCGGTGGCTATTGTGGGTGTAGGAACAAACACACTTTCTTTATTTTAACAAAGCCCTGTGTTTTTGGCTCTGACCAAAGGCTGGTTTGGCCTCATTCCCTGTAGCACAGAGCAGGACACAACTTCAGGCATGTGAAATCTGCTTTCTCCCTGGGGCTGGAGCGTTGAGCTGCCCCTCTGCTCACTGCTGAGGGGACACTGGCAGCTCATCCCCTTGGGGGGCTGTGCCCGGGGCTGGCTGTGGGTCTGGGGGCGCTGGGGGGACAGGACGCAGGGGCGCTTCCCAGCAGAGGGCCCTCGAGCAGCGCTGCCTGCTCCCAGCCCCAGCAGCTCCAGGCAGAGGGACACACGAGGTGTGGCAGTTTGGTGTGCTCTTGGAGGAGTTGCTGGAAAGACAAGGGGTGTTTTTGAAGGAGACATAAGCATTTTAGAGAATGCGGTCCTGGAAGCTGGTAGGAGACTGGCAAGGCTTGCTCACAGACCTCTGCAAAGCCTGCACCTTTGTTGCTTCCCAGAGGAGTGGAACACAACTTGTGTTTTCTAAGCTCTTGAGGCAAGCATGCCATACTTGCAGTGCTTTCAGTAGCTAGCAGAAGTACTCAAGGTACCAGAAGCAATTGCCCCAGCTGATGGAATGCCCATGGCTCTTCTTGTGCCCTGAATGAACTGCTGTGACCTGAGTGGCTCTCCAAGTGCTCCAGGATGGCTCACAGCTCTCAAGCAGCCGTGGTGCATTATTCATGAGAGGCACATCAAGCACTTCACAAAAACCTCCTTAACCTTCCAGTATTCTGTTTGTCTTACCGCAGCGAAATGTTTTTCAGCACCTCCTGTTTCTGCCTCGTTTAAATGAGTGAGCCAGGGCAGGGGAGTCAGTGGGAATTTGGCAGTGTTTCTTCCAAGGGCCCTGCAGTGGTTTCACAGGGAGTGGGCAGGCAGGGCTGAGCAGGTGCTCTTACAGAGCCAGCACCCCACTGCACGTTGTTTTCACTGCTGGCTGAGGCAGCACTGTAAGAAAAGTTTCCACAAGCAATGGGTTTGCTCACCTTAGACCTTTACTGTTCAGCTCTCAGGGAGTGCTTGCTGAGATGCCATGTTCTGTCTAGATTCCTGGGGAAGTGGATGGAAAGAACGGACAAGTCCTGGTTCTTGGTGACTTGAATACAAATATGAGAGCTAGAGAGTTGCTTTTTGTGGTTCCCTTGGAAATCAGTGCTATTGTACTAATTCAGCTGTAATAAATACCAAGGAATGCAGTGCAGGAATTTGTTGAGTTCAGCAGCTAAAATGGCTGCAGGACCCACATCTATGTAAAACAGACCAAAAAACCCCTGAAACCTCAGGGTCACAAGGAATAGCTGTGATCAAGGATTGAGTCCTGAAAAGGTGCCTGAGGCGTTTTCTTGGTGTAAAAATGATTTGCTTCTTGCCCAGGTGTGTTCAGGGTGAGCCGCTTTGGTCACGATGACTTGGCACTGACGTTTGTCAGCCAAGGAAAAGATAGCGAAAGCCTCTGTGATAAGTACAGCTGCGGTCTCTGCACCTAGATCCTTGCACTGAAATCTTTTTATCCCTTGAAACTTCCTGACTTAGGCTGAATAACTTCTCACTTAATCCAACACAAATATTTTATCACTGGGCAGTCTGCACAAACCCCTGGAAGTGCAGGAGCTGCCAGTTTCCATCTCATTCAGCATTGCCTCTGACTGACAGTGCTGTGGTCAGCATGATCAGCTTTGGAGGAATCCACCAGAAAAGCTGCAAGATGTATTTATGGAATAACCTGCCCACAGGGAAAGCTTTACCCTACCAGTTCCACCGAGCATGCGCGTGTATGTGTTGTTTAATCTTTACCATCAGAACTTTGCCTGGTCTCCTTATCCATGCACATGTCAGGCACTGTCATTGACAGCGATAGCCTTGTGCAACCTTGCTGAAAAATGAGTTCCTGAGTTAGCTGAGTGAGGAAAATGTGCGTGTGCTGGGCGAGGAGGCAGAGCAGTCATTCTTGTACAGCAGCAGGCACTTTGGGGAAGGTGCTATCCTGACTGTGCCCTGTGGAGACATTGCCTTGGCCGGGATGTTGGCGCAGGCATCAGCACGGCTTTTCCTCACCAGAGCTTTGTGAGCAGGGCTGAAGCCAGCGGGCTTGGAAGGCAGGTTCAAACAGTCAGCCAAAGCCTTCCCACATCCAACTGCTTCTCTGTGGCCTGTGCGGTGAGGGCAAAGCTAGCGGGCTGCTGTGCTGAGTGACGAGCTCCTCTCTGCTTATTAAATCAAGCAGAGAAAATCCTGGGAACGGCTGGAGAGGTTTGGAAAGGGAACGTGCGAGCCGAGGTGTGTAAGCAGTGCCAGCAAGTACAGAGATACACACGTCTGACAAGTCAGCTCTAGCCAGCGGGTTTTATTTTGTTGGTCACACTGACAGGATCATTAGTGCCCTTTACTTGGGAGTTTTTCTGCACAGAGAGCGTACTCATTTTAAAACTTGGTCGAGACAACTGCCCTAGCTCTTGATTTAAGGACTTCTGGAAATGGCTCTGGTAGTGCTTTAGATGATTAAATGCAGCAATGTGATATTTAAAGACTGACTTGGAATTACGCATCCTGATAACAGAACTCTTTTTTTAGCCAGAAAATTCAATGCACAGGTTTAAAATGACAGTATTTGAAGTTACAGTGAATTGTGAGGAACTGCAATGGGTACAGTTATTTAGGTTTGTTTCTGAAATGAGCAGCTAAGAGCAGCTAAGAGCTGGCTGCTAAGAAGCATCTGTGAGGTGCTTTCATTGAGGGATCACAATGCTTGGGGAGATCCCAAAACCCTCATGAGTTATCTAAGTGGCAAAAAGCAACAGCAATTTTCTCAAGTAGCTAATGTGTCTTTTCTTCAGGAACTCCCTAGTTTATTTTACAATGAAGGCACAGACTCATTGGTACATCATTAGGGATTTAGGGCATGGAGAGAGCAGTCCTTGCTTTGGGGCTTTTGGAAGAGGGAAGATGTACAGTTATTTGGGTTAGGACTTGAGTACACAAAGCTGCTCAACTGATGTGCTTTTGTTAACACAGGGACTGTCATTAACTAAAATGAAAAATTGTTGTAGTATAGTATATAGATGGGAGTCACCACTGTGCCCATTGGAAGCTCTCAGGCTGTTGAAAAGCAGTTCTTGACAACCTGGATTTGTTGAAGGGAACAGAGGAGCCCAAGTCCTGACCCATTCGTGTGTAGACTGTGGCTCTGGGATCATCCAGGAAAACATTAAACAACATGAGGGGACAGTGACTTAAAGCCAGTTATCTGCTCTCGGTGTCTGGGGACAGCACAGGGGTGGCAGCAGCAGAAAGGAGAGGAGGAATTTGGCAGGGAGATCCTTCTGCAGCGCTCTCTCTGCGCTCTGCAAGTGCTGTGGTTTCTGTTGCTGCTGCTTTTTTTTTTGCCTGGCCAATGGATTGCATATTATTCCCTAGTACAGAGTTTGGATGGGTGACAAAGGTGGAGCTTGGTAGCTGAGGAGCAGCTGAAGGGGCAGTTGCTGGTAATCATAAACCTTACTGAAGAAGGGCAGTTTTCCCCCTGTGAAGCTACAATAGCTTCCTTTGTTCGTTCCCCTGAGAGTCCGTGTACTTCCCATGATGGATTGCTGTTCTGCCATGTTCCTTGTGAGCAGTTCGCAGAGCTCAGTGCTTTAAAAATATTTTATGGATCTCGTCACCTTGGCCTGGACAGTCGAGCTGAGTGCGGGAGCTACAGCCGACTGAACAAGATGTGGGATGTTGGCACTGCTTCTCTTGTCCAGCAGCAGTGTGGAGGGAGCCTTTGGAAGGGCGATTAGTGTCCATGGAAGTGTCTGGCTAGGAGAGAGGAGGAAGTAGGAGCAGGCTGGCCAGCGAGGTGAGCCTTGCCGTGCTCCAAGCTAAGGAGAAGCAGCACGTAAGGTACCATTTCCTTGGAAAATTATAATGCACTGACTAAATTACGGTTTCTATATTTTTCCTGGGTTTGTTGTTGTTGTCGTTGGGTTTTTAACGTTTTTGAGGTTTTTGTTTGGTTGGGTTTTCTCCCGTGCTGTGTGTTTTTGGCCCAGAAGCGCCCCAGGGTGCGTTTCCATTGCAGGGAAGCTGCCGTGGGAGTGCGACAGGCTGCCAGAGCCGTGGGGCAGCACCCGGGGGTGCCAGGGAACGCATCTCCCTGCTCGGGGGATGGCATCTCCCGGCCCGAGGCACGGGGTGAGCACGGCCAGCGCCACTCGCAGCCGGCGGGGGCTCGGTCCCTCCGCCTCCAGCCGCGGCAATCCGCACCTGCCCCGGCGCGGCTCGCAGCTCGGGGCGGGGAGCGCAGCCCGGCCCTCAGACTCCTCCTCCGGGCTCCCCGCCCCGGGCCCCGTGACGCCGAGCGGCGGCCGGGGATGGGATGGGACGGGACGGGCCGGGATGGGAGCGGGCGAGGGGACGGCCGAGCCCGCCGGCGGCTTTAAATGCGGGCCCGGGCCGGCGCCGCCAGCACAGCCGCGCCGCTCGCTCGGGCTGCCGCGGGCGCTGCCCCGCACGGACACGGACACGGGCACGGAGCAGCAGGTGTAGCGCCGCCGCCATGCCCCGCTGAGCCCGCCCGCAGCCCGTCCGCCGCCCCGGCTGCCCCGCAGCCGCCGCCCGCCGCCAAGCTGGAGGAGCGCCGCAAGCCCGAGCCCCGGAGGTGAGTGAGCCATGCGAACGCCTGCCTGCCTGCCTCCTCCGTGTCTTTTTGGGTGCCCAGCTCTGCTGGAGCCCGCTTTGAGAACGCCTCGTGGCGTTTGCAAACTTTTGTTAGCGTTGCAGTTCATCCTCGGTGAGTTGTTAGCAGCAGCTGAACAGGCAGCCTCGGCTTGCCCAGGTTTCCAGTTTTCCACCTGGTGTGTGTCGTACGGAGTGTTTTATTATCCGAGTCCAGCTCTTTGCTGTTTGTTTGCCCTTTCTGTGCTTCCTGTGAAGCGCTGCCGTCCAGAGCGAGAGCGCTCGGGAAAGCGAGGATTAAACCATGTTTAGGCTTGCTCCTTTTTTTCCCTTTTTTCTTTACAGCGTTAGTTACTAATGGACTTTGGTTTTTTGGGAGCGCATCCCTTGAGCTCTCGCGTTCAGGAGGAGCGCTGGGATGTGCAGGGATCCCACGCCATGGCAAAAGGCAGCGGCTCTCCCAGGAGAGCGGGGATCGGGAGCGCCGCGGAGCCGTTCCGCAAAGCTGCTCCTGTTGGTAAAGTTGGGAGCGCCAGCAGCAAGGGGCCCTGGGGCAGATCCGAGCAGCAGCAGCCCGCTCGGAGAACTGCTCCATGTACTATATATAGGTACTTGCTGCTTTTGTGTCAGAGAGGCGCAGTTACTGTGCGTCTAAACTTGACTTGGTGCGTGTGTGCTCTCAGCTGCCTGGCGACTTTGTTCTGGTTGTTCCTATAATGTACGTATTTTCTGTTAAAAACAAAACCCAAAACCAAACAAAAAAAAGTCCCCCAAACACTTTACTAGTTGGATTTAACAAAATGTGCGGAGTTATATATATTGTGTGGGAGAGAATGTGTTGCTAAGTCCTGGTGTGATAGGCTGCAGGAATACACCTAGTTCTTACTTTGCTTGAGATCAGAAGGAAATTTTTCAAAGGCTCCCTGACCAAAACAACCTTCAGGCTCCCAATCCCCAGCAACTCTTCAATGAGAGACTCATTTTGTTCTCAATTCCAGTCCTGTGCCAAATGATTAAACGGGACTGTTTGTGTCTCTCCTTGCTCAGAGTATGTACATGAGCTGATCTGTTCTAGTCCGTGCCCTTCCTTTCCTGAACTGCCATTCCATGCTCAAAGACTTTGTTTGATGACTCCTGGATTAGATGATGGAAGAGTTAATTTTGCAAAGCCTGGTTTCAGCTGGTGATTTTAGCTCCCATCAACTTCACCTGCTGGTGAGGGTCAGTAGGATTGGAAGGGCAAATGCTAGTGCAATCTGCAGGGATGCTTCTTCAGCTTCCTAGGAAGGCAACACAGGTGGTCAAGTTCCCAAAGGAAAAAAAAAAGGAGTATTTGCTTGTGACTTATCTTTCACTCCTGCTGAGCATCAGTTCCACATTTTTAAAATCAGTGGCTGGACTCGAGGGAGCTGCATTTTCAAGATTTCAAGGGACTGGCAACTGCTGACCTCAGATGAGTGGGGAGCAAAGTGTGGTAGTGGGGTGAGAAGGAATTATGGATTTTACTTTCCCTTTTTTTTTTTTTTTCCAGCTGTGGGGAGGAGGGATGAAGCTTTCATTTGTGTGCACAGGGCATTCCTGGCAAGGTAACACCCTTGCACTTATCTGGTCTGCCCCCAGCAAGGTCCGGCAGGATTTTCTGCAGCTCAGAGCTGTGCAGGGTTTTCCCTTAAATTTCCATGTTAGAATTTTAAATGTTGAAACTTTTCTGCAGCTGGAAAACAGCCTCATATATTGGTGCTGTCTTGTGGTATCATTTGCAGCAGGTTTTTAAGAGGAGCTTTTAAAATGCAGCGAGTGTAGGGTAAATGCTTTGGTTACCGATGTCTTAAGCTGATAAGAAAAGGTTGAATTTATGCACGAAGTGCAGTTCAAAGAACAACATCCCCGTGAGAAGGAAAAATCTATAACTCCTTTTGTTTTCAGATCTACCTGCTTATCTGAGAGGGTGGAGGAGCTGAGTGTGTCTCTGGCTGAAGGTTTTCTAATGCTGCCACCCTGGACAGCAGTAATAAATAATAAGCTGGAAGGTGTTTTGGGCAAGGCTGTGTAGGAAAATTGCTGCGTGAGAGGCTAAAGAAGAAAACATGTCCTTATTTTCCTGCCAGTAAGTGTGCAAACAGCTATTTGCAGTCAGAAGTGCTGTCTTGCCAGAAAGATGCAGTCGTAAAGGCAAGGGTGTTGCTTTGAGAAGAGAAATACTGGGGAAATATGCTATTCTGGGAGGTGGGTGCCCAAAAACGGGCTGTGTGGATACAGCAAGTGATGCTCCCGGGTGTGTAGATGCCATTTGTTAGTGTGGATTTGCTAGTAAACCAATTTCTCTTGTTTAATTTAATTTTTTGGGTTTTACCTCATGACATATTATACATGGCCGTATCAAAATAGCTTGGCTTTTCCTGCTCTGCACTCCAATTGCTCCCCATGGGCTGGGAGAAGCAGAGGGCTTGGAAGGAGGATTTCGAGGTGCCTCGGTGCTGGTGAGATGCCTTCATGGCCCTGCTGCGAGAGCATCCTCGTCACGCTCCAGCGACCTGCCTCGCACGGATTTCCTGTGTGCATTAGGTTTAGAATTTGAACTCTTGCTTTGAGCAAATTAAAAGGGTTCTATAACTCCTCGTTCCAAGTCAATTAGCTGCTTCCGGCTTCAAATCCACTTAGAAAGCGCAGGAGTGGGGGGAGTGCTCTTTGAAAACCCAGTAATAGCAGTTTATGGTTAATATTGATAAAGGAGCACGTCTCTGTGTCATTGTGCTGCGTCTGGTGGAAGGAAAACTCCTCTTTTGTGCTCCCTCAAAACATAAGATGGGGATGGGGAGGCAGAGGTCTTGCTCTTAACTCTGTAAAGAAAGCTCTTCACTGTGGCTTGAAATTAAAATATAGCTATAAATTGGTCAAGGTTACAGGGAATTCCCAGTGAATTCACTCCAAGCAAGGTTCTGCCCCCCTGCCCTTGAACTTTGAGTCGCTGTAGCATCTCATTTCTCCCGAGTTTGCTCAGGATTGTGCGCAGTTTGTGGCAGGAATGCTTTTTATTGCTGTTGCACAGTGTCAGAGACAATTACTGCACCCATAATTGGGTGATAAAGCAGTGCGTAGCATAAGTAAAAAGCTGCAGAGCTCTTGTTTTTCAATGGCTTAATTGCATTAACTGAAGAGATAAAAATATCTTTGAATTACTGTCCCACAATTATGAGTCTTTCACATAAGGAACATACTTGAACTTGCCATAGGGACTGGCAGTGCGGTGAAGTTGCATGGAGATTTATGAGAAATTGGAAAATCAGAGAAAACTATATCTCAGTTCTTGGCATTCAGTTTGATTTGGAACAGTGGGTTTCTGTCCAAATTTGATAGGCATGTAGATCCATGCTGTTGGAGTGGCTGAGCCTCCTGAGCACAGCAGAGGCAAATGGCCCTGGTTTTATTTTCTCACCAGAAAAATCAGAAGAGCTGATTCCCTGTCACCAATACCAGAATCCTTTAAATGTGCAGCACAAATGAACTTTCAGCTTCTGAATTCCAGAAACAAGTGCTCTTAGCAAAGTTCATTCTTTGCTGCAAAGTAAAGCAGAGACTGAGGGGGGGATTTAAAACAGATTTATTATTTATATATATAAATGCATACGGAGAGGGAGAATAAGGCTGATTTATGTATTTTCTACTCCTAAGGAAATTCTTTTGATGGGGGAAGTGAATTTTCTGAGTGTTCTAAATCCTACCTTTATAGGAGAACAGAATCATAGTTTTGGTTTGCTAACATATAATAAATACTTGCTAAATATTCTGTATTAATTCTGTCTTGAGATAAGCCTTAATTGTCCTTCCATAAATATTGATCCATACTTCTGGCGTTCCAAAGTGAGTTGAGGAACTTGGTGGTGGGAATTGTTCCATGACTTCTTTTGAGACTGAATATTACTCAAATCACTTCATTCTGTTATTAATGATGATTATAAAAGCTATTTCATTTTATTTGAATTATACTTAGTGATATATTATTATTAATAATACACTTAG
>PYHW01009522.1:2343648-2376875 GCA_013186435.1 Turdus rufiventris
CCCTGACGAGCTGCAGGCACCACGTACAGGCAGGCCAGCATGCCCATGGCAAGGCAGGAGCCTGCTGATTAGTATCCATCCAGCTATGACAGCTGTCAATTCCACCCAGCACATTCCAAAAAAATCTGCCGTTATTTTGAACCCTTTGTGCCCTGTGTTGGCAGCCAAAAAGGACTGTCCTGATTTAACCCCAGCAGGCAACCAAGGGCTGCACCACTGCTTGTCCAGTCCCACAGCAGTAACTACAACATTTATCAATTCCCATTCGTGAATTGTGTGTTTGCAGCACAAATCCAAACTGTAGCCCCATGCTAGATACTGAGAAGAAAATTAGCTGTACCCCAGACAGAGCAGTGCAGAATGTTATATCCACTCTGGTTCTTGAGGATGCCTTTGAGTTGAGATTTCCTAAAACAGAAGTAGCAACTCTTGCTTTATGCAGGGTTCTGGAAGAAGAGGAGAGAGAATGTGGGACCTATAAAAATTTTTTTTTTATAGCACTTGTTCATGTTGAAACCCAGTGGCTTCAAACCCTAGTGGGTAAAGGACTCAGCTGTAGAGACACATGAGAAATCTGAAGGGAGCATTTGAGGAATGCCTGGGAAGTTCATGTTTATGGACTAATGATCTGGAGTCAGAAGGAGCCATTTGCCATGGAGGGAGAGGAGCTCATTCCAGTGACCAAGTTGTGTAAGTGGTGGTAGAGGAGACTGAGTAGCCTTCTTATGGTAAAGCAAGATGAAAATGTTCTTAATTTTTAAAGTTTTCTCTATCCAGAGAAGGAATTTTTTCATAGGCTATTCCTAGAGCAGATGAAGTTTTCCAGACACTGAAAGACAGACTGGTGCTAAAATTTCATTTTCTCTTCTCCTGTAGAAGTCTGCTTGGTCTTTTGTCCAAGCTCAGTAGTCATTATACTTGTGTTTAGGTTACTTTGGAGGACACAGGACACCCTGCAACAGCACTGTTTATCAGCATTGCTGTGTTCCTACCAGTTTTGTCCCACAGGTTGTTCTTCTGGACAACATTGATGGGTCACAAGGAAGGAGTTCAGAAGAAGTAGCTGTGAGTATTTTCTGCCAAGAAATTACTTTTCAGCTCTCGGGTTGTTGTTTTTCTTCACAGTCTTGTTTTAGGCTGATATGAATAAGTCTATTTTGAGCTGCCCTTAAATGGATGTCACATAGAGGACAGTCTTGTTAAAACTTGGAAGTTGCCTGCTCAGCAGTTGGGTTCTGCACTCTTGGCCGTGGTTGGAGGATACAGCAAACCCAGCTTTAGGGCACTGAGAACCAAAATAAGAACCTGACTCTCCCATGGAGCAAAATGCCAGTCCAGAGGCAAATACATTTTGCTGCTGAGGTGAGTTGAACATTGCTAAATGGATTGCCTTTATGCAGGATCATGCGTTGTCTGCTCATAGCACTGTGCTTTTATGCTGCATCATGTTCCTCCTGTTGGAGCTGGTGTCCTGGGGAAGGAGCCCGTAGCGCTCCGGCCGCTGACTAATGCCGTGAGAACGCGATCATGTGCCCCCGCCTGCTCTGGGCCAGACCCTTATTAATGCACACTAATTAGTCTGCAGGGCTGAGTGTAAAGATCACGGGCTCCTCGCTGCCATCACGCGCCCGAGCCGAGGTGTCAAGTGGGTCCAACAGCGCACGCTGCTCCACAAGCTGTGTGCATGGAGGGGCAAAGGGCACATGGAGGCAGTGCTTCGCTGGGGGCCTTTCCCTGGAAGGGTACAAAATCCCCCTTTGCTTTCTCTGCAGGCACTCTCTAGCGTGGCTGTGTGCATGAGCTGTGTGTGGGCTGGTGGCCATGGCACTGAGGTTCCCCCAGACTGTGTTATATCCCTAAACACTACACTGCAGTTATATCACTGTGTATGTGTAGTGGCTGTCAGTGCTCTGGAACAGCTGTTTCCTACCAACCTGCCCCTTTGATACCATGTGAAATTCTGAGGAGTGAAAGTTTTCCTGTTTAGTGTGGTTGGTGTTATCCAGGGACCACCAGTATGGTTGTCCCAACAGCCTGATCCCAGCCTTCAGAAGGCACAGCAGATGCTCTCCTGGAGCAGGATCTGTGGCTCTCAGAAGGGAATTGTCACTTGCAGTTGTGTTTCTGCTTAGTGATCCTCGTGGGTATCACTTGGGAGGGACCTGTGTCCTTCTGGCTCTGAGGCTTGTGCTGGTGTAGTCGCAGTTTTGTTGAGCACTTGGCACTCTTGGGAGACAGGATGGCTACCCGGGTCCATGCTGCTCTGGGCTGTGACTGACTCTCTTCTGACTGGAACTTAAATTGGTGGAAGTGATGAAATTATTTTTTTCAGTTGTCTCAAGTTATAAAATAACTTGGGTTTGCATTTCACTCCCCTCTCCTCTTTTGTCAGGAAACATTTCTTTATCTTCAGTAAGCTTCCATTGGCTTGTGGTTTTATGGTTTTTGGGGTGTTTTTGTGGGTTTTTTGTGGTTTTTTTCTTTTCTCCATTTTTTTTTCTCTTCCCAGTACAGCCAGTGGAGGCAAGAAGGGCATTTAGTTTGAAGTCTGGCTGTTAGCGTTCCTGGCTCTCAGGTCTGCATTAGTTTTGAGTGTCTATTATTGAATTAGGATTTGATGCATGCACCAGGAGCACTGCCAGTGACCTTCCTCAGCAGAGATTTTTGTCTCATCACCCCAATGAATGGTCACTATAAAGTCTTCTGGATGAGCAGTTGGCACTCAAGTGAGGATGAGGTCCAAAGCCCACTGGTTTTTTTTGCTTGTCTAATACTTCTGGAGTTCCTTCTTCTGCCTGAGTCTTGAGTATGTGCTGGCATTTGGATGGCTTTGCCTGTCTTGATGTACAGCTGTGTGCTCTCCCCACACTCCTTTGGAGGGGAGCTCAAGTGGTATCACATCCCTTCTTACTTTGGAGTAACTGTTCCAACGTGGAAGAATTGCAGTTTTACAGAGACAGTCATCTGGTAACCAGGTAAAGTTTGCATAATTTGGGGATAAGTGCACTTTGAGAATTCCTGCTTGTGTAACACCATGCGAGTGGTTAAGCAGATTCCCAAAATGATCCATGTTAAAAATATCCTTTATGCTGGATTATGTTTTTGAAACCAGCATATTGTGAATCTACATATCGCTTCAGAATGCCAAGAACTGGATGAGAAACGCTGTGCCTGCACTCTGGGAAGTGCTGAGAGTGCATTAGCTCCCTTGGCTGCTTCAGATATGTCCAAAATATTTTATACAACCAGGCTTTCTGCCTCTGCCAGCCAGAGCTCAGGTCTGGATTGTGCTGGATCAGGTCTTGCCTGTCCTCCTTGCAGCAGGAAGCCAGCACAAGCTCTGTCTCATGTTACCATCAGTGGTCCAGAGCCCTGTGATGCTTTTAGAGGGGATTGAGCACCTCGGAGCTGGTTGGGAAGGTGGTGGGGGGACAATACACAGCTCTAGGAGTTGTGCATTTGACAGTCTGAGGCCTGCGGGAAGGGAAAAGCTTCAGACTGTAATTACAGAGGTGAAATTACGATATGGGCTGATATCGCACCTTTTGCGTGGTGTGATTGCTACGGAGAGCTTTCCCCCCTAAAGCAGTAGAGGAGAGGACAAGTGCAGGAGCCGGCTGCTTGCTGGGCAGCCGGGATTGAGCGTGCCAGGTTGTTTTCCCGAGAAAAGCAGCCCTGGGTGAGCGGTGCCAGTGCTGTGCTGCCCCACCCCTCATTGTACACACTGCCTGTTCCTTTGCTCAGTGGGAAATGGTTCAAACCCAGCACTGCCCATTGCAGATAACTCTTTCTTTTAGACACAGGACCAAGCTGCCCACTCTAACATCCTCATCTGTACTTGGGGATTTGCCTCAGCATCAGGCCTCCCATGCCTTCTTTTGGAGATTCCAAGTGGGCAATGTGCAGCAGATGCCGGAAAATCTCCCCAGTTCCTGTGGTGAGCTGATGTAAAATACACACTTGAAATGTTGCAGGTGCTTCTTAGCCCGTGGTACCTGCTCCTGTGACACAGCACACTTAGTCACAGATTCCTCAAAAAGAACTCTTACAGGAGGCTGGAACGAGGAGCAGCTGCTGTATAAACCAGCATTGGTTTCAGATAGACACACGGTCACGTAAGAAGCTGCCTCTCAGGCATAAAACTGTAACAAAAATATTGCAGGACATGACATTGTCACAGTAATAAATAGCCAAAAATAGATCAGATGCCACAGGCTGGCTTGAAATAATAATTTTGAGGAAAAATCCACTACTGCTTATCGGTTTAAAACTTGACGCCGCTCTGCCTCCAGAGAAAGCTTTTTTTGTGATTTCTATTTCATCCATTGCAGAAAACAATGCTACAAAAATGTCTGGTTTATATTATCCTCAAACAGATAGATTTATAATATTTGCAGTCCAGAATAACTTCTTCCTGTATATTGGTCTCATTTGATTCCATCCCACAAAGCTCCAGTTGCTTCCAGGGTGTCTCTGTACCTTTTCCTGGCTGTGGCTGCATGAAATAGAGCAGATGCATGTGGGATGTGTCAGGAGCCGGGTGCTGGTAGCAGGGGCTCACCCTGTCCTGGAGAGGGGCTTGCACTGAGATTCTGCAGTTCTCAAGTGAAGCTGAGTGCAAGGCAGCCTTCTCCTTGCTGAGTCCCCAGTTTTGGAGCCCTGCTTTCTTTGAGGAGAAGGAAATGAAACCAGAGGCAGCTGACTTTATCAGCTTTTATAGCCATGTCATTTTATGGTAAGTCATTTAATCACAATGAAGCAAAAACTGCAACTGTTGCACCTGCCCCAGTGTTCCCACTTACATTTCCCTCTGTTTTGATAGTGTTACATTATTGTTTGTTGAGAAGAAAGCTGTAACTTTATTCCCTCCCAATTGCTTTTCCTAGTAGGTGCTTCATTTTTGGAACATAGCCAACTTCGGGAGATCTTCCAAAGCTGTCTGTGATCAAAATTGAAATCCAAATGATGGAACTTATTTTACCATCATGAACTCAAATGATTCTTATCTTGGTTTCAGGAAGGTGCTCTCATAGACTTCACCTGTGAGTTGAGATAAAACATTTAGAGTTCTTGACGTTCCAGTCTGTAAAGAGTTTTGGAAAACAAGATTTAGTCAAGAACTGAGACTCCTATTTAAATCCTGTCATGGGACTTAATTTCAATCCCTGAGAACACCTCTGTAGAGGGAAACATTTCACCTAATGAGATGACTTAATTGGGAATTTATTTGATTTATTAATATTACGGTGCCAGTTATTTGTGTGCAAAGCAGAGGATTCTGTCCTGCTTTGCTCCGGGTGAGTGCAGCCTTTTGCTGAGAAAGCTTGTAAATAAATGCTGCTTTAGAGCTGACAGGGGAAAATGCATCCAGGATAAATTTGGCAACATGTTCCAAAAGTGCATCAACCAGGCTGTGCTGAGTATAGTCAGAAGCTGTTTTTTTCTGTGTGATAGAGCCCATATGCAAGTATGTGAGAAAACCAGAACACATCAGGGCCCTAAAAAGGGATCGCTCACATTAGGTCTGTTTATTCACGCGTTTGCGTACGGGCTGTGAGAGCATCTGCTGGGACCAAATCTCCTTCCTGCTTTCCTGTGTACTTGGCCACTACAATTGCCGTGTCTGAATGCTTCACAGGTTGCAGAGAGAAGAAACAGCGTTAGCTCTGTGTCGCCTGACAGAAGCAGCCTGTTTGGCTTGCTGACTCGTTCCTTTTGGGATGCGCATGCACGCAGGCATCCAACCTGGGCGAGGGCACTGGGTGTCACTGGCAGTGAAGCCTTTGGTGGCTCTTCTCTCTGCTCAGGTCCAGATCCCATCTGTAGGAGCCTTCAAGGCTGGCTGATCCATCTGTAGTTGAAGGTTAGATGATGCTGGTTGTCACAAGTAGTGTTGGTTACACCTGTGGGGAGCACTGTGAGGTTGCGGATGTTTGCTACCAGAACAAGCCTCCCCTTTTGCGTTTGGGAGGTATGAGGTGAGGGGGAGCAATGTTGGTAGATTCAGGGGTAAACCCTGTGGGATTTGGGACCTGCCCAACAGCTCAGCCCGCGATGCTCACTGTTTGCTTGGGTTTGTCTCTGCTCCTGCAGCATCCCCATCTGTGCCTTCCCAGTGCACTTTGATCACGGGAGTTTCCTGAGGAAAGCAGTTCTGACGGCTCCCTGGTGCTGCGCTCTGTGAAGCACACACAGGGTGGGTGACTCTGCATGCTCAGGAGGATCCAGCTCCCCTTGCCTTTCCCGGAGCTGGACAGGCTCCCCAGAGCAGCCTGGCAGAGTGCAGGTGGGCAGCCCAAGGGCTGCCAGCTCATCGGAGCCCTGCTGCCCACGCTGCTCTCTGTGACCTGGAGTTCTCCCTCAGCCCTTGACCTGCTCCATGGCCCAGCTCCTTGGGCTGCTCTTTTATGGGACTTTCTCACGGCTCTGTTACGCTGCTTCAGTTATGGAGCTGGCTCTGTTTCTTTTTCCTTGTGCAGTTCAGAGTTTGCTGGAGTCTCTTCCTCATTGCAGAAGCCGTTGGAATGGGCAGAATCGTAAAAGCTTATCAGCGAGCAGTAACTCTCCCCTTGGCTCCCCAGCTCTGTTACGCAGCGCTTCACTCCGGCGAGTTGTAACTCTGTGCAACACCTCGTGTTGCCACATCAGTCCTTTATTTACGCCAAACACCACTTTCCCTCATCCTTCCAGGCTGCCCAGCTCCGCAGCTGAGCAGCCGGGCGGTGGCAGCACTCCATCTCCCGGGGGAGCTGCCTGTGCCTGGACAGCGCTGGGCACGGAACTCCGAGCTCGCTCCTGCTCTGCACTGTCTGCAAGATGCAGTGCGAGCGCTCGCTGCTGCAGCCAGACACCTGCGGGAGGAATTCACGTTGTGGTGAGCAGAACAGATGCTGGCACATGGCTGCAGCCTTTAGGAAGCCCGGGATCCCTGCTGGTACTAAACTGGTGTTGTTCTTCCCGAGTAGCTGGGCAGAATGTTTCCGTGAGCTGCATCTGCCGGCGCTTTGCAGGCAGAGTTGCTGCTGGCTGTGTGTGCCTCTTGTTGAAATCCCATTGACACATAATACCATTGCTAAAAATGTTTGGCACTGATCTAATCATCAACCCAGAGAGGCCAATTCCTAAAGCAGTTCATGGTTTTTCACTGGAGCGTGTTCTGTCAGACCCTGAAGATAGGAGCCAAATACTTTTTAAATTTTTTTTCAAGTTTGTTTCTAAAATATTGCAGCAGCAGCAGCCACGAGGATGTGGATTTAAACAAGAAGTGCCTGAAAACCCTTTACTTTCCAACAAGGTGCTGGTAAAGCAGGCTCAACCAAAGGCACATCTCTTTCAGAGACCCTAAAATTATTTCCATCCTTTCTTCTCTCCAGTCCACGTGTGACTTCCATGGGATAGTTGTCTTGCTGTGCAGCTTCACCAACAGGAGTCTTCCAGTTTTCCTCTGAAGACTCAAGGGAAGATTTTCTTGTTTCACAACTTTTTTTTTTCTTTTTAATTTATTTAACTCTTATTTCATGGTATTTGAAAAATTCCAGAGGCCTGAAATAGTTTCCCTGTGCAAATTGGTAAAGGATGTTTTCTTGCTAGGTTTAGGCCCACAGAAATCCTGTGATAATCTAAGAAGGGCAGAAAAGACCAAGTCAAGGGAGGTAGTGCTTGGAGTCTAATCACTAAACTCCTGCGGATTAGAGCCGGGGCACTGTGCCAAGGCGACCCAAGCTCTATTCCTGGCCCTTTAAACCCCCCAGCTCCTTTGCATGCACATTTCAGGGAAAGCATCCGCCTTGCTGATCAGTTTTCTGACCCTCTGGAGTTAAAAAAGCACGGCTGTTAAATGGGATAAACCCATTCCAGGCTGGCAGGGTGATGTTCTGGGAGTGTGGGGGCCATTCCCACTGCTGTGGGTGCTCAGCCCTGGCAGGGTGATGCTTGGGAGGATGCTCTGCTGTCGTGGGGAGGATGAGCGGGCATTCTCCCAGGGGGATGGCAACTGGTGGATTCTCAGCACTGCGTCCCTTGCAGGCTGTGGAAATTGCTCCCTTCCTTTCCCTTTGTCCATTCTGCCACACTGCTGCTTCTCATTTGCTCCATGCCTGGGCTGATGCTGCCTAGGCTGGAGGAGCTGGCCTTGGCACATGGTGTTTAGGCAGGGCTGTGGGACACACAGGTGTGTTACACACCTGCATGTGTGTGTGTGCTCAGGGAATGGAGCTGAATGCCAGGAAAAGTACCGACTTTACAGAGGAATAAGGCTCCTGTGCTTTGTGCTTGGTCTGGAAATCCAGCCCCATCTGTTACAGATGTTTCCAGTTGAGTTTATAGCAAGGAGCTACTGTGCTGCTCTGCAGGAAAAAACAATAAAAAAAAATACAGGGTTGTGCCTTCACAACCATTGCAAACAGGGGCAAGGGTATCCATGGAATATGTTCACTTCTGTTGCCTTAGAAAAGATTTGTAAATAGTCTTAAATAATTTAATGGAGAGTGGAGCTTTCAGGGGTGGCTGGCGTGTGCCTGAGTGCTGGCTTGGTGTGCTGTGCTGGCAAGGAGCACGTCCCACCCCTCTGCACCCGGCAGCAGCTGCTTGGGGAATGGCACCTTTCCTAGCTCAGGGAAATTTCTGCTTCAAATCCTCTGGCTCCTGGAATTCAGGCAGAAACAGCCTGTGTGAAGGTGGAGCTGGCTTTGGACTAGAGCTAAGCTTGGGAGTCAATGCTCACATACGTTTGCGGGTACAGTGCTTTATTTTTTACTGCCATCCAATAATCAAATGAAAAACATGTATTTCCATATGTTTTGGTGCTGTGTTTCAATCTCACCTCTTTTTTCTTCTTTGTTTTTATCTGTGCCATGTTTGAGATTTGTTTTGGGAGTTGAGCTGTGGACTAAGAGCCGAGGCTGAGGCCAGCAGTGGGTTATAAAGGTGCTTGAGGTGGAGGAAAACTTGGCAGAGGTGGGAGTGTGGCTTCTGAGGTACTGCTTTCATGACAAGAGACTCTAGTACTTCCTTTTGTGGCTGAGTCTTATTTTTTTATTTTCTTAGTTAGCCAGGCATTGCATGCGAAGTAGACGTCCTAAGGAAATCTGAATTGTTGGTGTTCATCTGTTCAGTATTTATAACCCCCTGAATCTGAGTATTCCTTTAAGATAATCTGCAGGTATTTGCTGCTACTGCTCTCACAGGATCTTGAATGGAAGGAATATGGCTGGGAAGAAGTTTTGAAGGCCTTGTGTCTCACTTTGAACCCAGTTTGTGCCTATTCCCCTGAGGGAATATAAGGAAAACGTGTTGTTTTATCCCTGATTTTTAGTATGAAAACAGGTTACCAGCTCGGTCCCAGTTGTATTAAGACAGAAAGCTCCCATGGCGACTGCCCAGTAGTGAGCAGCAAATGTGTACTTAGCCTCTAAGGAGATTATTTAACACAGTTCCAATTTTGTTTATTATTATTATTTTATTATTTTTGTATTTGCTTGTCAAGAGTGGATTTGCAGATGTGCCCTGGGAACGCAGGCAGGATCTGATTTCGTGGGGGGAACACAGCAGCAGGAGTTCTGGACAGCTCTGTGGAGGCACGGCTGTGGCAGAAATGGAATTAGGAGTCTCTGCTGTCCACAGAGGCACATCAGAGGTGGAGAGAGGAGGGGAGGGGAAGGACAGCAGCCACTAAAACCCTTCCCCAAATGGATGAATGAATGGGTGACACACATAAATGACTGCTGTGATGATCTGACTTACTGTAGCTCGGTCTCGGGATAATCCTCATATGTCAGATTTCTGTAAGGCCAGCATGTGACACAAAGCCGAGCTCCCAGCAGACAAGTGTGCTGTGCTGCTGTAGGGGCTGGCTGGAGCCGGGGCTTTGTCTGTGTGGGGTGTGCCTGCTCGCCTCCCTGCGCCTGCCAGGGCAGCTCCAAAGGCAGCCTGCAATCCCACCGGCTCTCGGCCCTCGCAGAGACAGCCCCAAGCCTGCCCGTGTGGAAAAAAGAGAAGGGAGAAAAGCCAGACACAAGAAACAGGAAAGCCCCCAAAGACTTGTAGCTGGGATTACCTTGTTCACACCTGTCACCACTGATGTGCTCTCAAGGTCAGAACTGGAGCTGCGTGAGGCCAGCTTAAAGCAAACGCCATGTGAAAGGAGCTCTATGAAGGAACAGCAGGCACTGCAAGGAGGACAGGAGTGCCCACAGGAACATGAGCAACAGCTTGCAAGTTAACCTGCCCAGGTCTTGGGCTGGTTCAAACAGCTCGCTCCAGGAGAAGTCTGAGCATTCCTTTTTTCTTTTCTATTACTATAGGATGGAGGACGAGGCAGTACTGGATAGAGGGGCTTCCTTCCTTAAACATGTATGTGATGAAGAAGAAGTGGAAGGTAAGAGATTTGGACTGCTGGGGTGCCTTTGCTTTGGTGTTTGTATGTAGGATGGGCACAGTCGGAGGGCAGGATGCCTTTGGTTTGCCCAGTACTGGATCCCAAAAGTGACTGAAACGTGGGTAGGCTTGTTTGGGGTGGAAATGACTTTTTAGAGAAATCCTCTCTTTCAGTTCAGGAGTGAACGTTGTTCCGTGCTGCTGGCACGCACTTCCCCTTCCCCTCAAGTCCTGTTTGCTGTGTCTTGCATAATGGCTGTGAAACACCAGAGCTGATTGCTTTGCTTTCCTCTACAAAATGAGTTTTGCAATGCTCGCCTATCACTGCTGCAGCTGGGAGCCTGCAAGTGTGGAGGCAGGTGGAGAAGCCAAGTGGAAAAAACAGCAGAATTTGGACCAAGTGTCAGGGTGGACTTAAGGCGGAAAGTGAACATTTGCCTGGGTTATCCTTTGTGCTGGGGAGGCGTAAAGAGAAGGGGTTTCCCCTGAAGGAGAACTTTTTATCAGAGAAAACAGTTTCCTCACTTTACAGGGAAAGAGTAGACTTCCTGGGAAGTGTTTTTGTGTTCCCCCTAACTAAAAATGTTGTGAAATCCCAAAGGTAAAAGGAATTTAAAGGAGTTTACTTCAAGTTTCTTCCTGGAAAATGTTGAAGCTGATAGGAGTGAATTAATGGCAGCAAATCTCTTGTTCTCGTTTTCTGAGGATTGGTTGTCTGTGGGCTTGATAAACTAGAGGGGGAGAAGGAAGGGAGATCAGGATAGGGTAGGGCTTTGCTTAGAGGGGAGAGGGTTTCACCTTGCAGCACTCTTTCCCCTCCTGACTTCAGGATGTTATTTTATTCTAACTTCTTTATTTGCAAACAAATACCTGTGGCTTTTCAGTTGAAAATGTTTTGAAAGGTGTAGGGTTACAGCCATGTCATTGTGACCAGTAATGGACAGAGAAGAATCCAGTGGTAGGAGAGAAAATAGTCTCTAAAAAGAGGAGTTAGAACACTTCCAGCAAACCAAGCCAGTCCTTTCCACGAAAAAGCTTGTGTTTTCTTCCTCTCTGGGATGAAGTAATCTGTGCTCAGCCACTGTAAATCATCATATTGCGTTTAATGAGGCTATTTGCTGTCTGCAGGGTCAGGTTCGTATTAGCCTTTTGCTTGTGGAATAATTGCTACTTTGGCACAGCAGAAACATTTGAGAAGGGAGAGGAGAGGATGTTTTTTATGTTTTACTGTCTCAAACGTTGCCACGTGCTGCTGTGATGTGCAACAGCCGCGTGTGATGCTCCAGGAATATAATGTTGTTGGTGATGAGTGCAGGAGGGTCCTTCTGACTGTCTGCAGGGGATGTGGTTACTGCTTGAAGTAACACTTGTGGCTGTGGTGTGTTTATATCCTTCCTTCCTTCCGATGTGGATATCCTCATTTGCTTTAGCTGGGCTCACAGACCAATTGCAGCTCATCCCACTGGGGGAATGAGGAGAGGAGGTGAAACAAATGCTTCTAATTGTACCCGACAGGCCTCTGGAGCTGGAGCTGCTGGGCTGAGGCTCCGCAGAGCCCCGGGGCTGTGCAGCCAGCTAATTCCCTCGGTGGTGCTAAAGACAGAGCCGTGATTCCTGCCAGGCTCCTGGGAGCAGCCCAGCTCAGTCACCCAAGGACCCAGGGTGGCATCTGTCAGGGTCACAGGGCATGTATGGTGCATGGATGGGTCAGGGAGCCGCTTCTCGGCTGCTCTGCTCTGTGCAGTGGGGCAGCCTGGAATTCTCAGCATGCCTGGCAAATCTGGGGCACTGCCACAGTGCCAGTAAGCATTAAAGGCTTTGGCACTTGGAACAGATCTTGTTTGTCTCCATGTTTCCAGCCTCAGTGATTCTGCCGTTCTCTGTGTGTCCTCAGCTACATGTGTGTCTCCACAGAGATCCGTGCATGGAATGCGTGTGTATCCACTGTGCACCTCAGGTGCAGTCGTGGTCTGCATGTGTGGGATGAGCTGTAAGCTCAGAGTGGCTCTGGTTGGAATTGGTCTTCGAACCTTTCCCACTCCAGCCCCCTGCCACAAGCAGGGACACCTTCCACTTAGCCCAGGTTTTTCCAAGGCTTGTCCAACACTTCCAGCCACAGCTTCTCGGGGCACCCTGTTCCAGGGCCTCCCACCATCACAGGGAAGAATTTCCTCCCAGTATCTAATCTAACCCTGTCTTCTGTCAGTTTAAGATTCAGTGGAAGGGCTGAAACATCAGGTTGCAGACCTTTGGCTGGCACTTGGTGCAGATGCTTTTAAGTCCCTGTTAGATTCCTGCACTTACAGTGGGGTGTTTTAAAGGAGGTGAGCATCTGTCAAGAGACTTAATTTCACTGAAAGTGAGTGGAGAGGAGACGGCTTCTTTTCCTTCTAAGAGGGCAAGGGGAGTTGTAGCCTTTATCAGAAGAGATAGGGCAGTAGAGCTCAGGGATTCCCTGGCAGAGAGAATGGGAAAAATCTCCAGCAGATCATTATAATATGCCTCAGAACCAAGCTGCTTTTGCCACTTGCTAAGTTGCTTTGAGTTCAGAGGAGCAAAGACAGAATTTTGAAGATGTTGCTTTGAGCATCCCTCTTTGGGGTGTTCTTTGGGAGAGGAGAGGAACATTGTTTCTTTGTCAGTGATGCCCACAGGTAATGTGTGTGGGATGGAGATAGCAACTGCACAACCACATCACCCACTAATTGGATTATGCAGTGGTGCAGGGGAGAGGGAAGGACTTGGCTTTTTACTGATGGGTAAAAATGGGCCTTTCTGGTCAGGAAGGCATTGAGACATTTTTGGGGGGGACAATTGTCCCTTGTGCCCTTGCTGAGTAAACGTGGCATTAACAGAAACTGTGCATACCTGACAGAAATATGTCCCTTGGGCCTGCTTCCAGGGATTGTTTGGTCCGTCTCTCAGGTGGCGCCTCAGCCTGGTCCTGCACTGGAATGTGTCGCTGTGATATCAGCTGTTGACATTTGAAAATTACTCCACTCCAGCTCCTCCCTGCTGCCTGGATCCATGAGAGGGCGAGGTGATGGATTTGGTACGTGTTAGTTAGGAGGAGCTGCTTGGCTGAAGGGCCCAGAAACGTGACCTGGCGAGACAAGGGATCTGCATGGGTCTAGGGCAGAGCATGAAGCAAAGCAAGTACCAGTTGGCTTTCGGGGGAAATCAGGAAGAGGCACTGCCCTGAGGCAGGCAGGAGGACCCTTCCCATTCATTTAGAGCACTGCACGTTCCTTTCCTTGAAGGTAACACCGTGCTGCTGTAATGCCCCTGTCAGGAGTGCTGGTATGTGTGACACAAACAGATTACTTAATAACCGATTTTGCAACAGGGGAAAAGTAAAGCTCCACCTTATCCTGCGAGATAAGGTATTCTTGGCTCTCTAAGCAGAACTTCCCTCGGGCCCGGTGCCACCCTGACTCCCTGCTGGGGTGGAGGGTGCTGGATTGAAGTCTGACAGTTCCACTGCAAAGCCCGGGGAGCGCACCAGCTCCGTGTGTTAGGAACGGGGAGCAGCACTCCTGTCCTGCCTTCCAAGTGATGGGCAACCTAGAGGTTTGAACAGCACCTCTCAGCACCGCTCTGCCAGTGAATTCAGGACAATGTGCTCTTAGGGGAAATGTTTCCCGGGTCCTGTGAGCATTGTGGCATTTACTGCTGCTGTGCTGCTAACTCAGGCATTTTGTAACGATGTTCCATAACTACTTGCTCTGTTTTAGCACTTTCCTCCTCCTTGCTTTCTATTCTGGACCTGGTTGTGTCACTGCACTTTGCTGGTAGAAAGCTGTGTGATGCCATAAGCCCGAGATTAGTCCTTGATGGTTGGATCAATGAGGAGAGAGGTTAAAAGGGCAGAGATGTGAACTGTGAACATCTCTACCTATATTAACAGCAGGCTGTCGGTGGCAGAAATGAGCTGTATTTGCCCATATATTTGATTTCTTTTTCTCCTCTCATCCCTGCTGTCTGTTTTTGATCCATGACTGTAGGCAGACCCTCCTCCATTTTCAGAAGTAACCAGATGACCTGTTGCATATCAAAGTCTTTAATTGCTTCTGAAATAATGTGATGTAAAAATTAATCAGTAAAATGTGATCATAGAATGTCCTCATCAATATTCTTTGGTACCTTCCATTTATGTGTAGATGCAAACCAGGCTGTGTTTTGCTTCAGTAAAACTAAACTGGGCTTTAGTCCTGCAAAAGCCAAACTCAGAGGACTCAGGCAGAGCCTTTGTGCTCTTTCCATAGAGCAGCTGCACAACTTCCCTGTGAGGCATCATGATGAGGCCCTGGCACAGGGTGCCCAGAGAATCTGTGGCTGCCCCATCCCTGAAAGCGTCCAAGGCCAGGTTGGACAGGGCCTGGAGCAACCTGGGCCAGTGGAAAGTGTCTCTGCCCATGGCAGGGGCTGGAACTGGATGAGCTTCAAGGTCCCTTCTGACCCAAACTATTCTGGGATTCTGTGAACTTGGGAATGGCAGCTGGAGTTTGGAACCCAATGCTGCTCCACACAGCTAAGTAAAAACAAGACAGGTGGTTTAGATCTCCCCAGCTTTGAAACACTGTGATGAAAGATTTCAGGTCTTCAGATTCTTTCCAGCTTTATTTCCCTGTGGCACTTTTCAGGAGAGTGTCTTCTCTTGGCAGTATCCAGCAGGTCATTGCCTGGAATATCACTCTGGTCACTGCCACTCTTTCCTCTGCTGTCAGAAGCCAGCACTAGCTCTGAGGTTGCTGGGTGGGATGAGGAGGGTTTTGGTGCCCGCCTACTCCGTGCTCAGTGAGAAAAGCTGCAGTCTGAGTTCAGAGGGTGATAAACTGGCTTTACATAAGGTAGCGATAAGCTGGCTGTGCAGGCAGGAGAAGTGGAGAAAACGTCGTGAGAGCAGCTGAGTCAATAGCTGGCATGGTCAGCCCACGGTGAAGGAAAGGTGGTGCTTTCTTTTCAGTGGTGATAAGTTTTGTGCCAGCATGTGCTGAGTGTGAGGTGGAGGAATGTGTTTCCATACCATTCTGACAGTGACTCGTTTTTTCCCAGCTCCAGTCAGTGTAGAATCACAGGGTCATTTAAGTTGGAACAGAGCTTTAAGATCGTCAGGTCCAACTGATTGGAAGGCATCATCAGTTCTCTGATCTGGCAGTGAAACTAGTTTTGTTGGGGGCCATGCCAGTTAGCAAGGTGGCCCTCACATGGCACCTTGCAGCCTTGGATGGGAGCAACTGCTCTCATTTCAGTCAGGATTCAAGCCCAGGCTTCTTTGACTGTCTACTCCCATCTTCCTCTGCCCAACAGCTCTTTTTAAAGGTACACTGGATGTAACAGATCAGCATGGAGATTGAAAATCAGATAGAGCCTCTGCAAACTTGTCAGATATGAGTCCCAGATGTGACCCTTCCTGGATTTTTCTGGGATATTTAAAATGAAAAGGTAACCCAAAATGTGTCGGGGAGCCTGGGTACCACAGGAGTGTTGTTCCCTCTCATACCAGAACTTCTGAAGCTGGGATTAATCTGGAAACTGATGCTAGGGCTGTAACTTGCTGGTCTGAGCATGATCCCAGCCTTCCTGGAGCCCTGTCCCTTCCTTTCCTTCTGGTGATATTCCTACTGTAGTTGCAGAATGCAGGGTGAACTTTCACAGAGACCGAGAAGGGACCCAGGAACTCTTGGCTCCCTGCAGGAAGTGTGTGCTGCTGGAGGGGGGTGAGGAGCCTTTGTGTGAGCGTTTTCTGTTTGCATTCCTTCAGGGTGCCCAGCTGGCAGCAGCGTGGCCTTCCGGGAGCCCTGGCTCCGGCCACCTTCCATCAGACGCCTTTTCAATCAAAATGCAGCCTTGCAATCAAGGTTTGAGCCTTTTCCCAGAGAATGGAGACAGCTTCTGATGCCTTAGTCATCACACCACAGCTCTTGTCTTGGAGCAGGATCTAAATCCTGCCTGCATCTGTCAGCCTGAGAGTGTCAAGTACAGCTCGGCACTTAATTCATTCAGTCTTGGTAATTAAAGGAAATAGGAGAAGATTTTCAGCCAAGATCAGTTCTCTTGAGTGGTCATTTGGAGCATTTTGGAAGGGGACATAATTTTAAAGGATGCCAGAAAATCTAAAGGTACCATCCTCCCAAGAGCTAGATCCAACAGTCCGACAGAGATCCCCTTCTCTGCCCTGTTCCCCAGAGCCCTGTGTTCTTCAAGTTTTCTTCAACTCCTTTTTCTGTTGAAGCCAAGCAGTTCTGGCCAGATTAGATCAGATCACAGCAGGACAGGTTCAGTGGCTTTTATAACCTCTCACAGCACCAAAGAATAGAGAAAGAAAAGCAGCTTACGGGGCTGTGGGTAAGAGTCTCACAATGGCTTATGTAAAGCTCAGGGAGAATACCCCCACCACATGTTCATTGTTCTGCCTGAACAATGCCCACCCCTTCATTCACTGCCACCCAGCTGACTGACTTTGTTACAGCTACACCAGCAGGTTTCTAGGATCTTCAGGAAGACAACTGAAGACTTGGATTTTCTTTTTGTTTGGTTGGTTTTTTTCCCTGTTTAGCTATTTAGATTTTTTTTCCTTGAATTTATGTGAGCTCTGTCTTTTAGAGCCATCCTGTTGCTCAGATCTAACTCACCTTTTACACATACTTTGCTGGAGTGGCCTCTGAATCTTCTTAGGAATCTGGCAGGTCCAGTCTGGGTCATGGATCATCTGTTTGGAACAGAGGAGTGCAAGCTTTAGACAAATGGCTAGGAAGACTTCCCTTGTGTCTAACTACAGTTTGTTACATGGGAATGCTTTAGATTCCATGCTGACTTTTTGAAGATAGTGATGTGCTAGAAGCCTGATGTTGCAGAAGAGAAAAAGATTTCCAGTTGCCATCCTGTCTTCCCGTGCGCAGCTCATTCCCTGCCCCTCATCAATGACTGTGAGCAAAGATGTGAAGTGCAGTTAGGCAAATGCATAAAATGATCTTTGCACAAGTTCCCTGTTTGGCTAAAGAACTACATCTTCCTTGCTGATGGTGATCCTCACTTGAATCTTAGCCATGAATTTGGGGTTCTTCTGATGGAGCTGGCATAGTGAAGGAGATCCCCGATGTTTTGAATCTTGTTCCTTCTTTCCTTTTTCTATGGCATAGTAGCTGAGGATTGTCTCTCCTGAAGCCTCTGGTTTATATTTTACCCTTTCCTGTCTCTCCCTCATGGCATGCTCCTCTCCTGATGGCATTTATCAGATTGTGAACCTGCTACTCAGCCTTAGGGTTGTTCCCATGGGCTGATGGATTCATGTTGACCCTTTTCCTTGGCAAACTGCCACAACACAGAAGAATTGGTTAATTGCACTACTGTTTGTAGGAGAAGGGACTTGGATCTGATCTGTCTCCAGCTAGTGCGTTTGGTTTTGTTCAGACTTCCACTCAGTGCTCAGTGAATCCCTGTGCTGTTTCCCTGACTGATGGATTTTTACTTGCATGGAAAATCGGTCACTTGAATACCAGCGTGCTTTGAAAACCCTGTGGGGACCAGTGGGTGAGCCTGGGACTGTGCCTGGGCAGCCTGTCTAGAGGATGGCTCATGGTTTGGTTTTCCCTGGAGAGTCAGTGTCTCTGTCCATGTGCATGACTGGCAGCAGCACTTGGCCCTTGCACAGTGCTGGGGAGCTCCTTGTGTTCCTTGTTTCTGCCACAGCTGGTGTGAGCAGCGGGTGTGGGGTGTCCTCCTGGCTGTGCATCCCATACTGGGAGTGCAGAAGAGTTTGTGTCCTGGAAGGTGGAGCTGCTCAGGGTGCAGGTCCTGCCCCTCTGCTGCTGCCTGTCATCTCTCTACAGCCAGGTAGAGCTAAGGGCACCCAGCACGTGATGGCGTGGCCTTCTGTTCTTATTTCTTGAGCTGATTTGAAACTAAGCAGGGCTTAGTTTGGGACTTCCTTAGCGCTGCTTTTAGTATCTCCCCCTTAAAATGGATCATCCCCCTGATTTATTTGTCCTTCTGAGCCCTGGGCTTTTTTTAATGTTTTTCAGTTTCTTTGATTCTCTCAGAAAATGAGAAGCACCTTTTGCCACCAACTCCAGGCTGGAAAAGCAGCTACTCGGGCCGTGGTCCTGGCAGTGTCCTGGCTGCTTCCACCTGTCTCTGCAGGCTTGGCTGTGTGCTGGCACCTCCTTGGGCACAAAGCTGTGCCATCTTCTGCTGAGGAAGCACATGGCCCCTCTGGTGTGACTGCAGAGCAGATCTCTAGATGCTAGATGGGGGTGGCCACCCAAGGCTTTCAGTTCCACCCTGGGGTAAGACTGAGGCTGGGCTGTGAAAATAGGCTGAGAGGGTCCCATCTTTCATCAAATCACAGAGTGGTTTGGGTTGGAGGAGACCTTAAAGGTCATCTCATTCCAATCCCATGCCATAGGCCTCTGAGTGACGTGTCTGGGGCATCCTGAGCAAAGCCATTTTTCAGGGTGTCCAAAATATTTGGCCAGAGCCAGTGGGGAAGATTTTGGCTTTGTGGCCACCTGTAACCACATGGGCCTGTTGCAATCTGATGGGGTTTACTGTGACTCTCCCTGTTCTTTGCAAAGGAAAAACAAGGGCTGGGTAGAAACTGCTAATGCTCAGCTTATTTTCAGTCCTTTATTCATCTTTAATATCAGATTTTAATCTTGTTTTCTTCTAAGGTGCTGCTGTGAGATTTTTTATGTGCTGGTCTTACCACGCTCTGAGTCTCAAGAATCCAGTCATGTGGAAAGGATTCCTTCTTAGATACAGCAGGCAGACTTTATCCTTTGATCCCATAACTTTCAGCTCCTTTCTCCAAGTGACTGAGTTTTGGTTTTGCTGAGCAAAAGCTATTCCATAGTACCCTTTTTTAAAAAGAGCTTGTGCTTAAAAATTGAATGGATTATAGTGAAGTGATCTCTCAGAATGGTTGTGGTTGGAAGGGACCTTAAGGATATCTAATTGCACCTCTGCCACGGGCAGGGACACCTTCCACTAGACCAGGTTGCTCCAAGCCCTGTCCAGCCCAGCCTTGATGATGATGATGATGAGCAGATATTCCTGCAGGCAGGGAGGGAATGCTGCACTTCACAGAGCCTCAGCTGGGTGATGCACAAGTGAGCTTTCATCAGTAAAACTGATTCCGGGAGTCTCCTGTGCCCAAACTCCAAATCTGGGTGCTGAGTCATGAACTGCTGTTCCTCAGTAGCTCTTAGTAAAGCAAAAGATGTGGTTTCAACTGAGTTTTTCCAGGAGAACCTCCCTGATGATGAGTGCTTTTTGTGTTATTAATAATCGGATTAAATTATTCTGTTGTGGACGTCTTCTGTGGCCACAAAAGTCAGAGATTTCAGCTGCAGTCAGTTAAGTCCCAAGTGCAGCCAGAGGATAATGGATGTCCTGGGAGAGCAGGAGGGCTGTGGGAGCAGCCCCTCAGCAGGAGCTGTGCTGGGTGGGTGTGCAGGAGAGCAGGTTTGGGTTACCCGAGCCCTGTGGTGCCTGGGTGTCACGTTTCGTTTCCTAGGCTGTGGTTCTCATGGGAAAGGCTGGGTTCCCCCGGTGAGTCGGAAATGTCCCAGGAGCCCCGTGCATTGAGAGTATGTGTCAATTGTTTCCTTCCAGGCGCTTTGGGAAGGGAGCCTAGAAGATTATCTCAGCGTTTGGAACAATATAAACAGATGCCAAGCACTTCAAGTAYATGGAGAAGGAAAATGTCTTGCTTGGCCTCCCTGAACAGTCTGGGGGAGGAGCAGGGGGAGGCACAGCGAGGAACATTAAATAAGTCTCTGCCTTCAGACTAGGGAAAAGCAGCAAAGTAATGCAGATGTTAGCCTGTGTACATACAAGTGAGTTTCATATTACCAAAATCTGTGCTGTGCACACGTGGTCCAAAGATTAAAGAGATTGTCCAGTTCTGTTGGCAGCATATTAAAGTATTAAGACTGCAGGCTCACCGTGATGTGTTTCTATTATCAAGCTGACCACAGAATTCAAGTGATTCAAAGGGGAATGTTGTTTAATACAGATGGCTTTTGCATCAGGCTTTTGGATAGAGTTTTGGGTGTGAGAATCCCTTGGGAAGGGCTACCACTGCCCTGTCTGCCTGGGGTCAGCCCCACCCTCCAGCTCCTGCTTGTGCTCAGAGGAGATCTCCCCTTCCCTGTCCCTGTGGCACTCAGGCCATCTGCCACCTTAAAGCTGATGTTTCCAGTTGCTAGAAGAGCTTTCTGGGTTTCCTTTGGCACGCAAGAGCTAAACTGGATCTTCACGTGTTGCTCTGGGAGGTCTTTGTGCTACACTTGTCTGTGTGGCTCTGCCCTTCTCTCTGTGGTGTGATCCTATTCCTTGGAGATGGTGATTCTGGCAACAGGCTGCAGACACAGGACCCTGTTCTGTCACTGCTCCACTGCCAGAGATTGAACCCTGCTCAGCTCCAGAATCCTCTTTCTTCCATCTCTGGGAGTGTCCAAGGCTGGATGGGGCTTGGAGCAAAGCGGCGTAGTGGAAGGTGTCCCTTCCCATGGCAGGGGCTGGAACAAGATGAGCAAACATGCAAAATAAAGGTTCAAACGTGCAAAATAAAGGCTTCACAGCTGGCCTCAGGGGTGTGTGGAATTTGGAATGGCAAATGCAGCGTTGTTTTTTGTTGGCAAATCAGTTTGTTACAGAAATGGAGATTTTGTGCCTTCATTTTCAGTTGTTTGGTCACCTGGATTGGATTTATCGTAAGGAGGAATTAAGAGACACGTGTTTAGTTTGTGGGTCATTCATTGAGATAAATTTGTCTCAGTCTGTTCATATGAAACTCTTCATTTGGCCACTCTGGGATGGAAATGGGGAAACCAAACTTTGTCCAAAGTACAGAATCCAGCTCTCATTTCTCAGGAGCTGCTTTTGTAAGAGCGGCTTTTACAGCTTACAGTGAGATGTCTGAATGATCTGGGCAGAGAAGATGGCATGTAAGTGCTTTCTGTAAGCACAGGATATTCATCCTGAGCTGGCAGAGTGCAGAAAGCCCTGAAAAGAAAACATTTTATCAGACACAAAAAGGCACAACCATTGGCCTAATATCTATAATACAATGTAGTTGGAGCGCTTTAGTTTGAAATCCAAGTCTCAGTGCAAGGGCATCCTTGGGATTTACAGTCAACGTATGAAATTTGGCACTTCCATTTTTCTTTTTAAAGTGTCAAGTAGAAGTTGATAGGAACTTGTGTGAGTAGTCCTTCCTCCTCTGGTGTGCTATAATAACACCCTAATGGTACTTAGAGCATGGGACCTCTACAGCAGCACCTGTGTAAGGTGCCTAATGGTACTTTGGCTCTCGTTATACAATGGACTGCACAGTCAAGTGATGTAGATTTTATTGGTCTAAGCTCTTCAATTCAACTGAATCACTTGGCATGAGGTAGTTGTTCAGCCAGTGTATTTGGTAAAACAAATGGAAAAATTAGTGTAGAATGTGTTTGAGAAGCACTCTGATATTACAAAATGAGTACGATGGCCTTCTGTGGGGTTTATTTTTGTATTTAAATGAGTCACAAGGACAATAATTATCCTAGTCTGCTCTGGCATGCGCTCTCAGAAATGATGGGACAAAAATACTTCTCCAAATGGTAGCTACAGAGCTTCAAGCTCACATCTGGAGACAAGAAAAACAGGACTAATTATTGTTAGGCCAGCAGAGAGGAATAGTTCACTTGCCTTGAGGAGTGAAACAGCGATAGGACAAAGAGTAATGAGTTCAAACGGAAAGAGGGGAAGTTCAGGTTAGATACATGGAAGAAATTCTTTCCTGTTAGGGCAGTGAGGCCCCAGGTTGCCCAGAGAAGCTGTGCCTGTCCCATCCCTGGAAGTGTCCAAGGCCAGGTTGGATGGGGCTTGGAGCAGCCTGGGCTAGTGGAAGGTGTCCCTGCACATGTGGCAGGGTTTTGGAATGAGATGAGATGAGCTTCAAGGTCCCTTCCAAGCCAAACTGATGCCCAGAGTGCACAGTGCTGAAGTTAATGTTTGTGTGCTTGTGTTCCCCAGGTCACCACACGATTTACATCGGCGTCCATGTGCCCAAGAGCTACAGGCGCAGGAGGCGTCACAGAAGAAGACCTGGGCACAAAGAAAAGAAAGAAAAGGAGAAAATCTCAGAGAACTACTCGGACAAATCAGACGTAGAAAACGCTGATGAGACCAGCAGCAGCATCCTTAAACCACTCAGTGAGTACTGGTTCCAGTTGTCACTCAGTGCAATGTTCTGTTGTCTAGGGATCTGCTCACAGAGGACAAAACTTGATCCAGGAAAACAATCGTCTCACGTTGCAGGGTTGGAGCAGTCTCAGCCAGCTGCTGTGGGGTAGCTGCTGTGGCTTGGAAAAGGCACAGGCCAGAGCAGACATTTCATCCCTCTGTACCCCTGAGTTGGCCCTTGAGCAATTGCCAGGCAGGAACAGGCCAAATGTTTAAAAAGCAATATGACACTGTGTGTAAAGAGATAGCAAGCAAGGGCAAAGACTGAGCAGTGCCTAGGTAGATCTGTTGCAGCTTCTGCCCTGGCTCTGGGACGTGCACACGCTCTGGAATTCCAGCACCCCATGGGTTAGCACCTGTGGTGCCAACAGCTTTTTTCCCTTTGGTAATGAGCCAGCTTTAGGTTTTGAAAACAAAAAGAAGAATCAAATGGAGCTTTGCTCTGTGTCTGAGTATCTGTCGGGGTTGAATATCTACATATTGACAGGCAGGTGAGCTCCATTTTGGATTCCCTGTGCCTCTATTCCCACCAGAATTGTTAAGCAGAGGACAGAGACCTTTAGCTAGTGCCATTACCGTGCAGAGACTGTCACAGGGTCATGTTCTTCTTGCTGTGTTCTCTGTTGGCCACAAGCTTGTCCTGAAATGTGGGAGGTGGCTGCTTTGGTAGGAGCAGGGGGGAGATGGGAAGGCTGATGGGGATGCAGCCCAGGATGTGATACAGCTTGGATTGTTGAGGTTAATGCTGGATGGTTGCAGCTTAATTTCTAAGTGGAAAAATGCTTCCTGTGTGAGTGATCCATACAACTGGATCTTGGATTGAAGAAATACATTAATTTCTCATTTTGAACTGGTGTTGCTGGGTTGTTGCTGTAGATAAGAGTGTAACATGGGGTAGATCAGTTGTGTCTTTAGCCTGGTTACCATCTTCAGAGAACAGCACCTGAAAAAGGAGGCAAGTCACAGATTCCATTTGCTCTTCCCAGCTCTTGTTCCCAAAGAAGGTTTTTTGTCAGCACTTGGAAACCAGGAGTTGGTTTTACAGTTGAACAATTACCCATCTTCAAGAACTCAGATGTTTCAAACTTAATTTTTATGTTTATACCTCTGTTCTTCAGCATGCAGGTGACAAGGCTTGTAGAAATTCCTTTTTCACTTGTGAATGTATCATATCCCAGAGGAATTGTTTCCATGGGCTAAGTGTACCTATGTTTGAAAACCCATTTCTTCTGATAGGTTTTCATGTCCTGCCTTTCATTTTGCCCATCATTGTGTCTGTGTCATTTGAGGAGGGGTTGGTGGTGTTTTTCCTCTGCTGTTTCTGTGCAATAACATGTTCTTATCTGCACTTACACCTGCATGTGAAAATATGCAGTCTTTCCATCACTCTCCATCTGCAGTTTTCCCTTAGGCTTTTCCACCCTGACCTCTTTGAACTGCAGATTCTTGGAGTGGAGTCGCATAAGTATTCCAGGTGTCCCATGCAGTAGCATTCATACCCCATCCCTGGGCCCTTTTCTCTGTTGTTCACCATCTCAGGTATCCAGATACTTTTCCAGGTCCTCGCAGGGACCTGCTGTTTCATGCTGCTGGCCAGATCTTTTTACGAGCTGGCTCAGTTAGCTTGGAGCTCTGCAAAGGAGAGGGGTAGCTCAGATTACTGTCTGGAATTACAAGTTACCTCATATCCCTGAGTTTTTCCTCTTCTGAAACTCTTGTCTTCAGAGCTGAATTTTGTGTTTTCCACCCTTTCTTTAGCTTTCTAAGAAACCTTTCTTTTCTCTCCAGCAGCTGTGTCACACAAGTGTGTCCGACAGAAGCCCATTTCTCTCCAGGCAGCGTGTACCAGCTTAGGCTGCTGTCCAGTGCTGGCAATCCTGGCAAGAAGGCTCAGTTAGAACCCTGGGGTTTTAATCTTCATCCCATAACAGGCATTGATTGAGGGGTAGATGGCTCAAATTCTGTTTCAAAAGAATATTAGAAACTAAGAGCTGGGAAATGCTGCCCAGTAACTTTGATGGAGTTGGGAGAAAGCTGAAATTAACTGTATTACATATATTTAAGGCAGTCAGTAGAGAGTGTGGAATATCAGAAGCTGAAATATGCATGAGGACTGTGTGGTTTAAAACAAGCTAATTCCAATCTGGCGTGAAGAAACCTCTAACATTGTGAGTTTTGGTCCAACACGTCTCAGTTTAAGAAATGCTGAATTTATAGAGCTCCTTCTCTTTGTTGATTTTTGAACTTATCTTCTTGGCTAGTATTAGACACTGTCAGTTCAGCTTGGGTATAGAACTGGTGATTTAGTTTATCTTCTAATACAAGGACAAGTATACAGAGCTTGGTTTGCAAAATCTTTAATAATGTAATTGTTAAAATGATTTGTAGAAATTCAGGGAACGACTTGATTGTCCTGTGTATTGAGACCTTTGTTTTTTCTGAGTAGAAACTTGAACCACTTGTGGTTTGGTACATCACTTGGATTTCTTGGTCTGTCCCTAAGGACCACAAGTCTAAGCTTCAGTATCTTAGCTGAAAATGATTTCTCAGCTTCTTGGATGAAAAGTCTGCAATTAGACTGTGACCAAGTCTGGGTTTGACTCACTGGGTCAAGCAGCTCACAACAACCAAACCTGATGGGACATGTCCATTGATACCAGCAAGAGAATAAACAGGTCCAGAAATGCAAATCTTCCCTAGAAAAGTTTTGTTCCACTTCCAAACCAGTCTGGAGGTGTCTCTGTCTTTGGGAGTTGGTGCAGTCTGGAAATGCCAGTCCTTATTTTTTTTTAGTCTGTGTGCAGCTGAGCCAAACAAGCCAAACTCTGGTAGTTATGGATAACCTTCAGCTCTCTCATCTGGAGAGATCTGGGCAGATTGAACCTGTACAGGTATGTTTTATCCTAAGGAAATGATTGCTTGGGAACCAAGCCTCCTTTCCAAATCCAGCCAGGATGCTTTGACAGACTGAGGAGGAGGCAGGAAGGCAATGTTCCCTCTGCAGAGCCCTTTCAGGACATTCCAGGCCTGCGGGGCTGTCTCTGCTCTCAGGGAACGTTGGCAATCACACCCTGGTTCTCAGGCAGGACTGCAGACGATGACAAATCCCTCTTCCAGGTGAAACATCCCAGCACCTCCTTCAGCCAGCCTAGCCTTGTCCCACTTGGGGCCAGTGAGGAGGAAACGCTTTTCGGGCTCTGCCTCACTGGGTCTGCTGGTGCTTGTGTCAGCACAAAGAGGTCGGGGTAGTTTGCTGCTACTTGCAAGGGATGAGACAAGGGAGGAACAAGGAAGGCAGATGAAGTTTCTCTGAGTCCACTTCCCTCTTCCTCATTCTTTACTACAGGAGTGCAGAGATTTTCCCATGAAGAAACACATTTCTGCTTGATTTGGCAAGGGGTTTTTTCTCATTGTCTGGTTGCCCTCCAAGTCACTTTGGCTCACCTCCCTGGCCCAAACCCAGGTGCTGCAATACTTTACTGACTTTTCAAAACCACTTGTGGGTCTGACAAATTCTTACTGCCAAGGAATAGAAAACCTCTCAGGTGTCAGAATGTTGCCATGTTGATAAATGTAACTGCAGAATCTAAATTTTGAAATACCTAAAAGCAGGGATAAGTGGACCCATATAAAGAAAGATAGGAAGGATAATATATCAAAGCTTTGTAAAGGTTTCCAGTTGGCTCAGAGAATTCCTCTTGCACCCACCAGCAATAGTTCTTGAATGATTTAGTAAAAGTTCTCTCTTGAGCCCTCAGATGTGGGTTTGGAGGAGCACTTCTCATGTTTGCAGAGGAGTGATTTCATTAAGGTGCTGTTTGGGGCTTGTGCTGCCTTTCCACATGGAGTGCATCTCTCCGAGTGAAGGTGAGGTTTTGGCTGGATGGATCAGATTTGCACTGGAGGCAGGTAAATTTCTGGTCCTGCTTCCCAGCTTGGAGTGCCTGCTTTGCAGGAAGAGTGTATTGTGGATAGTGTCCCCTTTGATAGGTTGCCCAAAGAAGTGGTGGATACCTCGTCCCTGGAAGTGTTCAAGGCCAGACTGGACAGGGCTTGGAGCAATGTGGGATAGTAGAAGGTGTCCTGCCCCATGGCAGGGTTTGGAATGAGCAGATCTTTAAGGTTCCTTCCTACACAAACCATTCTGGGATTCTGAGATTTCCAGTGAGGACTGCCAGTCTGAATGGAACAGGCCATTCATAAAAAGATCAAATTAATTCAAGAAGGATATTTAGGCATCTGTTTAGGAGTGCTCAGGCTTGGTGTCTACCTTGAAAGTTCATTAATGCAGGTGCTATAAATAGCAGGAGAGAGCTACAGGATGAAAATAAATGAACCTACTTAGCAGAGCAGATGCAGCACACAGGGCTGTGCCAAGAGGTCTCTCTCTGTTCGTGTTACTGGATTTTTTAGCCAGTTTCCTTCCTGACATTTCAAGACATGGGGTGGGATTTTCCTAAAGCTTTTAGCCCCAGCTCACCACGGTGAGAGCACTGACAGTAGTTGAGAAATAACAGGCAGGATGGCCAAAGCTTAATTGTTTTTGTACTGGCATTTTACACAGGGAAAGTGGTCAGGGAGACTTTGCCATAAATCAAAGGGAATTTTGGTGTTTTGGTCTTTGAGAACTGCACAGTAGGCTCTGGACTGGTCCCAGGTGCTGGGGTCAGTTCAAACAGGCCTTCTTCTGCCCCTCCAGTGCTGCAGGGAGCGTGCTGAGGTCCACTGTAGTGCAAGTGCCGAGGTAAATTAAACACAGAGCTAATTAGTGCTTGGCTGCAGCCGTGCCCTGTGCACAGCCGGGGGCCTGTCGGAGCGGCTGGCAGGGCTGTGGCCATGGCAAAGGGCATGGGAAGGTGCTCGGGGCAGGCAGGTTGTGGACAGGGCACAGGTGAGGAGGTCGGCCCCGCTGCTGACACAGCCCTGGCTCTGCTGCGTTCCCACCCTGCGAGCAGCGTTGCGTAAGCCGGGACAGACCCCGGCAGCCGGGACAGACCCCGGCAGCCAGGACAGACCCCGGCAGCCAGACAGACCCAGCCGCATTGCTGGGATCGCTGGGATCCCTGTCTGCCTGCCTGGGTACTGCTGCCTGCAGCCCACCCTGCTCTCACGGCCTGACAGCCACAGGGGCCATGCTGTGCCTTGGAAGGGACCTCAAAGCCCATCTCATTCCAGTCCCCTTCCATTACCCAGGCTGCTCCAAGCCCTGTCCAACCTGGCCTTCTTCCAGGGTGTCCACAGTGTCTCTGGGCACCCTCATCACCCTCACAGGGCAGAGTTTCTCCCTGATACCTGGTCTAAGCCTGCCCTGTGTCAGTGTGAAGCCAGGAGGATGCTGGTGGTGGCACTTAGGACTTCTTGAGGTGTGGGAGTGACAGAGAAGAGACTCGTGTTGGAGGTGAAGGTGGCTGCCTTCACCCCTTCCTTGCTCCAGCTCTTTTTCCAGGAGAGGGTCAGGATGGCATTTTTCTTGTTCCTGTGGCCTCACTGCAAAACCCCCACCTCCCACTGAGGGACTTGGGACATGGTGATCTGAGGCTGGGTCTAGATGTCACCTAGCAAAGGCAAAGGCTTTCCTTTCCTTCTCGGCAAGAGTACAGGCTTTCACTTGGATGGCTCATTTTAAAAAATGGTTTTTTTGCAGCAGCCCTTGCCTGAACTTGTGAGTTTTTTTCTTTTTCACTTTGACTTGTGCATGTGCCAATCACATCAGGGCTTGTTACGAACACTTGTGTTTATTTAACACCGTTTGCACTTCCCTTACACTGAATGTCCATCTCCTTTAGGTAAATGCAGAACATACAGTGTGGAGCTTTCATTCCTTGCTCATGACAGCTTGGAAAGGAGGTCAGCTTTGGACTTTTTTATTAGCTTGCACAATCCAGATTTCTGGTGGGTGCGATAAAAGGTAGAGCTAAATTTCTTCCCTCCTGAGGTGTGTCCTGAGGCTCCCAAACACAAAACCAGCAAGTAATCTGGCTGTTAAGGCAAATGCCGAGTGCCTCAGGTACAGGGGATTAATTCTTTTCCAGCCCAGAAAGGTCTGGGACATGGGATTTTCCCCTTGAGGGTAATTTTTGAGGTTGTTTTTCAGACTGAGGGCTGGGGGACAGAAGCAGTTGTCCCTGGATGAGTTATGTGCACTGCCTGATTAACTTTGGGCACGGCTCAGGTACCTGTAGGACGTGCTCAGAGGTGGCACGTGGCATCTGCACTTCCCCCTGCCACCAGCTGCCCTTGGGCAAGTCCTGGGAGCTGGTGCTGGAATACTTCACAGGGGCCTCATGCAAGGAAAATGCATCTCACCCTAATGCAGCAGCGTTCCCCACACTCTGTCTTCTCTGTCCTTCCCAGCCTCTGAAGTGCCAGCAAAGGTCCTTTGGAAGGGACTGCTCAGCCACAGAAACCAACCCAGCCCTATGGTGCTGGGTCCTCAAAAGAAATCAGCAGTGTAGGCTGAAATTCCATTCTCCAGCTGGACTTACTCCTTGTGTATTCCTTGTGTTTCCAGTAGTGCTCGTGTCACTCAGTGTTTGTTACCCACCTCCAGCTGCAGGGAGGCTGCTGGGTGCCTCAGGTGTCATGCAGGATCTAGGATGACTCTTGTATTCCTAGGGTTTCAGTGTTCCTTGGACTGTGATGATGTCAGAGTGGTGCTGAGGAGCAAAAAGGAGTCTGTTGTCATGTACCATGTGAAGCTGTCACAAGCTGGGCATGGAATATTGTGGCTGTAGAGGAGAGAATTTTCCACCTGTGCACAGACCAGGATGAAATTGTTCAGGTCTGAATTCTTCAGAGATGTCTGGATGTGTCTGAAAGGAGCAGCCACTGGGGGAGCAAGGGGGAATGAAATCAAGAAATGATAAAATGCTAATGGGCTTTTGCTGAGGATTATTCCTGGGGGCAGTGCATTTAAAGGCACAGTGCCAGCTCTTCAGGGAACTTTTACAACCTGCCTCCACTCTTTCTATCACTGAAAAACAACCACGGCAGTTGCTATGGCAGTAACACCAGTGTAGACAGCAGGGCTGTTGAGCAATTCCACTTTGGTTGTTGTCAACTTGAAGTGATCAAGATCCACAGCTGTGAAGTAAAAAAGAATTTGAGTAAGGAGTACAAACACTTCTTGCTGCCCTTTTGGCTCTTGCAGCCAAATGCTGCTGCCCTCCTGCCACACCTCTAAGTTTTCTCTACAATTTGAAGAACTGATAGAAATAGTTTTTGGGTGAGTCAAAGTTAGGATTCTTCTACAGATGTAACCTGTCCTCGGGAGAGGAGATAAATTCTTAAACCCCAGCTGGTTAATATTAAATTGATTGTGGCAAAGTTTGAGGTAAAATACCAAGAATTATTAGACAAATTGGGTCTGGGAAGCACAGAGAAAATGTCCTGCAAAGCAAGTTCAGTCTGAAAATCCTTTGGTGTTGGGGTAGGTCTAAGTGACACAGTATTTTCATTTACTGGTCACTTCTGGCTCAATTAACTGTGTGCTTTCTTAAATCTATGACTAAGCCTTCCTTAATGAGAATGGTCTTTACTGCTTTTTTCCTGACCAGGCAATTCTCTTGGAAATCTCCCTTGGCCCAAGGGAACACAATTAGTCATGTAGATGTAGAAGAAAATAATTCAATATAATGTTCACATGGTATTTAAAGCCACAGGGTGTCTAACTGTCTGCTTGGTGGGTTGAAAGTGGTTCTTCAGCTTCAGCTTGAAACTTCCTCTGTGTTCCAATACCAGCAGAGATGCCTTTGGGAAGAGTTTCTGGGGTCTTTATTCCCACTTTGACTGGGTAGGCTGTTCATGTTTTAGAGCATAAAAGAGGCTGGTTGCTTTCCTAATGTGGGGAAGACCTGCTTTAAATGGAGCTTGCTGTGTTAATCTTGTGAATTCAACTGATGATAGCATGTGCCACTATAATTACCTAAGCCACCTTAATGCTTTGTCTAATTCTGTTCCCTGTGTTCACGTGAAACTGCTGAGGGACAGAAAAGTCCAAGGAATTTACCATGTGGGGAAAAAAATCTCATTTAGAAGCATTTTGATTTGAAGCCAGAGCTGTTTGTCCAGCCGAAAAGGGCTGAGCTGGGGACATGATGGTTGGCACTGCAGAGCTGCCCTTTTTGGATTACACTGCATGCAAATATGTTGGACAGTATGGGAACAAGGCATCCTAGAGCTCTGCATTTCTCTGGATATGTAAACAAGGGTTTGTCTTTTACTGTCAGTAGAACCAACACCCAGATTGTGTTCTCTGAACCCTTCTTTGTCTTTTCAGTTGCCTCTGGTGAACCTCATTGAACTTTTCCTGTTGGGACCATTTCAGATGTTGATCCTGGCTCTAGCTGTTCTTGAAGCTGGTGTCCTTTATTTTTAATTGTTGTTCTTTCACCAGTGAATTGCCCATCTGCAGAGCTGGGGTAGGTTTGCCAGTCACTTCTTGCTCCTGCCCTCAGAAAGGGTGCTTGGCCTCTTTGGGAGGATAAGATGGGTGACAGGGAGGCTCTCGGTGCTTCCTGGGGCTTGGAAGAGAGTCTCCTCTCATCCCAGGAGGGGCAGAGAATTATGTCCATGACCTACTAACCTCCAGTTGGGATTGTAGGTTTGGGAAATGAGTGCACAGATGGCAGTGCTGGGATGGCAGCAGATGCTGCTGATCTAATGAGTGGAATCAACTGACATTTCAGCAGAGTGATGAGAGCAATGGAGGGGTGCTGGTGGAACTGCAGGGCTGCTCCCTTCTGCCTGCTACCAGCACTTTCTGAGCCCTTTCCCTTTTTCACTTGGCACCCTCAATTTATCTTCTCTTCCTCATCTTGCTGGCACAACGACAATGCAGGTAATTTAGATTGCACAGGGAAGCTGTTAGGGAATTAGATGATTAAGAAACATTTGGAGGGGGATCCAGAAATCTTGAGGCCCAAAACCTGCTGTACTCTAGTGCCAGCAGGCTGGAATGACCAAATGGGAGTGTTAAAAAGGAAGGAAAGCCAATGACTTCCACAGAGAATCCTGAGCTGATAGCAAAGGGCTCTCTCTGCACCCCAGTGGCCGTGGCTCCAGACTTTGTGTGAGCCCTGGAATAAACACATTTGTCATGGCTCAGGAAGCCAGGGCTGAGCCTCAGCGTGCCCTTGCAGATGCTCTTGAGGCAAGGCCTGCGTCCAGGCTGTCTCTGCTGCAGCTGTGGGTCCAAGGACCCACTCCAGGGTTTCTGTTTCTCATGGAGTGATTCTGGTGATTGTGCTTTGAGGTTTGGAGCAGATGCTGTGCTGTGAATGTCTTCGTGCCTTGAGGAAATAGCAACTTAGCGAGAGGCTAGAGGTGCCTTTCTTTTATCTCTTCTATCTCTCTGACTTCCTGATAAGCCAAAATTGGCTCTTGTAGCTGTGATATGAAGCACTGGCAGCCAAAGGGCCACCATGGAAGGAAGTGGAAATTGAGATTTCCGTGTCAAAAACCTGAAGAATAAACAAGATAGGGTGGAGAAGGCCTCAGCTCTAGTACTTGATAATTTAAAATTATTTCCTTTCCACTTTGTTAGTATGAACCATTTCCCAGAAAAATGGTGTATTTGTATGATATCTGAAACAAAATCCTTGAGAGCTGTGAGCTGTTCTGCTCAGCTTTGAATCCTGATCCAACATCTGTTCAGGCAGAGCAGAGTCTTTGCTTGGATTTATTTGCTGATTTCTTACCCACTGAGTGAACTTTAAAATAATGATATTAAGTACATCAAAATTACGTGTAGGAAGAACTTGGTCATCTGCTAGCTGGAGAGGAAAGCAGATGTTAGCTGCAGTGTAAGTGGTTCTGCATAGATGTGTTTGTACTCGCACGGATGGATTTATGGCTCAAAAAAGGCAGAGCCCTTGTGGCGCCTTTTCCTCTGGTTTGGATACCCCTGGAAGGGCATTGTAGGCCTCAGCAGTTACATGGAAATAAAAGTATGCATAAATCAGCAGAGCCTTTCCTGCTCTTTGTAGGGAAGCCTAGGAATGGACTAGTCCCAGCCTGAATGTGGTATTGGGATGTGTTCAAGGCTTGCTTCCAACTGGAGACCTTGATATTTAAATATAGTAATGGGAACTGAGTTCATCCGATGGGGCAGGGGTGTTGGGTCGAGCTCTGAGCTGTGGGTGTGTAGCACCCTGTGAACTGCATGGCTGGGCAGGCAAGCAGAGGTGTTGTGAGCATCCTGACCTGTTCCCGTCTGTATTCCTGCTCCCAGGGCAGTTCTGTAACGCCGGCTCTGACTGGGCTTGGCCTCCAGGCTCTCATTAATAACCCGGCTCCTCCCTGTCGCAGCAGTGCACGAGTTCAAATCCATGCTTTGCTTCCCTGGAACCAGCCACTTCTCCTGACTGCAAGCAGGGCTGAGGGGAAGGGAGCTGGGAGGTTGAAGGAGGCAGAAAGCGTCGGTGTCAAATCCCATTTGCCCAGCACAGGGAAGAGCCTGCTGGCTCCCCTGGACATTCCCCCTAGGAATCCCATCCTCAGCAGTGTGCTCAGAGTGCCTGGCCTGTGGGAGCTGGCAGGTGTGCTTTGAGGGGGGATGCATGACACTGATGGGGACCAGCTCTGTGCTAAGGGAATAAGGACAGCAGCTGGCAGTGCTG
>PYHW01009522.1:2376895-2447546 GCA_013186435.1 Turdus rufiventris
GCTGGGGAGCACTGGTGGCACTGTGGCCCTGGGGTGCTGCTGGTGCTGTCTTCCTGACAGGTAAGTGGCTCTTAGGATGTGAGTCATGAGTCAGGAGAAAAGGACAGGACTGCAGAGCACCACTCGTGGGGAAGAGCAGCAGAAAGAGCTGGCTGGAGGTGGTGCAACTTGGTGGGCTTGGTGCAGAGAGGGCAGAGGAGTTGTTCTGAAACCATGACATTTAGATATTAAGGCACTTAACAAGTGTGCACCAAATCTGGGCAGAGATGGGTGTGGAGAAGGCTGTGTGAAAACAACAAACTGGGGACATGGCAATGATGGATCCACAAATTTTTGGGAGTTATCTCAGGGCATTTTGGTGGGTGGGGTAGATCAGGGGCATCCTGATGCGGACATGTGCTTACAGAAGTCACCTGAAACTGCTTGATTTCAAGTCCATGAAAGCAATGAAAGTTTTGAGGCTAGGAAAGAGTTTTATGGATATGGAAGAATTTCAGTGTGTGCCTTTGGTCTTAGGCTCAGCTTTCTGGGTTGTGTTGCAAACCTGCCAGGCTCCAGACACTGAAGAGAAGGCTGCTGCCTGCTCCTTGCTCCCAGGCAGAATACTGACTTGGCTCTTCAGCTGGGCACAGCTTTGGGTATTCCTAGAGAACATGCCTGACCCCGTTTTGTTGGACTCACTCTTATTTGGGTTTCCCTTTATCTGTGTGGGACTTGTTCTGCCTACTTTGTATATCATGGTTTTCTTGTCCCAGCCTGTTCCAAGGTAAATTGCCAAGGATGGGAAACTTCAGAAGGATGAGTCTATGGCAAAAAAAAGAAGTTCACTCAAGTAATTTTATTCCAGCATGGATTTCATCGTGGGAATGGGAGCTTGCTCTGCAGAATAAACTGCTCACCATCAAACAGTATAAATGTGTTTAGTGGCAACAATTGCTCCTTTGGCAAAACCTAGCTAAAACTCTCTGGGGGGATTAGTCTAGGCTTAGCATTAAAGCTGGGCTTGAAACATACTCTGCATTCCTAGTGACAGGGAAGTGGTGTCATCCACAACAGTTGTTGCACGTCTGCTGCAATAAATGGGGATTATTTGAGGGTGGATGGTTTAGATAAGCGAGTGTCACAGCTTGTAGAATCCCATTTGCTGGTTGGAAGCAAAAGCAGCAGCTCAGGAGCCACAGAACACGCTGATCACAGTTACCCATATGGGCTTTTCTAGAGTTAAATTTTGTCTGTTGTGCCATTCAGGTATCAGGCTGGTGCTCTAAATTCCTAGTTTAGACTAATCCTGGAGTCACTTAGACTTTGCTTTGGCCTGGCCTAAGCGTTTTGCAGTGTGTTGCAGCTCCCACTGATGCATGTCATGTGGCTATGGGAAGGGGGAACAGGAAACTGATGAAGGTCTAGGGATGGGCTGCGTGCCTTGGGATCTGCCCAGAAAAATGGTGCTGGGGGCTTTGTACTGAGCTCAGTCTGGCTTTTGTTCCAGCTGTGTCACTGTGACCTGTATTCAGTGGTGGAGGGGGAAGATTTCCAAATCTTTTGCCTCATCTGCTTAAAGTACATATGCATGTATATGCAAAGAGGCAGTATTTTGTAATGAATTGTTTGCCTTTGGAATGAGGTTGCTCTTTGTCTTGTGGGTTCCTTTAGGGCTTTGGCAATAAATGAGAAGCTTCCAGCTGCAGACAAAACCACAATTGGGGTTAAGCGTGAGCAGTTTTTATTGTTGGATGTTCCAGCATCGCCTTGTCCGAGGGCTTGGTCCTGCTTTGGCTAAGGATGGGAGGGACCTCGGTGGGACAGGGACAGGCTGCCAGGGCACCTTCTGCCAGCACCTATCTATAGGAACAGCGCAGGCAGAACGAGAGCTGTGACCCAGGACAGCACCAGGAACAAATTTAACCAAAGCATATATTTAGCCTGGCTGCTTGCAAGAAGATTTAAAGCCATATTTAAAGCTGAGCATCTGCTGAAGTGCCGGGCGGATTGCTGATATAAATAGTTCCCCGCACTGGCTACGTGGGGAAACCTGGGAGCAGGCAGCATTTCAGGGAGTGCTCTCAGCTGCTTTGCTGTGCTGGGATGACTATTCCCAGTGTCTATTCCATTTGTCACAAGTGGGACAATCAGAGCACAGGCCACTGGAGTTGGACTGGCGGTTCGCTGCCTGCTGTCCGGGCTGACCCGGAGTTGTGTGACTTTCCTAAAGTGTGGCTCTGCTGGAGCTGTCTCTCTCACTGAGCTTTATTGGAAACTGATTCCAGGAGGATGAGTCTTCTTGGGAAAACAGCCAGCCTGCTATGTATGGCTGGTCCTGCTATCCCTTTGGAAGCGGAGTAACCTAAAAGAGCTTTGTCCCAGCAGTACTTAGGAGGAAGATGGTCATTTTCCCAGTTATTTGTACTTGCTTTAATGCTAGCTCAGCTGTCTCTAAATGAATTGCCAGGTGTTTTCATAGCTTCTCCCTGCTGTTGTAAAAATGGGCTCATGATAAAGGGGTCATTCCCTTGGGCTGGGATCTTTCTGGAGTCAGAGTCATGGAGATGAGCAACTGCCTTTGGAGTTCCCCTTGGAAGCAGTGATTCAGTTGTGGACCCTGTCCTTGAGTCACAGCTGAGACAGACTTCCCACCTGTTGTGTCCCACATGGAAAATGTCTGTCAAGAGCTGCTGGTGGTGGTCACAGCAACATGCTCACCCTTTTTGCATTGTCAGCTATATCTGTCCTGCTCCAGAAAACATTTTCTTTGCATTCAGGTTTCATTTCCAGTCTCAAAATAGCTTTTTTTTTCTTTGTGAGAGTGGTAACACTTGTGGATTTTTGTCCAAAACCTGTGCCTGTGGAAATACAGTGCTTTTTATGCTTATGGTGCTTCTTAATTATAGGAGGGTTCAATATTAAGAAGCTGAAAAAGATGGCAGCTGTGTAAGGTTTGTGGATGAAAATGCTTCTGCCTAGTGTCCTTCCTCAATCATTAGAGCAAAATAGGTTTTAGGAACCTTATCCTCGTGCATTCTTTCTGGAGTAGCCAAGTCCTGCAGATGACTTGCATCCTGTTACAGCTCACAGCCCTGGAAAGGGTTGGCTTTCAGGACATCCCATATTGCACAGCAGTTGGAGCTGTAGGCTTGAAACTGAGACTTGGCAGCATTTAGGAGGCTGGGGATGTCTCCTTTCCTTTGCTTTCCAGAGCGGTTATAATACCTGTGAACAACAAAAGGGGCTTTTCTTTGCCCTCCTGCTCAAGAGGAGATAGATTGTTTGCAGCCAGAAATTGTCTGGTGCATCCTTTCCTTAGATTTCCCAAACCTGCCGTTCTGTGCTAAAAGCAGACCTTTTTTAGGCAATTAGTTCTCTCTCTGTGGCACATTCCAGACACTTTGGAAGACCATAGATCACCTTCAAGTTCAATTGAACGTTATTTTGGGGTTGGGAAAATATTTAGTTTGCGTTCGTTACATCTCCAGCTCATCCAAGTTTGGTGACTTGGCTCTTTTCGCCACAGTGCTGTGACTAATCTCATAGATTTGTTGTTCGTTAACATAATTATGTGCTTTTCTAAAAATGGAAAGATACCAGGCCATTTGCCTCATTCCTCCACAGTGGTTACTGTGCACTTATTAGAAGTGTGCTAAAACCCCCTATTGATCAAAGTGCCCATGTTTATAGCTATTTTTGCCAAGGAATTTGAGACAGGCGTGAGCAGGGCAAAGAAATGGAAGGTGTGATGCTCTGGGGGAGAACTTGTTTATTCCTGTTGTCAAAAGGGAACGTGGCTGCTTTGGAAGCCTTTGAAGATGGAGAGAAAAGGCAAAATAATATTAATATGCAGATAGAAGGAGCTACAGGGAACGTTGCTGGCTGGGAGAGAAGAGAGGTTATGTGTTTATGGATTGCAGGAATGCTGTGTGGTACTTCCATTGATACATGCTGATAGTGGCTCTTTATTTTCAGCCCCTTGGCATTGTGTTACAATAACTCTGGGATTGTGAGGCTGAGGCTGACTAGAAAAGCATTTGTATTTCTTTGCGCTTATTTTCTTGAAATGAAGAAGTACAGGATTTACTCTGGGCTTATTTTAAATTTTGGAGACTTGGAAAGTTGATCTCCTTTTTGGCTGCAGCCTGCTGCTCTTCAGCACCTTTGAGAAATTTGCATTTCCTCTGAGCTTTCGTCTGGAAAAGAGGTTGCAAGGGAAAAATTTTGGAATTAGCAACTGTCTAAGCCTGTGACATCTGTGATCTGGCCTGTGCAGCCATCTCTGGAAATCTACTGGAATTTTGCATCTTTTTGGGCACATGGCAGAGGATTGGAACGAGATAAACTTCGAGGTTCTTTCCAACCCAAACCATTTTGGGATCCTATGATGGGGACAGTGCTCCTCCTGTAGCTTAAGGTTGTAAGAGGAGAGACCCTGGGCACAAATTTTCAGAGTGCTTGAGGTGTTTTTAGGGATGGGGACAGCATTAGGTGGTATTTGGTGCTCTGTCAGATGCCCTTGATGCAGAAGTGGTGGTACCTGTGATATCCTTCTGGCTCTGGAAAAGCCCTCACAGCCGAGGCAACACGTGATGCAGAAGGGAAAATGCTCTTTGCTTGGAAGCTAACAGCTTCAGAAACATAAGGTCAGTGCTGAACTTGTTGTAGAAACATCCTCCTCCAATTAAATCTGGTGTGACATTTTTCTGAGAATGTGGGCTTGGTGTCCTTCATTTGGGAAGAGCAGACGGATTTTGCACAGCAAGAAAAAGAGTAAATGTTTTGCAAGGAATATTTTGCTTACTATCAAGGTCATGTATTTTATTTCAGTTATGCAAAGCATGTGCTTAAAATGGGAATCTCCACTGGAGGACAGCTTTCAAGTCTTGGAAAAGACATCCTTGAGGTTTATTGCTCACAGTTTCCTGTCTCTTTGGGGAATAAAAAACAAATGTGTTTTGAAGAAAAGCTGTTTTATCTAAATCAGTGCATTGAACTGTTCTCATCTGCGGTGTGATTTTGTGGGCAGAAATTTGACTTCATCTCAAAACTGAGCAGAAGAACTTGGGTTGTAGTTGAGGCTTCAGGTATCTATGAAAGAGCTGTTCTCTGCTCTATGGCTTCTCTGGTGCCACAAAGTTGAGGAGCACCTGGAAATCCAGTATTTTTTTCTACCTCATCTTTTTTTTCATGCATTTAATGGAAGTATGTAGCAAAGAGTCCTTGCCTGGTTCTTCTGGGGTTTCTTTTCCATATGATGGGGTTTCTTGCTCTGAAATAGATGGAGCTCCCTTACAAGTTGATTTTCCTTGTCCAGAACTTCATTGCTGTAGTGACAGAGCATGATGGCTCCTGGAAAAGGGATCCTTGGAGCACATGTTCCTCTTGCTCACACTGCATCCTGACCAAACTTTACTGAGTGCTCTGTGGTGGAGGATTGGGAAGGAGGAGATGGATCTCTCTGTTCAGCACCTTGGTTTAACTGAGGGCTTTAAAAGAATACTTGGAACTGGGAGGCAGGGGAATTTAATTTCCCTGAAAATTAGAAAATTACCCATGTATTTCTTCACATATTCCTTTTTTTTTTTTTCCAAGTTCAGTGGGCTTTAAGTCAAGCCTTTGAGAAGAAATGCAAAAATCTCTTATTGGTGTGCGTACACAAATAAATCCATTACAATTCTGCAATCCAGAATGGCTGAGCTGGATCCATGTGTGCCTTGGCTTGTGTATTACACATTCTTGGGGAATTCCTTTCCATACTGCAGCTTCATTGCAGCTTTCAGTTCTTAAAGTCTTTTCCAGCCTAGGGCATTCAGGGATTCACTGCTGCCTCATACTTCCAGACTGTTCTGTACCTTCTTCACTGGGGTCCTGGTTCTTCTTTTCCTGGAGCCATGAAAATGAGCTCCTCACTATGGAGAGTTTAGCTCAGTGAGTGAAGTAATGTATGAGACACTTCATCAACTCTTCATGTTTGCCTGAAAAAACCCCAGAGTATAAGAAAGCATGCTTCATTTGAATCAGCAACTGGGGAACTTTAAATAATGCATATAATCTGGTGATATCATTGTCATTACTTGCTTAAGGGGACTTGATTTGCTGTTAGTATTTCTTTCACCCTGAATCTGCTGCTCCCTTTGGGTAGCCAAGTCACACTATATAATATGTGGTGTAATTTGACATTGTAATTTGCAGGTATCCAGCAGTAAACTGGCAGTAATGTTCCCTCTGCCCTATAGAAGATGGCACTGTGAAAAACTGGATTAGCACATTTGCGTAGTCTGGGCTGAAATTACTAGTTTTTGATTCTCTTTTGGATTAAGCACTCCCACTGCAGACAGAGCAGACACAGTGGGGAGCAGTGGGTGCTGACCTGCTGTGTGTGCTCCTGGGGGGCTGGCAGGGTGGGCACTCACACCGCAGACAGAGCAGACACGTACACAGTTACGTGAGCCAGGAGCAGCCCCGGGCACTGGGGCTGTCTGCAGCCAGGGGCTCTATTTATAGAGCTGAGAGCCAGATGATTGTGGTGTTACGTGACTGTGACTCCAGAGATTACAGGGAAGGTGTTCTGGGGTGTTGGGAGATCACCTGTAGGGATGTGTGTGTTTGCAAGGCAGCTGGGATTGCAAACACGAGATGCAGTAAAGGAAAACAGCAGGAATGTGATGGGGACAGTTTGGGTTTGAGGCATGAGGGATTAAATCCTTTCAGGGCAGTGCAGAGCTCTTCAGGACTCAGCAATGGAAGAAATGACCACGCAGGGAGGGCAGAATATAAATGCTGGATGTAAATCCAGATAGGTACATGCATCTTGATCCTGTTTCAGTTTTTCCTTAAGACCTAAATAATATTCTCATAAATCCAAAGCATCCTTCAAATTCATGGCGTCCAAGGAACTGTGAATTCCTCTTCTGTGAGCGGTCATAGGTATTACCTGTGTGAGCAATGTGCTGATCAGCATCGTTATTCCAGCACCAGATCTTGAATGTAAAGCTTTTACACCTGCTATTCCTGTAGATTCCCTTTGGAAAGGCCAGTGTAGCTTAGTGTGGAGAATGTCAAATTATTTTAGAGTCACATTTCACTGGGAATGACTTGGTGAGTGCAGCTTTGGCTCCCCTTAGTGCTGTCAAGTTTCCTCAGTGCCTCTTTACCTTATTTTAGATCGGTCTTTTGCTTTGCTTGACTCCTGTGGGAATGAGCAGGTCCAGGCATAGGTAAATGGCTGGTGGGATAGTTCAGCACCTCTTTGGCCATAATGTTGTTTTCCTTGCTGTTGTTGCAGATATAATCTGTGGTTAATCCCCCAAGTCCGAACCTGTGACTCCCCAGAGGACCTGAAGCCTTTTGTTGGTTTTGATTTGCAGCCTTGTTATAGACAAATTAATGGCCCTGAGTGACAGCAGGGCAGCCAGAGATGAGAAGAAAACGAGTAATTAACATATATTGGGTATTACTGATTGCTTTTATGATTATCTGGATTTTAAGGTATTAGCTGGAAAAATAGCTCCTAATCCCTTATTAAAGATAAAAGGCAAGTCATTAAAAGTAGGAGGTTGTTTTCAGTCCTGAGAAGCTCTGGAAATATGTCTTGGCTCCAGCAGCAAACTAACCTTGAAAGCCTGTAATTCCAAGTTACTCAGCTTAGTTGTTCTCCTCGGCAAGGGAATTTCTGAAGTTTCCCATGTGCTGGGAGGCGGAGGGGACACAAGACAAAGCGACCCTTGTCACAGGAGCTGCGTGCTTGGCACCAGGACAGGGCCCTTTGAATATCCTCAGCATTAGCTGAGCCTGGCCCAGCTGCTGGGCTGGGAGCTCTGCACAGCTCCACTGAGGGGTTTTCCCCAATTTCAGCTTTTTGTCAGAGGCACATCCCCTCTGTGAGGCTCCCCAGCTCCTTGGTTCCTCGCTCCCGCTGTTGTGGCCACCTAGCTGCTTTTGTAGCCATCTGACTCTTTTCAGGGAATCCTGAAAAAGGTCACAGACAGGTTTGGGTTGGAGTGAACCTTCAAAGCCATCTTGTTCCGACCCCGTGCCATGGACAGGGATACCTTCCCCTAGCCCACATAGCTCAGAGCTCCATCCAACCCAGCCCTGAATGTTTCCAGGGATGGGGCATCCCCCACCTCTCTGTGCCAATGTTTTTCCACCCTCTTTCAAAAAAAATAAAGGCCATCTAACTGGTTTCAGGGCCATCTAGCAGGTTTTGTGGCTGTGCACTGAGCTGCATCAGCAGAACAGACTAGTCCAAGCCCAGAGTCCTGATCCCAACAGGGAAGAGGAAGCAAGAGGCCAAAGTGGTGGGAACAGGAAGACAGTAAAAGTGGGGAAGGGTGACATTGGCTGTTGCTATTCTTAAACCCACCTGGAGCATGTGCAGGGTCAGAAGGAAGCAGCAGCACCCCTTACTGAGTTGTAGTAATTAATCATCTGCAGAAACTTGCCAGACATTGAGACTTTCTTAATAGTCAAGTATTTTTGTTTTAAAATGAGTACATTCCTTATTTCTGGGTAATGAAATTTGAGTACTAGTAAAACCACAAACTTTCCAAATTTATTTCCTGTATTTTAACAGTTCTGTGTTTCAACACATCATGTTTATATGCTCTGGCTATACTTTTAAAAAGCAATTTAAAATGCAGTGGGACCAATTAAAAAGAAATAAAGATGGCATTTAACGACTCTAAGGAGATCAGTGCTTGTAAAGAGATTTGCATTGGAGGCAATGCTGTTCTGATGAACTACAGTTTGGAAAACACTGCTCATTTCTGCTTTGCTCTTTCCATCCTACGTTGTTTAAAAGATCACCAGTCGTACCTGGCTGATTTGTTCCCTTCTTATTTTTTCCCCCAATTTTTTTTTCCTAAGTCCTGGACAATGTTAAAGACTGGCTGGGTGCTCAATGCTTTTGATACCACTGCCAGTTGTTTGTGCTTGGGGAAGGATTTAACGAGTAGAGTTAGACTCGCTGTTGGGTTGGTCACAGTCGATTCCCAGAATGCAAAGGAAGCAGTTCAGCTGTGTTTTGCTGTTTTCCTGTTTGGTCTTGGTTGTGCTGGTGCAGCCCTTGCTGTTTCCAAAGAGTTTGTGAGTGTCTTGTGATACAGAGTTGGCATTCTGGGACTGTCCTTTCCATTCTCCTTCTCCAGGCCAGGATGCCAAGCAGATCCTTGAAGCCAGCATGGGGTTTCCAGTCTCCCTTCATTACTAAAAATTGCTCCATGGTAAAATGGTCCTGTTTGGGCAGCAGGTGGGGACAGAATGGAACAGAATCAATGAGGTTGGAAGGTGCCATCAGTGGATGCAAACCTCTGCTCAAAGCAGGGCCAGCTTGGTAATGAAGTTATTACCTTTGTTTCTAAGTTCTGATTTCATGTTTGGAGCACTCTGTCCTTAGATGGCAGTGCAGTGACACAGGGCCCCAAGGAAGCACATGCTTGCTTTTCCTACTCATGGGATCATCCTGATACCTTTAGATGCTCAGGACAAGGTCTCCTCCAGCTCCCTTTAAGCACAGGCAGTGCAGCATTGGTCTTGCCAAGTGCAAGGAATTGCATCCTCTCTCTCCTTGACTGTGGTTTCATCCTCCCTTCCCATGCAGTAGATTGATCCTTTGGTATCCTCCAAGTGACCCTGTACAAGACATCACATCGTGCTAGGCTGGGGCCTGACCATTAGGAAGGTCAATGCTTCTGCAAAAATCCCCACCAGCCATTCCAAACCATCCCCAAACTGACCTCCTACTTAAGTTTTCTTCTCAACTGTCTAATTATTAACAAGCTGCTTAATGCACAACAAAAGACCAATTAACCCTAAAGCATTTAGTGAACTACATGTAAATTAGTTGTAAAATGTTGCTGTAAACATTAAATGTTAGGCAATTACTTAAACCAATAATTGCTAAAGTTGCATTTAGGAGCTTAAAAGGAAGGAAAAAGAAATCTGCTTAAGTAGCACTTCAGAGAACTCTGCTAATGGTTTTGTTTTTAACTGCAGCCTCCCTGGTCTGGGTAAGTCCCATCAGGCTGGGGCAGCCTAGATTCTATGTGGTTTTAGTTGTGTAAGAAAAATAAAGGCATGGTAACCTTGTGCACCTTTGGAAACTGCAAGGAAAGCCTCAAAGGGCACAACCTGCAGTTTAGAAAGAAATGGTAGAAATATAGTAGATAGTATCCTGTTGGATAGCAGTTCCAGGTAATTCTGTGGATTGGCTATTGTTCTTTAAGATCCAGGCTGCATCAAACATTCCATTCCTGACTAAAACCTTGGGTCTGCAGGGTCTGGTGAGGAGTGAGCACCAAGGGCCTGGCCACTCACTGCTGCTGGGTTCTCTTCCATCTTATCCTCCATTTTCTGCAGCCACCTGCCTCCTCCCTCGTTAACCTTTGGCAGAGGCTGAGTGCCTGCACACACACCTGTGTGCTGGAGTTTCACACCAAGAGGCTGCCTTGCTTTTCTGCACAATTTTTAATCCCCCTAATTGGCTGTCTCACTCCAAGGTGGTCCAGGTCACCCACTGCTTCTCAAGCTCCTGCTGCTAATGGTCTTAAATAATTCATTTTCCTTGTGTGCCTCACGTACTTATCCTCCAGGTTTTAGTGGAATCTTTCATTTCTGGTAGTTTTCCTTTGACCTGGGCTTGTGTCAGACCCAGATGTTCCTAAATGGTGCGGTGATGTGTGGCTTTGCCTCCTTATTCTGTGTATTTGTGCTTCTCTACCACTTTAGAGCCTCTTTGTTGTTTTGGTAAAAGTATCTCTCTGTGTGGCTCGTGTTGCATTCCTTAAGGAGTCACCAAATGTGTCTCTAGATACCAGATTTCTCATTTTTCACTGAAAAAACAAGTTGGGTTTGTTTGAACTTGCTTTCCTCCTTCCTCCATTTTGGCAGTAGCCTTTCCTGGAGTATATTGATCTTAATTACAGTGCATTCACTTACTGAAAGCCAACCCGTGCTTAATTTTCCTGGATAAATCCATTGGATAATAGTCTTTTATTTTTCTTGCACACAGTTTTACTAGCACAGATCCAGGTCATATTCCTTTCCTGAAAGTGGAAATGTTTTATACTTATGTTTCCTTGATTGAATTACAGAAAGTTGTTTAAAGCTGTAAAAGTACCTTTCAGCATGGATGAGACCCCAGCAAATCCCCTGCTTTTTTCCACCGTACTCATGTTCCCTGGAGGTTTGGTGCTTGTGTAGGAGGTGGGGGCGAGTCTGTGAAGCTCAGAGTTAAAAGGAGGCAGAAGCTTGAACTTCACTTGCTGTTGCAAGGGGAAACCGATGAAGAGCAGGAGCTGCCCAAATGTCACCAGGCTTTTGAGAACGAGTTGAATTGGGAGTTTCTGGGAAGCTGCTTGGAAGGAGTGTGCTGCTGGCAGCCTGGAGCCGTGCCGAGCCTGGAGTTAATGGTGGTTAATTTTTAAAGGCAGGGGCAAAACTGGTTATTGTGTCTTTGTCTCAATAGGGTCTTTCTGCTCCCAAATGCCATTGCAAGATTCCTTTTCTGAGTTCCCTTGACTCGACCCAGAGAGAAAAAGAAAATGCCTTCAGAGAATTGATTTATCCAGGCAAAACTTTGCTTTGCCATGCTGCTGACTGGTGGGGACAGTTCCCCTGGGATAGTCATAACATCTCCAGAGATGCCAGGTGAGGGAAGGTGGTAATCAGGATTTAACACACAGAATAAATGCAGGTGCCCAGAGGAGCAGGTCTGTAGGGATGGAGCTTGCTTTGCAGCAGCAGGGAAATGTGAGGAAAAGCAGCATCCAGACGTGAAACCAACTGGTTTTGTAACCACCCTGTCACATCAGTCCTGGTGCTCTGCTAATCAATGGAAGCATTGTCTGGATTCTCAGCTGGCTTTGCAGCTTTTTAGATAAGCGGCTGAACTGTTCTGATCCAAAAGGGCAGTTTGTCACTGAACTAAACTTTTCAGAACGTGGTGGGAAAAATAGACAAGCCTTTTTCAAAGCATCTCAGAGGAGCTTGGTGCCTTCCTCCTGCTGCAAGTCAAGGTGCAGTGACCTCTGGAGCTCTGCCTTTTGAGCTGGTTGGATCACCTGACCCTCGAGGTGTCTCCAGCCTGGTGTCCTGCAGTTCTGTGATGCCATGATAGTGCTTTTAGTGTGGAGCTATGTGTAGGACAAGGGGGAATGGGGTATCAGAAGAAATTATTGCCTGTGATGCTGGCAGAGAAACTGTGCTTGCCCCATACCTGGAAGTGTCCAAGGCCAGGTTGGAGGGGGCTTGGAGCAACCTGGACTAGTGGAAGGTGTTCCTGCTTGTGGCAGGGAGCTGGAACAAGATGATCTTGAAGTCCCTTCTACCCTAAACCATTCTGGGATTCTATAAAATACATATTTACACTGTGGATTCCCTCGCCTATGAGGAGTTTGAAGCAGGACAGGTGATCAGGAATAAATAACAACCCACAGAACCCCCAGCACGTGCGTTCAGCTCTCGTGCACCAGTTGGTCTCTGCAAGGATGGTAAGGAATAATAACACACATTTCCCTCTGTGCCTGGAATGGATGAGGTGTTTGGCAACAAGGAAAACAGAGGGGACAGAATGAAGAGAGCTGAAAGCAAGAAGTGTGGATGCCAGAAACATTCAGTACTCCCTGAGAAACTGCCTGGCAACGGAGGCGGACTCCACTGCAGCCGGAGACACGGGACCAAGGGCTCAGGATGCATGGAAACTGTGGGAATAAATACAGAAAATCCTCAGCCACATGTGTGTCGTTTCCTCCCTCTGTGGGTGGGTTCTGTCCTGCCCAGCCCCTGCTGAAGGAGACTTCCAGAAGTGCTGGAACAGTCAGGGCTGCTGCAGAGATTGATTGAACGGGACAGATAGACAGTGATGAACCTCTGCTTGTGAGAAGAGCTTAATAGGCAGAAAATCGGCTATTGCAGCCGAAGGGCTGCTTGGGAAGCACAGAGAGGGAAGGCTCCTCCTGTCGCTGTGTGGAAGCTTAAACTCAAGGGAAGAGCCCAGTTGTTCTAGCTGTGTCCTTAGAAGTGCCCCGTACCCTCCCTGTACCTAAACGAGGTAAATGAGCAGTGATAGACCGAGTTGGAGTTTGGCAGGAGGGCTTGTGGCTGATGCAAGGAAACAACTTACAGGGACTGCAGCACACTGAACCAGCTTTAAAACCGCCTTTGGGGAGCAGCATTTCGGTGTTGGCAATGAAAAGTCTTTTAGTTGTTCACCAGAGGAGCAGGAGTTTTCCCTTGTGCTTACCACGAGCAGTTGCTTTGTGGTCACGGTGCAGTGATGCTGATGGAGAATGGGAGGAGCTGTGTGTGATCATGGTGTGCTTACAGTGTGTAAGGTACCAGAACAGGGCCCAGCAGGAACCCAGAGAGGGGGACAGCACCAGTCTCCAGGAAGGAGACGCTGAAAGCCACATGCTTTAAAAAGGGGAGCAAGAAAAGCCAAAAGGGGAGAATGATGCGAATTAGGGATTTTTAAACTCAGTTCTCTGTGGCAGCCACTGCGCTGCTGTTTCACTGGGGACTCGACTGTTGCTGAGATCTAATGGAGGTGTGATGCCAGACAGCATCCTGTGTCTTTGTGACAGCAGGAAATGTTCCAGAGCTCCAGAGAAAGCCAGGCTTTCTCTAGGTGATGGTCTGTCTTTATTAAAGTATTCTTGGCAACTGCTCAGGAATAGCTCCTTAGAAATGTGCTGTTGTAGCAGTTTGACACAACTGGAAGTAAGATGGCTGACCTCCAGGAATAGTCAAAAAATACCTTTGTTATCCATATTTTGCAATGAATTGCTTGTGGTCTTGTTTATATCTGGGTTTATAACCAGAATGGTTTGTCACTATGGACTAGTTGGTTTGTAAAGTAAATGTCATAGGCATTGCTGCCTTTAATGCAATTAGGAATGGAACTCAGAGAATCTAGAAAATTTAAGTAATGTGATACAGAAAGACAAATTTCCCATTTTTCTATCTGTTTGGGAGCCAGATACTGTTGATTGGCATCTAGCTGTGGCATGCCCACGGGGTATGCAGTGTCCATGTATGGCCAGTTCCACACCCTTGGAATCAGGGGAGCCTGGCACTGATGTGAGCAGGCAACGCCTCACATTGTTAATACATAAAATACTTAGTTTGGCTCAAGTGGCTAATCGTGTCTGTGGGAGGCTATCCATCCCCATTTCCTTGGGATTCTGCTTCTGGCAGGTTATGTACATATCACTGGTTTTGGCTGCAGCTGGGAAAAAGTCTTTGAAGGCAGAGTCTCCCTCGAGTGGAGTAATGCTGGAAAAAGCTCATCATGGGACTTGGGGTATCGCATCTGGTGGTTTCTGTCCATCATAGCCCCGTGAATGGAACTGGCAGGCTGTGTTCTTTTATAGGAATTGCCTTATAGGATAAGGGTCACCAAGTTTTCATCAGATAGTGCTGAGTTTGTTTAGAAGTTTCCCAAACTGATTGTCTACATTGCATCTATAGATGGGCTAATGTGAAACATTTTTGTAAGAAGGGTCCTTTTTCTCTCCCTGCATCTCCAAGGAACGTTTTAATGAATTATCTGTAGGCACAGCACCAAAGACTAAGGGAGCTGTAAATGCTGCTGTTGTTCTGGCACTTGAGAGAACACAGTATTAAGAATTTGTCCAATACTGAAGATTTTTTGCAGATCAAACACTTAATATATGCCACATGCTGCAGAGGAGCTTACAGCAAAACATGTGCAGTCATGCAATCCAATAGTCCAGCAAAAAATGGATTATTCCAGAGGCAGTCAGTGCTGCTCATTGTGTCTGGGAAGGGGCAGATTTCCTCCAAGATGGAGCAAATGGAGAACAGCATTCTCTGCACCCCACAGTCGTGCAACAAGTGGCCTGGGGTGGGATCCAGGTGGTGTGGGGAGCGTTCCCTGCTGGCTGCCAGTCCTGCCTGTGGAAAGCCTAATCTGCCTCACCGCCAGCCTGCCCCTGCACGGGGTCACAAAGTAATCGCTCATGAGCAAAGGCGCAAAACAAGCAAAGGAGGAATTCTCACGCTTGCTTAGAGTGATTAGCTGGGGAGCAAATCACCCAGGGCTGCTTCTGTGGGACCCTGGGAAAGGCTGGTGTGCGGCCCTGCAGCAGCGTTCCCAGTGCAGGCTTTCCAAAAGCATGTGTCACGGCTAAATCCATGTGTGCTTGGCTTCTTCAGTGGCACTCAGGGATGCTTGTGCTTGGGGCAGCACTTGGGGAATCAGGAAATCAGTTCTGCAGAAGCTGATGTTAGCTGGAGTGATCATTCTCCCTTCCATAAAGAAGTTCTTACAGTTCTTACCTGTGGAGGTGTGGGAAGAGCACGGTCTGTGTGCTCCAGAAGTGCTGGACAGTTGCTGGTAAAGCAGGAGAGCATCCCTTGTGTTGGCCAGCGTGTTGGATGCCATACAGGAACCAGCAGAGCAGTCCAGAGGATTGTTTTCAGTGACTGCTGCTTTTAGGTGGGATTCTGTTCAGGTTTGTCTTTAAAGGAAGGGACTGTGGGCTGTCCAAGCCTCCCTGCTTGCCTTTAGCTGCTGTCTTGTGTTGGCAGTGAGACACAATTAAAATTGGTTTTGGTAATGGAGAATTTTGGGCGAGAAGTCAGCTGAACTGGAAAGGAAACAAGTTGAAATCTGTTACAGGTGTCTGCACAAGTGTCACTACTCTGACTGCGGATAGGTTTGACCTGAGCTTTGGCAGAGGGAGGGCAGCCCCAGGAAGGAACGGGAGCAGGATCTTGTCCTGTTTTAATAAGCTGTCCTGGAAAGCACATTTGACAAACAGCTTTCCTTGATACTGGTTCCACAGGCTCTGGGGAGGGATTTGCACCAGGTCTCTCAGGAATTCCTGTAGCTGCCAACACTCTGAGAACAGAGAGCTTTGTGTCTGATGGTCCCTCTGGCCTCAGTTGGAGGAAGTGTGCAGGTCCCCAGGGTCTTCAGGAGAGTCCCTGATAACAGCCAGCTGAAAAAGCAGGAGGAAAAGCATGTTAGCTGAGTGGAGAACAGGCTGTTGAACTTGAGCATCAACACAGATACCCCTGTTCTCCATGCCAAGGCAGCGTTGTGCACCCAGAGAGCCAGGCTGAAACTGCCTGCCCCCCAGCACCAGCCAGGCCCTTGGCACAGGAGCAGGAGGTGACTTTAGGATGGGGGCCGATGGCACAGAGCCTCCTGACATTTCCATGTGTGGCTCTGCCCTCACAGCAGGCAGTGAGGGAGGGCTGCCACCAAAGCCATTGCTGGAGCAGGGCTGGGAAGCTCAGCTGCGCCTGGTTTGAGGTTGCTGTGCTAGAACGTGTCTCTCCCCATTTCGGAACTCCCTGAGATTCCTCTCTCTTGATGGAGATTGATTTTTGCCTTTGGGGACCTGAGGGTGTACACTGTGCTCAGAATTGGCCTGAGCTGAACTTGGAGAAACTGCTGATGTGTTTGCTCTTGAGCAAGTTACGATTTTATAAGCTGCCTCATAGACTGTGTGTGGCTGAATGGAACAGGAAAGGGAAGAGGGGGAGGTGAGAGACATCCCCCATGGGTGGCATTGCCTCTATCCATGCTGTGTTGGAACATTCAACCCTCTGCAGTTAATATTTTAGTTCCTCTCCCATTCAGGGGAAAAATAAAACCCCAGCCATCTAAATTCGTGGATTAGCCTTTTCTCTGCTGCAAATGTCTACTGGCCAGCGGGTTGTTCTCTTGAATAAGACAGCAAGGAAAGCAGTATTGGCCAGCCTGAGCTGCTGTGGCATCAGCAGTGCTGGTTTGAGCAGCTCCCGAGCTGGGGGGCGAGGTGGAAGTGAAGGTGATGGCCAAGGCTGGGGCAGGCTGGGAGCTGGTGCTCAAAGGTCGGGCAGGCAGAGGGCTGAGGGGTCACCCTCTGGGTTAATGACTCTGCAGCCCCTGAGCCGCTGCTCAGCCCTGCCTGTGCCCAGCACACGGTGTTCACCTGCAGAGTAAGTGAAAATATGTTCTCCTTGCTAAAGAGAGCACATAAACAACCATCAACGGCCCATTAACCCACCAAATTGCCATCAAGAACATGTGGTCAAGCCAGCATCGGGCACCTGTGACCCAGCAAGCGCCCTAATGGGATCGTGAACCTTATCATCGGCCCTAAGTGCGGATAATGGGAAATTAGCAACTGCCAGAGGAGGCAGGCGAAAAGAAGGGGTGATGGACCTGGGCACCCAGGTTCAGTGTGCAGACCATGATCATGTTATGGGTGGGAATGTCAGGGCTAGCACTTCCATTTAGTAAAACCACTTCAGAGGGACTCTAGAGAAATGTTTCCCACTGGCTCCAGTGGATGCCTTCAACAGCTCAAGAAGCTCTGCAGTCGTTTCTCTTACAGCCTCTTCCAAGCAGCAGCCACTTGTGTGGTCCACCTTGCTTTTTGAAGCAAGAAGATGGACGTGTCTTTTATTTGTTTTCTTGCTGGGACAGTCGTATTCTATTTGAATATAGAAGTATATTGAGAGTCATTAGTGCAGGTAAAGGGAGAGGACAAGGGAACATGCATGATACGGATGGATAGTTTGGCATCCCGTTCCACCCCCTGCCATGGGCTGGGACACCTTCCACTAGCCCAGGCTGCTCCAATCCCCTTTCAGACTGGCCTTGGACACTTCAGGGATCCAGGGGCAGCCACAGCTTCTCTGGACAACCTGTGCCAGAGCCTCACCCCTTTCACAGCGAAGAATTTCTTCCCAATATCCCATCTAGGCCTGCCCTCTGACAGTGGGAAGCCATTCTCCCTTGTCTGGCACTCCAGGCCCTTGTCAGAAGTCCCTCTCCAGCTCTCCTGGAGCCTGCAGGAAGTTGAATACCTCGTGATGGGGAGGCTGCTGTAGCAGCCGGGCAAGGTCCTTGGCTCCCAGGAGATTCCAAGGGCATTTATGATAACAAATATACTTTCAGTCATAAAGAAATCTATATTACTGAAGCATCATCACTCTGAGTAATTTAGGAAGAAAGCTGTGAAAGTTTATTTAAGGAAAAGAAAAAGGAGTAAAGGGCATGTTTTTTACTGATTTCTTTTTTCTCATAGCAAATTGAGAGTCTGTTTACCCAGGAAAAATCAATGTGGTTGGACACCTGGTGTGATTAATTATTTTGCAAGAGACAGCCAGCTGATCTTTTGAAAAGAAAGGAGTTTTTAGCAGAACTGTTCAAAGTTCATAGTCTGCTGTGTATCTCTAATGCTGATAAACATCCAGCAGAAAGGATGCCTGTCTTAAAATTTCACATGGACACGCCTTTGTTTTAAGGTGATATGCTGAGAAAAGGGCTGTAGAGCACAAGGAACCCTCCAGCAAGGTGCCTCTGATGGTGCAGGCTCCAGTTACCTTTAGGACATTGCCTTGGGCTTTGGGATGGGGACAGTGATGTTCTTGGGTTTGAATTCTGAACCCTTAACCAGGAAAGGGTTTCTGTCCTTTTTGTCGATCTTATGATGCAAACAGACTGCTTGTGCTGTGTGTTGAACGTAGTTCTTTTGCCTAAACAGGCAGTCTTTTCCAACCAGGACCAGTTGTTTTTTTTCAGTGCATTGGTGCCTGACTAAATGCATTGGGTCGCATTCTTCATGTATAGAGGAGACAACCCTTCTGTTAAGTATTCCTGTGTTTCCAGTGGTGGGCTGGGGAGGTTCCAGCCTGCCTTGCAGGCCAATGGCAGCCCAAACCTGGCTGGCAGGGAGGGAGGGGAAAGCCAGCAGTGGGACGCTGTGCCAGCAAGCCCCCAATTGGTTTGGCTGGAACTGGTTTTAGGTCATATAAAAAAGGGGGTGAAGGATCCGGGCTGCTCAGAGAGCGGCAGGGCCTCGGGCAGCGCCACAGAGCGCGTTGGTTCTGAGCTCCATAGTGCTTTTTTTACAAGGACTGCAAATTGCTGTAACATAGTTAAGGTCTGTAGGAAGAGACAAGTTTTGCTGAACTTTACTCCCAGCTTGAACTTGTAAGAAGTTCAGTGAGAGGCAAGGAAAGGGAGAGAGGGAGCCAGAGGCACCCTCGCTCACGCCCTGCGTCCGCAGCGAGGATGTCAGATGGCAGAGGCAGCCTGGAGAAGCAGCTGAATGGCCTTGGGGAGCAGGGCAAGGAGAGGAGCCGCACGTCCCTGGTCGTCTCACAGGCCGTTAACCGCAGTATTTTCACCTCTGCAGTCTCCCCCGCCGCCGAGCGCATCCGCTTCATCCTGGGAGAGGAAGATGACAGCCCCGCGCCCCCGCAGCTCTTCACCGAGCTGGACGAACTGCTGGCTGTCGATGGACAGGAGATGGAGTGGAAGGAGACTGCAAGGTGGGTTGGTTTTCCTGTACCTCCGAGGGAAGGGCGGCCAGCAGCACTCCCATGGGAGCTTTAGCATCCCACTGGGTGCTACCCGTGCTGCAGGATGCCACGGGGAAGCTGCAAAAGGAGCCTGGGGAGTTCACGTTACCATTCTTTGATAAATGAGGGAATTTTAGGGTTTGTTTAAATATAAACTAGGAAAGCAGCAGAGTGCCAGACCAATTGCAGTAGTTAGCCTGTGGAGAGAGAAGTATGGGCTCAGTAGTGCTTTGTAAAGGGGGACACGTCTCAGCCAGAATTGCCAGAAGTTGCACTTGGCTGAGTCAAAACTGCTTCAGTACTATTGCCCCAAAGTAGCTTTTGAGCCTGGTCCCACCTCACACCACAGGCTGGGAAATTTTTGCTGTCCCTGTCCTAGTCAGTTACTGATGAAATTATTTTTAAATAGGAAAAAAAGCCTAAAGGTATTTTCTTGTGAAGAAATTGTTCAAGGTGTATGTTAAATGCTGGATGGGGTTACTTGCTTTGGGTTCCTTAGTTTGGTTCTTTGATGCTGCTGTTAGTTTGGTCAAAAAACCATGACAAAAACGCTGGGATGTTTTTGGGGTCTGGCTGCTACAAGCTACATGTAGTTTATATCTGAACACCACTGACCTATTTCCAATTGCCCTCACTGAGCCTGGGGGTTTTCCTTTTCCTTTTTGGTGGCTGGGCTAAGTTCTTTCCCCATCTCCTCCTCTTAAGGGCACTGTCTGTTCAAAGTTAGCCCCTGTTTGGTCACCTTGAACTTCTTTACTTGTGATTTAATGAGCTGCCCCACCATCTACCCCTTTACCTCTTATCTTGCTTTGTTTTGCTTGGGGAACTTACTTAATGCCTTTTCACCTTTTTCTCTCTGGCTTCTGACTTGTTGCTCATCCTTTTCTCCCTTCATTGCTGTTCTTTCCTCTTGCCATGAATTCAGCACTTTGTGATTTAGGTGTTTTTGCACATCTTTGGTAGGAGTGCTGCACTGACCTGTGTGTGGGGTTCTCTCAGGGGTTTTTCTCCCAAGCAGCAAACCACAGGATGAGAGGAAACAGCCTCAAGATGTGCCAGGGGAGGTTTAGGTTGGATATTAGGAAAATTTTCTTCACCCATAGGGTTGTCTCACCAGGGTAGTGGTGGAGTCCTCATCTCTTGGGGGATTTAACAAATGTGAAGACATGATGCTTAGGCATCATATGGGCTGGTGGTGGCTTTGGCTTTGCTGGATTAATGTTTGGATTGGTCCTCTAAGACTTTGGCAACCTGAATGGATCCATGATTCTTTGTAGGAATGACACAGAATGTGACAAAGCAGCCTGCTGAGGTGCTGTTTAATTTCTAAATTGGCCCAACCTCCTGCCTTTGTGGGTAGCGATCTTACAGAGTGTCTGATTGTTCAGGATTTTTCAGTATGTTCCTGAAATCACTTAATCTTGCACCATAGGACCTCCTGAGAGCTCCTGAGTATTTCCCAGTGCATCCGGAGCTGGCTGGTGCTGTGCTTCAGTGGGCACAGCGTCTGCCAGCTGTTTTGGGGTTGCTTTGCATCTGCTGCTGCAGAACAGCTTCCCCACAGCTGAACACAGGAAAAAGTACAGGACTGTGTGGGAGGATGAGAGAGGGGAGGGCAGAAGAGACCTTGAGGGGCTGCTGCTTCCCCTGGCCCCAGGGTAGAACTGCACAGCTCCCAGCTGGGGAGAGCAGCACTGCCTGCACGCAGGTGCAGGGCTAAAGGCTGAACTTGTATTTGAGAGAACAAACAGTCCAATTACCTTCCTCATCTCCCTCCTGCTCTGTTCTGACATCTGCACATTCCTTCTGTCTGCTGCACCTCACTCCCAACAGCCCTGGGAAAGCTGTGTGGATATTACCAGGTGTGAAAGGTGAAGGATAAAAATGTAATTCCTGGAACAGCTTATGTAACAAAAAAGATCATAACAGAAGTTCATAAACCCATATCCACCATCCCACAGTCCAGCACTGTTACTCCTTTTCTCTGTAATTTATCCCATCACTTCCTGCCATCTCCCTGCCTTGCAGAGTGACAGTCCCCATGCTGTGGTGGACATGTCTTGGTCCCCAAAGGTGCTTCACTGAGCCTCATGGCAGGCTGGGGGTCTCCAGCTGCTGCAGGGCTTTTCCTGCTTCCCTCAGTACCACCACCTCTGGAATGCAGGCATTCCCATGTCAGCGCAGCCTGGTTCCTGCCCATGGCAGCAGTCTGGAACCAGGAGAGCTCTGAGGTCCCTCCCAGCCCACACCACTCTCTGATTGCATGAATAGAGCAGGCGTTTGTTCACCCAGGTCTGCAAGTTAATGTTTGGTTTATTGTGCTGGGATTGTGGATTGCAGTGAGAAAAGTAAACAAAAAGCAAATGTTGATAGTTGTGAGTAATCACTTTCCCTGGGAGGACAAACATTGGTAATTTGCAGCCTTCCTGCTGTTTCAAGGTAAATGTAACTCGGTCCCACATCACACAAAGCCCCTGAAGCGCACAGATTTGAATCCACCAGGTCCCTCAGGTGTCCTAGGAAACACTCAGTTTTTGTGAACTAAAAGGACCTTATTAATTGGAGAGAAAAATCAGTCTTTTAGCTTGAGTTAAAAAGCAGCTTTAAAAAAACAAAGTCTCAAAAAGAGATTATTGCAATTGTGAAGCATAATTGATTAATCCTCAAGTAATACATTTTTCAGGATTAAAGATAATTTTGCTTGCTGTTAATAATATTCTTTTGAACAAATGTATGAGCGTCCTTACCTTACGTGTGTGGGGTTTTTTCTTAATAATCCCATTATATTAGTCACTGGAATTTTCATTTTCCACATATATTAAAGTGGTGTCTCAAGAGGGGATTAAAAAGCGTTTCTGCTTTGCCATCCGGGCATATTGAAACACCTTTTCCTGCACCCCCAGTTTACACCCAGGCTCTGCTGCTAAGGAAGGAGGTGTGGGCCAGCTGAGATCCCCCAGCCCAGCCCATCCCAGCTGCCCATCCCTGCATGCTCCGGGCTGGGCACAGCAGAGCCAAGGGCAGGGTCAAGGCTGCAGGGAGAGGTGGGGGTGGGCTGCAGCCCAGGGATGTGGAGCCTCCTGCTTCCCTGCTGGTGGGATGGAGTTTGAGGGGTGTAAACAGTGTTTCGCAGAACCAGGCTTTACCCTTTGCTCTCACCTTCCATAGAGATAAGTTTTCTGGATTTTTCAGACCTGCTTGGTTAAATCATTAAACAGCAGCTGGAGGGAAAGAATGAGCTCCTTAATTTGTGCCTTCTCCTTTGGTGACTCATTTGTTCTCCAAGAACACCTTCAGACATGGCTGGGATGTGCTCCTCTCTTCCCCGCCTTTGTCAGCCTGTGGGCCTGGGACAGGAGTGTTCCATGCTGCCTGCATCTTGGCAGTGGCTGATTCCATATTTTATTGCCTGAATTGGAATCACAGAATCATTTAGTTTGGACCAGCCCAGTCCTACCATTAAAGCAGAACTGCCAAGATAGTGAAGGTACACAGTGCCTTTTTTCCAGAGATGCTGATTTATTTCCCTGCAGGGAGGCAGCAGCCTTAACCCCATGTCATTGCTGTGCCCTGTTGCAGGTGGATCAAGTTTGAGGAGAAGGTGGAGCAAGGAGGGGAGCGATGGAGCAAACCGCACGTGGCCACCTTGTCTCTGCACAGCCTGTTCGAGCTGAGGACCTGCATAGAGAAGGGCTCCATCATGCTGGATATGGAGGCCTCCTCCCTCCCTCAGGTGGTGGGTAAGTACACCTGGCTTGGCTCTCGTCCTCACTGCTTCCTCACAAGTTTTTATTGAGCCTGGTATGGTTTTATGGATGGTTTTAATGAGAAAGCACTGCTTTTCCAATAAAAGAGGGACAAAAAGAGGAAGGAGTAAGCGGGGAAAACTAGAAAGTACTTGGAAAAGGATAGCAGGTGAATGAAAAGAGTCCTTCTCAGTGCAGTAAAAGACATCAGTTGAATTTATGGTCACTGGAAATGGTGACATGTGGAAGGGCCACATATCTGGGGGCAGAGATACCCATCAGGTCCCATTCATGCAGAACCATTCAGGCCAGGAACTGCTCTTGGGTGAGGTGTTCAGGATGGGACACCCCCCCAGCCACAGCAAGGGAGAGGGGAGAGCACCCCAGCACAGCTGGTGCTCTGCTCTGCAGAATAGGAGGGCAGGTTTTGTCTGGCCAAATTAGCCGTGGCCCGAGGTGACGCTGGGTGACATGCTGAGATCGTGCTGCCCATGGTGTGTGAGAATTTACAGAAATAAATCTTCCAAGTGAGCCATCCACTGGAGGGACATTTAACCAAAATGCTGAGTTTAAGAGACATTACATGAAGAGATATAAAAGAGCAAAATTAAATACTTTCTCTGCCAAAACTCAGTGCTTTGAATGATCATCTTGGGAAGTAAGGTCAAAATTATGCTGGCATGGAATTCTCCCATACACTGGATTATAAGACTTGAAATTACAGCTGCTTCTGGTGTTAAATACAGAGTTTTGAACTTAGTTTTGCAAGTGCTTGCATTTATCTTCCCTTGCTTTTGTGTCTGTGTATCCAAATGCACAGCTTTGCAAAGTTTTAACAAAATAAACCCCCCAAGAACCTCTGAAGTTTTCTGCTGAAGGTGAACCTGCTTCAGAAGCTGATGTTCGTGGTCCAAAACCTTAAACCCTCAAACATTAAATTTTCTTTTGAAGTCCCTTCGAGATGTCACCTTCAATCTCCTTCTTGGACACCCAAATTAAATCTAATTCCTAGGAGATTAAATTACACATCCCTGGCTGCTGTTGCTGTGACACTGCGACACTGTCCTGGGCAGGGTGTTTTTGCTGGTCCAGACCCTTAATCAGACAGGTAGGGATATCCAGGACTGGATTTCCAGGATGATTTAATCATGATCACTTGGCTGGTGTCAGGTAGTGACACACAGGAAAGAAAAACTCCTTAGAAAAACTGTCTTTGTTGTTTGTGTTTTATCAGCAACAGGGAAGGGAAGTGCCAGATAGAGAAGGATGAACTTGAATGAAGGTTCTGAAGGGAATGCTCCAAAAATCACTAACCAAAACCATGAGCAAGAAAATCTTGTATTAAAATGACACTTAACAAAGGTCATCCTTTTGCCAAACATGTTGTGTAAGGGTACCTTCGTGTGCATTCCCACCCTGTGTTAATTTGAGAGGAAGAGCTAGGCTTTTCCTTAGGGGTTTGAAGAAGCATTAATTCTTGGGCAGCACGAAGAGGATGACTTTCTGGCTCACTGAGTTAGCAAATGTGATCTGTGTCCTGCCTCCCCCTTGCCATAACTTTTATTATTAGCACAAATAAAAGTTACCAGCAGACAAATATGAGCTGCCACTTGCCCTCAGGGGACAGTGCATGAACTCAAGTCATCAAGGGAACAACCTCGTGTGAGCTTTACTGCACAGGGGACATTCTTCATAAGTCTGGCCACCTTTTTGCCTTTTTCCTCTGGGATGAGGGAGGAGAAAGGAGGGAATTGATGGGAAGTGAACAGGCATTGAGGATGCTGGGGGTCTTTTCTCCTGGTGACTCCCTGAAAAAAAAGCCATATAATACATCCTGTGGAAACTGGAGCAAGTTCTGCCATTTATAGTTACCATCACTTCAGTCCTGCGAGTGAATGATTTAATTAGTGGCTCATATCCAGGACTTCTTCCTATCTTTAGATTAGATTTTACTGGGGGCCTGCAAGGTGAACTCAGGCCTTATTTAATCTGATAGAAGTTTTCCTGTGTGCTTTTTGAGAGCATCATGGAACTTGGAGTAGAGTTATAGCATCTTCTTCCCTAAAGTCCAGGCTCAGAGGGGCTTCCATTGCTGAGCTAAGAACTGTCTTACCCTGACCTTTGAAATAGACCCTGTGGCATGTAGGAAATAGAAGGGAATCTCTGTGCAATAGGTGTGTGTAAGTGGCTCATGCTGGATGGAAATGCTTATGTGCTGTTTCAAGAGCAGTGTCTAAAAGAGATTTTCATACAAATCACACCTGGCTTTGAGATGGTAAGAAAGCCTGCAAAAAGGCAGGATGGAAATGCCTCCAACCCCTCTGTCTGCTCTGCCTGGAAGCAGTTCTGAGCTCTGTGGTTAATTCTGCTCTCCCCTCCCTCCCCCTTGCACAGAGATGATCGTTGACAATCAGATCGAGACGGGGCTGTTGAAGTCCGAACTGAAGGACAAGGTCACCTACACGCTGCTCAGGAAGCACCGGCACCAGACCAAGAAATCCAACCTGCGCTCGCTGGCTGACATTGGAAAGACCGTCTCCAGTGCAAGTAGGATGTTTTCCAACCCCGATAATGGTAATGCAGAGGCTACCTGGCTATAGCCTTGTCTGTCACAGCAACCCACCTGCCCAGAACTAACTGTGTGGCCCTGACACTGCTTTCCTAACCCCCGTGGGAGCAGCCAGGCCGTGCTGATGGCGCATCAGCGGGGGCTCTGCTTCGGCCGTGGCACGACGCTCTAACCTCATCTTCACTGGACTGACAGGGACTCGGGGGCAGCAGGAACCTGGGGATGCTCTTGCTGGCGTCTAGGAGTTGGTTTAGAAGTAATGATAGCAAAGAGAGATTCACAAAAAAACGTGGTGGGGCCTGAACTTTAAAAGGCTGATCACCTAAACATTTGGGTGGAGACGAAGCTTCCACGCACACTCCATGTCTGTAACAGTGCCGGTGGCACTGTGAATCAAAAATGACCTGGCAGTAACATCTAGCTAGCATTTTATTGCCATGCAGTCATTGTCCAGTGGGGTAAAGCTGATTTCCATCTTGCTTTATTCGTCCTAAAATAGTTTTGTGGTGTGTGTTGTGAATATGTCTCTTCTCTCTAAAAAAGGTGCAGTAGGTAGTGCCATGTTGTAGTGGTGTCTCTAAATGTGTGTGTCTGTGTATGCAGACAGCTACGGAGGCCTGGGCGCCGACTCAGTGCTTGCCCCTGGGTGGAGATTTGGGGTCTTCTTGCTCATGGTAATAAAAAAAGAGGAGTTTTAATCCTCTTGTCATGCCTTGGAGTTCTCTCAGCTGTCTCCTGTGGCAGTCTGGGAAGTGGGCTAAAAGTTGCCGTTTAAAAATACCCAGAAATAAAAGCAAGTGAAGAAATTATTTTCTTCTTGCTCCACCAAAGGCCTCTTAGCTTGCTGTGTTTGGCTTCTAAAACCACCCTAACCTTCCTCCCTAACCTGTTCTCACACTTCATTAATATTTCATCCCTTGGATCATCCTTTCATTTTGCAGCAGGAGTGGGTGTGCATGTGGAGACTGTTTCTTGCTCTGGGTGATGCATCTTGTGGTGTCTCAGTGCCTTGATAAGGTAGTGATGGAGCCAGTGGCACAAGGTGCAGTAATGTGAACCAAGGGAGCGCTCCCGTGAATATTCCTGCAGGAGTCCCATGGAGCAGACAGGGATTGGGCTCTAGGGAGAGCACTCTGAGGAAATTACAGCTCAAAGTGCCTAGATGAGTCCTATAGCTGGAGGAGCCATGGGCAGGGACTCCTGCTGGACCACACTGCTACAGGTCCCAGCCAGCCTGACCTCCTGGATGCCTTCCCAAGGCGTGCTCCCCATGGTTTGGATGGAAGGCATTTGCACCTGTGGCCATGGCATGTGGCAGGCTGAGCAGCAGACAGACACATCTTCAGCCATTGCTGCTCAGGCGTTTCAGTCGCCTCTCGTAGGGGATGCCCTCCCTTCTGGGCTGCAAACCACTTTTCCTACACTCTGCAGGCAGAGCTTATCCCAGGGAGAGTGATGCTGACAAGGGGCATTCCTCACATTCTCACTCAGCCCCTGCTCGTTTTTCATGGCCTTCTTTACTTGGATTTTAAGTGATTTCAGTTTCATTCATTTATTGTTGCTGTTTGCATGGGCAGTGCAGTCCTGGCTCAGTTGGACAGATTCTCCAGGAATTCTTTCCTGGCCTGGCCATCAGCCACTCTTTGGATGTTGTTCTGTCTCTGTTCTCCCACGTGGGATGTTTATGTGCTCTGAGGATGTGTAGCACACTCTGTTCCATGACAGAACAGGTGCATTGAGGCTTTAGGAGGGTGAGACTGACACATGGGGGAAATACCTCATGAACAGTCACTACTTTTATTTATTATTTACGCTGTAATGAAAAAGTAACTACAAAACGTATTTGATCAGGTTATATACCTTGGATTTAACGAGTGTCAGTGTGTCCTTTGGACAGATAAAAATTTTATGAGGTCAGCAGGAGTGCAGCTGTCTCTTAGCATAGCTAATCACCATAATGACTGGCCTCAAGCACTCCTAAATTTCCCTAGAGTTTCTTTCCAGGTAGGTGTTTGTTTTCATTTCAGTGTCAATGAAACTTCCATCCAATATTGATGCTGCCACCAGGTCTGATCATCCGCCTGCCCTTTGCACAGCAGCTTTGTAGGCTGGTGTAGCTGCCTCCTGCTTTACTGGCTCAGCAGGGACACCTTCTGCAAGCCAGCCAACCTGCCTTTGAACACTTCCAGTCAAGGAGGGGGGAGCTGTTTGCTAGATCTGAAATTTGGAAATATACCCTGGGCCATGGCTTAGAAAATTCCTGAGGTGCCTCTATCTCACTTGGTTCAGAGCGCTTAAATAACTGAAGCTTTAGGGCCTCCAAAATGTTATTTTCGACTTCTGAGATGAACGAGCCCCATGCAGTTATCCCAGATGCCTCCAGAAATTCAGGAACTTAAGAAAGAATGAGATACTGCTCATCTCCCTGCCATAACTGGTCCTGGACCCTCTGTCCTCTCCCAATTGCCCCTCTAGGGGTGGGGGTGGCTCTGTGTCCCTGGGAGCGAGTCATCCATCTTTCCTGTCACTGCTGTGTTTGAAGGTAAGGCGGTGATCAGATGGGCAGACACAGCCAAGGTGTGTTCTGGCACCTGCTCTTCATTGCTGCATCATGGACATTCACATGGGTCATCCTGTGGCAGGTTTTGTCAGGAATCCCTTTGCTCTGGGAAAGGAATTGGGCAAGAGAGGGAAGTTCCTTGTGTGCCATGGATGGAGGAGGATAAATCACAACACTCCTTTGCTGTCTGTTCAGTAGGAAAAAGATGATTGCCAAAATTTTGGGTGTACAAAGCTGCACTATGCGATCTCTCCACGTGAAGACCTTGTGAAGATACAGCCCTTTTCTTTGCTCCCATTAATAGGAGGTTGAGTTGTATGAAGTCTTGGGCAAGGATATTTCCATGTTACATGTTGCTGGGACTCCTGCAGGGGTTTTTGATGGGTTTTTGACAGGTTTTTGTGTGTCTGGTTTTGTGGCTTTTGAAGAGTTCTTTGTATCCCTTCCTGGCACAGCTCTTGTCCTGCCCTGCTGGAGCAGTACATAACTCTTGGACTAGCAACTCTGCAGCTGGCACACCCTGGGGTTTGCCATGGTGTCACAGGGGACCTGTGCTCCCATCCCTTCTGCAGTGCCCGAGGACTGATCAATATTTACCAGCCTTCTGTGATGACATTTGCTATCATTTTGAGATTTGTCTTTCAGAGCTTTGTGCCTGCCAGCGTTTTTTATCATTTAACACCCGTGGGAGCCTTTGGCAAGTGGGAAACGATCAAATGCTGCTAAACCCAAGTTGGCAGAGCCTGTAGAAAACTGTGATGTGTTTAGGTGTGTGTGTTTAAGAACCATAAATAATGGCATGGTCCCATCACCGCGTGGGTGCTGCCTAAACACCTCCTGAGCACTGTTTGTTCACACTGTGCTGGCAGCATGGTTTGCAAACAGCTGAGTGGGAATAGCAGGCTGTTGGCAAGGTGTCAGCTGAGGCACAGGCAGGAGGGTACCTGGCTGCGGGGGAACAAGGTTTTTTCTAGAATCCTAGAAGGGTTTGGGTTGGAAGGGACACCTTCCACTAGCCCAGATTACTCCAGGCCCTGTTCTTTGGACACTCCCAGGCATGGGATAGCCATAGCTCCTCTGGTTCAGCATTAGTCAGTTCAGAGTTTTTCACATGTGCCTTTATAGCTGAACAGTGGCATCAGCCGAACAATACCCGCAACAGAGGAGAGCAGCTGAAGTCAGAAATGAGGTGCTGTCCAAGGAATGTTTGGAAAACCCCTATCAATGTAGGTATTGGCATCACTGGAAGCATTGCAGCCTAAGGTGAGCATTTCCAAGTCTGGATTGGTGTGCCTCAGTATGTACGGATGGGAGCAGGATGCTCTAAGGTGGCTCCTGGGACATGACCCGATCTCTATTTGCAAAAACCTGTTGTAGGGATGGTGCTGCAGCCTGGAACTGCTCAGTTCCACCAGCACTGCAGCTGCTCACTCACTTCCTTGAGGTCTGCTTCAAAGATGCCTGAATTTCAGACACCAGGGATGGAAAGGTGTGTCCAGCCCTGCCACGAGAACGCTGCGAGGTGGAGCTGCGGAGGAGATGTCAGGATCTAAATGAGTGGCCTTTGGTGGCTGCACTGTGCATCTTCCACCTTCTCTCCTGCCTGGCTTCCCTGTACCACTGCTTGAACCTTTCTTTCTGGCATAATTTTCTTTTCTTTTCTTTTAACTTTTCCCCTTTGCTCTCTTCCCGCTCTTTGCTGCTGCTCCTGTCTCCTGCTTGCCTGGCCCAAGCACGCAGCCCACTCGAGAGCTCCGTGCCCTGCCTGGCCACGCGCACGTTGGACGATGAACTGGGAGTGCAGCGCAGCCCCAGCGTGGGATGGCTCAGTAAGTGCTGGGCAGGGCTCTGGGTGGGCAGGCTGGGGGCCAGGAGAGGAAGAGAAGGTGGCAATTCCCACCAACCGGCTCCTAACGCTTGCTGCTGCGTTAACAGTGGGGAGCAGTGCTGCTCTGGCTGTTCCTTTTATCCCACTGTCCCCTCCACTGCTCTGTTGAATTCTGTTTTCCTTCCTTCCTGCATCTGGGATGAAGCAGGTAGGTCAGGCCATGCTCCCCTTACAAGGGTCATCCAAGATGGCTGCTGGCACTTTTTTTCTGTCTCTTGAAGTATCCTTTGTCTGTAAAAGCGGCTGAAATATTTTCATTTTCATATAAATTATCCTGAAATAGTCTGGCAGCTTGATCTCTCTGGGGTGAGCCGGTCAGGTCTCTGGTCACCACTCCTTTGTGATTCCCCGTGTCAGATGTGGCTCGTGGGAGCCTTGCTGATCCCAGAGGAGCACACTGCTCCTCCCAGGAAGGCACAGCTTATGGCGCTGCTGGCACAGAGGTGTTCTTTGTGGCCATGGCAAGCCACTGAAGTCTGAATTCCAGGGTAGTCCCCTTGACAGATTACTGTGGAGCTGATTCCTAGGACGAGATAGTAGCATGGAGGGGTTTGAAGTTCATGGTCAGAAACTCTGGGATAAAAGCTCCTGGTGCTGTTTCAGGTTCCTACAAACGTGATGAGAAGGGATTTCAGGATTATTTATAACAATTCATACTGAGCACTGTGATTTCCAATCCCATATCCCAGAAGTCTTTATTTACTACTGGTTTGTTGTTTGTTTGTGTTTTGGGTTTTTCTAAATTTAATTATTCTGCTGTGTCTCTGGAGAGTTTCTTCACCTCTCTGAAGAATCTGGTGTCAGGAATTGGTGACTCTTGGCCCATCAGTGTGGCACACACATCGTTTTAATCAGTGAGATGCTTAAGGTTCATGAGCTTAGTTGATGAGCTTACTGGGGCTGTCTCAAAGGAGCAAGAGCTGCCACCCTCCCTCTGCCTGCGCTGTGAGCAGTGTCTGGGATGCTGAGGAGGGCAGGTGCCAGCCACGTGGAGAGCTGAGGCCAGGGCTTTGCACCCTGTGAAGGGATGGGTCTGTGGTGGGTCCTGGGTGACCTGGCCAGTGGTGTGGTGCTGCTTTGCTTTTCTCCCACAGGCAGGAGTTATAGAAAGTCCTTGGACTCTTTTGCTGTCCTGGGAGTCACTGGAATGCTATGGGTCAGAGGTGATGAGGTGTTAGCATCTTAAACACCCCCTGTGCCACATGAAGTGACAGAAAGCAGCTTGTCAGGGTCAGGAATTCCCCACATCAGCCTCCCAAGAAAGGTGTTGCTGTAGCCTGAGCCTCTGTGTTCTGACTGGATCCAAGCAGGTGCTTTAACTGGTGTGGACGTTGTTCTTGCAGGCAGCCCAGCCATGGCTCACCGAAACCTGACTTCCACCAGCCTCAACGACATCTCGGACAAGCCTGAGAAGGATCAGGTAAGCTCCAGGTCCAGCCTTCTCTCAGGGATGTGTTTGGAGAGGAGCTGCATGTTGGGCAAAGGGCTTAGCCCTGAAAAAGGAGTGAGTATTTTTGTGGCTGACTCCTCCACTCTTTAAGCACCAACCCTAGGAAACAGCAGGTTCATCTCTTACAAGGTCTGAAGTAAGTGACACCACATAGATGGCATCTTGCTGATCCCCATGGGAAAGCAGGGAAAATACCAGGGAGTGATGGATTTTGGATCCTCTTCCTGCTGAGAGGTTACAAGGGTCCACAGAGGAACACCCTGGGCTGAGTGTTCACAGGAGCCATGGGGCAGAGCCAGGAGCATGTAGAGGAACATGTCCCTGCTGCAGCAGCTGGTGCCATCTCCCCCTGCACGTCCCAGCAGGAAGGAGGCTGTGCTGACAGGTAATGTAGAGAGCAGCTCCAAAATGCAGTCAGTACTTGAGTTAAAATTGGCCTCTAGTGACAAATTTCCACGGACTTGACCTCTCCCTTAGACCAGGGTAATGTTTGTGCTATGGCACATGGACTCTCTTTGTTTGTGTTTCCGTCCTTCCCGAAGACTGCCGGTTCTGAGGGGTAACACTAAGTTTATTCCAACTCTTAGAAAACTGGTGGCTGAATGAGCTCTCTGTGCAACTTTCAAAAAACCTTTGTCTGGGTTCAAAAAGTGGGTTATTCTCAAAGCCTGGCTGTTTCTTTCGGAGAATCTCTTTTTCTGTCTGCGTCTTTCAGCATTCCCTAGTCCCATGGTGATTCTGAATGCAAATGAGAGTCACTTTGGAAAATTATTTGGGTAGCACAGTGTTGCTGGCCAGTTGGGGATGACTCCTGTCCTTCAACAATGGCTGGTCACAGTCTTCTGTAAATGCGTCCTGAAAGGGACACAGCAATGTAATTGAGGTAGAAAAGTGAGTTCAGACTAATGAAATATTTTTAAAGAAACAGATATTTGCCTAAAGAAATGCACTTCCATGGAAAGAGAAAGGAATCATGTGGCTTGCACTCACCTCAGTGTCGTGTAGCGCTGTAGTATGTTGTAGTATCGTCCGTATTGGTTGTGTTTCCAAAATACCTGTTTCCTTTAATACACACAGCCACACCTGGGGAAGAAGGAGCATTATTCAACAGCTTTTTGTCTTTGGACAAACTGCTGTGCTATATTTGTAATCCCATTGTAATTGGAGTTTTAATGCTAGACGAGCCCAGAGCTGGGGCTGACTGTTGCAGCAGCTCTCAGTGGTGTAGACAGTCCCCACTGCCCCTCCTGTGTCTCTGGAAATTCAGATAATGGATTTGGTGGAGAATTGGATATAAAAATAGATGTTTTGATAGCACTAATAGGGAAATCTGTTAATAGATGCAGCTATGAGCGTGCTCCAAAGTTCTTAGCTTGCAGTGTACATAATGCCTGGCTCTTGGTAGTGAGAGCTGTTTCTTGCTAAGTGTAGAGTTCCAAAAATCCTCTCAGTTAATTAACCTGTGTCCTGCTGCTGAACTTTGCACAAGTGGGAGCCTTTTCCTCTGCACCTTGAGACATCACCTTAGAGCTCAGTTTTCATGGCTCATCGACTCAAAGTCCTGCCTTGACTGAGTTTGTGGCATTGTGGTGGTGCCTGGCAACTTCCTGGAGCAGGACTCAGTGTGCCATGCAGGAGGCACAGCAATAATCCATCGTGTTCCCACAACACAAGCTGCAAAGGGAGCAGGTTCCCCTGCCTTGGCAGCTGGGAGACTGGCAGTTTTTATGTGGGCATCCCATCTGGAAGCTGGACAGTTAGTGAGGCCATACAGGCAGGGGGGAGTCTGCTGGAGACACACAATGTGCCAATTTTTATTTATTTCTCTGCCTGCAATGCCTGCAAGAGCTGCAGTGGGTGAGGTCAGTTTATAGCAGTTGCATGGAGCAGGACTGCCTTCCTGCATCCTTAATCCCTCCCTGGTTTTACACAGAGGCTTGTGTGCCCATGTTTTAGAAGGAAAAAGGCTTTGGCCAAACTTCTTTGTACTTTCAGTGATTTTCCTGTCTTCCTCCATCCTTAATATTCTTTTCTGAAGCCATTAATGCTATTTGGAATGGTGCAACTAATACTCTAGGGAATTTATAGCCAGCATACTGCTTTGATGTGCAGCATTCCTGCTCCTTTTCTCTGGACGTTGTCAGGTTCAGGTTTCACATGCATGTCAGAGATCTGATCTGTCAGAGAATCCTCCCGGATTCATCCCTACTGCCAGGGACCCAGCCAGCTGTGCCTGGCTCAGGGGTGGTCCCTGTGACTCCTGAACCAGCTCTCTCTGTGGGAATGGTGGCTGGATCCATTGGGATTGCAGAGAGGCTGGCTCAGTGTCCTGCAGAAGGCACCAACTCAAACTGCTCAGGAAGGGCACACAGATTTGGGCTTTACTCTTTTGCTGTGTTTTTTGCTTTGGGCTGGTTTGGCATTTTTTAAAAATAATTAGGGAAGAGGGAGGTGTATTCCCTTTGATTGTGTTTGTTTTTGCAGAGCAGGGATTTGCCTTCATTTGTTGTATTTTAGGAGGTGTTGGCTGCACTGAATTCCCTGGGCATTTGCAGCTGGGGAGACAAGCAGTGGGATTTTGGGACAAAAACTTCTTTTCTGTACAGCAATTAGTAAGTGAGCATCTAGACTTCCTGCCCTCTCCCGGGCTCCCAGCTCTCTGTTGCCAGATACACCAGTGGTGCTGGAGCTGTGTCCATAAAACCAGGATCTCTCATGGCTGGAGAATTCCTCCAGCTCCTGAACACTGAGTTGCTGGATCAAGTTTTTCACTAGCACCCTATTCAAAGAAACCCAGAATCTCAGAATGGATTGGGATCTTAAATATCATCCTATTCCACCCCCTACCATGGTCAGGGCCATTTTCCACTAGCCCAGGTTCCTCCAAGCCCTGTCCAGCCTGGCCTTGGACACTTCCAGGGATTGGCCAGCCACATCTGAATATTTTAAAAGCATTTAAAACTCTTTTTTTTTCAGCTTATGTGCGAAGGGAAGTGACTGAAAAGAGTCAGGTAGATGCTTTATCAGCCCCTCTGGTGCCATAGTGCCAGCAGACCATAGAAAGCTGGGGAAGTTCCTCTTGCTGTTGCCAGTCCAGTCCCTCCTTCTGCGAGAAATCCTTTGGCTGTGCTCTATTAGAATGTCCTTGGCAGCTCTGAGTGCCTGAACCACCAGGACTCCTTCAGTGCTAACATGTCAAATAAAGGGGACGTGAAAGGAAATGTTTTCCCAGGGACCTGCTATTCCTGGGCTGATGCAACAGCATATAGAAAGAGAATGTGTGTTGATATAAAGGGAGGTTCCTGATCTGGTGTTATCTCTGCTTCCAGAGGGCTGGGATGTGGGACGAGCCTGGCTCTGAATGAATAAGGTCAGTCAGAGGGAGGCACAAAACCCTTCTATTTGTTGTGGTGTAGACACTGTGTATTCAACCCAGTGTTTCCATGTCAACAGGGGATCTGTGCCAAAGCCAGTGCTGAGGTTAAAAAAGAAATTGGCCTTGTTCAGAGAAACCCTCCTGCCTTTCCTGGGGACCCACGGACAGGGAGGCGCTGGCTGGATCCCATTCTTGGCAATGCAGTCCTGTGATTGATTGCAGGAGTGATTGCCTGCTTTTCCCATTGGAACATCTTCTTATCTCCACAGTTGTAAGCAGACATTACCAATTTTGAGGTCTGTCAGCCTGGGTGATGTACTTTCTCTCCATTGAGCTCCAGAGAAAATTGCTGTCTTCCAGTACAATCAAGGCCACCCTTCTGGAGGAAAGGAAAAGTTTCTAGAAAGCTTAGTTAACCAGAATTGCCTTTACTTGTGCTGTTTTTATTGATGCAGAGAGCAGTTTTGCCTGCCTGGTTTCTCCCCATATCCACAGTGGCCCTCTAAAGCATCCTTGGGTGATGGAGCAGCCTGGACCCTGGAAGGTACCCCTGGAGGCAGCTGTTCATGGGATAAGTTGTGGGAAGGTGATCAGGTGATCTTAGACCTAAGTGTGAGCAGATACAGAAAAACAGAGAGACAGGTTCAAGTTCCAGGGGGAATGAACCTTCCTTAAGTGCTACTTAGGAGCTGCTTTCATTTGCAATCAATCCGGAGAGCGGTGGTGATGATCCAAGCACTACATTTCAGGAAATTGGGATTTTGAAGTTGTCGTGGGTCTTTTTGCAAGTACAGTGCTGGAGACCTGTGGCTTTTAACATAACATTAGTGGTTGGGTTGGAATAATGTTCAACTTGGCAGGGGAAAGTGAAGTTCCCCCGTTCCTCCCTTGTTTCTGGATGCTGCTGAGGAGTCAGATCTTTCAAAAGCTTATTTGGGGAATGGTTCAGAATGTATTTTAAGTGCTGACTGCACTCATTACCTGTCTGATAAATGATTTAAGACAGTGGCAAGTGGTGCTGCAAAACTCATTTGGAGAGAAAAGAAAAAAACACTATACTGGCAACTCTTCAAAATTAGTGACATTGATTTGCTGTGCTGGGAAGGGGCTGGAGCCTTTGGCCTCAGGAGCTGGGTGGCCACAGGAAACCCTGCAGGTCAGTTCTGGCTCAGAGAATCACCTGAGCCAGGTATCCAAACCAGCCCCGGTGTTGCTGAGTGATCCTTCTTTCACTGTCTGTGGAAGAATTGGTAGCATTTCTCCAGACTCCCCCGCAGTGTTCCTGGATGCTTATTTACTGTTTCTTCTGGTGGTAATCTTGATTGAAGCATGCAGGGGTAGGATAGTTCCAGCAGTTCTCTTCCTGTTTAATCAATTCATGTATTTTCCCAAGACTTTTTCCATTTTTTCTCCTTCCTTGAGTCGCCACATGCAGCTCATTAGGGATTCATAGCCCAGTCCAGTGCCCCCCTGGCGCTGGTGCTCCTGGCAGTACATCCTCCCTCTCCATTCACCCTTGGCCAGGCTCACACAGAGCATCTCCAGAGATCACCCAGGGAGAGGGGCAGATTGGGAACCAGCTGAGGGCAGGGTTTTCAAAAGCCTTCCATTCCAAATTAATTCTGCTGCTGCTGAAGTTCACACAAAGGCATCTCGCAGAGGCTGAGCTTTAGAACCCAGTGGCTGCTGCTGAGTGTTTTCCCATTCCCCGCTGATGACATTTCTCCATGGCTGGATCCACACCGAGGGTGCACCGTTACGGCACAGAGATGAGAAGAACGTGCCCAATGCAACTTAATTTTCTTTTCCTTCCTCTTTCACTGCTGCAGCTGAAGAATAAATTCATGAAGAAATTGCCTCGTGACGCTGAGGCCTCCAACGTGCTGGTCGGGGAGGTGGATTTCCTGGAGAGCCCCTTCATTGCCTTTGTGCGGCTGCAGCAGGCGGTCATGCTGGGAGCTCTCACCGAGGTCCCTGTTCCTACACGGTAAGGACACCCAGCCCCCAGCAGGGAACAGGCAGGGAGCCTGCACTTCCACCTGGTGAAGTGAAAGCACCAGGCCAGAAGATGTTCTCCACTGCTTTCCATCCCGGGACACGCAGAACCTTCAGGATTGGTGGCGTAAAGTAACAAAGCTTGCTGAAACTGCTGCATCATTTTCAGGTCCTGAGTTTGGTTATAGGTAAACCATTGCACGCACACTGACTGAACAGCTCAGCAGTAAAGGGCACTGCCAGTGTTGAATTCAAGTCCTGGGGCTTTTTTTCTGCCCCTTCTGTACAGACCCCAGATTCCCTCTGCACATTTTTTCCTGTTCATATTATTCCTCTTCAGCTCAGATCAAATGGAAGATTCAATTCTGGCCCTCCTGGGGCAAAAATAAAAGTCAGGTGAACTGGTACATACAATTCTACTGGGGCTTGTTGCCTTGTAATGCATAATGGCTCAAGGAAAAATGTCAGAGAAATATTTTATTTATTGTGACTCATGCTGCAAATTAATCTCAGTCTCACAAATAGCAATATATCTTGTGTTCTTAAATATTTGAAGTCACTGCTTGAATATGCCTGCCTGCCTAAGCTGCCCAATGCGAATTCATAGCAATTTCACAGCCCTTGTATGGAGTGGAAGTTAGATGGCTGTTGGAATCCTTGCCTCTTTCTGCGTACCAAACAAAGGGAAAAGAGGATCTAGCATTGCTTGTTAGTGGCAGTAGCAGTGTTTGTATTTCTTGGCGTTTCATTAAGTGGTTTCTTACAGCCACATCCACGCTGGGTATTCAGGTAGGAGTATGGGGATGTGGCTTCATTTTGTAGCAGGTTATTCGTGCCTCAACATCTCTGTGTGCTTCAGTGTTTCAGCTTCCAACTCTAATCCCACTGACTATTTTTTAAGCATATCTCCAGGTTCTTTCCAGCAGTTGTGAGATGAGGTGTGGTTTGCTCTGGTGGTGGGAGCCAGGAAGTTAGATCCAGGATTGCTGGACAGCCTCATTACTCAGTAGCAGTAATCAAGGCAGTATGTCCTTCCATGCCAGCATTTGTCCCAGGAAATAGTATTATCCATTTGCTGTTCTCCAAAGCAAATACTGGCCCTAATCAAAGCAGGAAGGCTCATTAGGTGGCTCTCATGAGTGATGAAGAGCCATTTGCCATGGCTGCATCCTACCAAATTCAATCAAGGAAATCCCCTCAGGGCCACGAGGAGCTCTGATGGAACATCTCCGGTGCGGCATTCCTGCCCTGGGGCTGCACTTAAAGCCCGCAGACTCCACAGGATGCTGGAGCTGGAGCCTCTGGCATGCCCAGCCTTCTGTGCTGTGGGGCTTCTCCTTTGATTTTGTTAAACTGTTGATTCCCTGGTGAAACTGGGGGTGCCACACGGTCACTGCGCAGCTCCCGGGTTTCTGACGCCGCAGGAGCTCCCGTCTGGGTGCTGTGGCTGCACGACTGGCATGGGCCAGGGCTCTCAGTGTGGCACTGGGACCTGTGTCTGCCTCTCTCTTGGGGTTATGTGGGGCACCAGGGGGTTAAGCATGTAGGTTTTGGCTCAGGGCTAATCCAGCTCCTCTGGATGTTAGGTGAGCATTTCCTGCTCTTAAGCAACTGCAACTGCAGCTAGAGAAGCAAGGAATAGTTTGGCTTGGAAGGGAAGGGAACGCAAAGACCATCTTATTCCAACCCCTGCCATGGGCAGGGACACCTTCCACTAGCCCAGGTTGCTCCAGACCCTGCAGATGGAGTAGAGACATCCAGTCATTCCTGAGTTTTCTTGTTACTGGTCAGATTGAAAAAAACTTCTAAGGCCTTTGGTTTTCTTGTGTTGAATTTAATCCCAGAGTACTCAGAACTCCTCATTTGGGTAAGCCATGAGCTGGCAACATGGCTTGGGAATGGCTTTGTATTTTCATCAGAGCAATGTATAGTCATGTGTTCCAGGCTTTTTAATGCAATGAAGATGGGGAGAAAGATGAGGAATGAGCCAGGAGAAGATGTTTTTTGGAGATAAGCTGCACAGACTTGCACAGTGTGGTGTGCAGAGCTGGGAAAGGCCGGTGTCTGCAGGTCTCAAATGAAGTGAAGCAACTTGCCCAAAGGTCACTTGAGAAGCGAGGGGCAGATCCAGGAGTCTGGTCCTCCCTGGCCTCCCTACAGAGGCTTTTCACTGCAGAGGCACTTTTCCTCCAGGACTTGGCTGAGATTCCTTTGTTCAGATGCTTTAACCCTTACAGAGTTGCTGTTCTAGCAATGCATTGAGAGAAATATTGGATTTCGTTACTGCTTCTGAGAGACTTTGAGCTTGGGGGAGCCTCCCAGTCCCTGCCTTGGAGCATTACTAACAATGTTAAGTATCAGAAATGGGCACTGGATAACTCAGTGTGTGTTGTGTGCAGCAGGGAGGAATTCTCCAGTGGTCTTCAGCAGAGGAAGAGGAGGAGTACAGCACAGCTAGGAGTGATGGCTTTTGTAGCTGGAAATGTTCATAACTACATGATAATAAATCTGTGCAGACATTCTCTAGTTCAGGTCACTAAAATGCATTAATGTTTTTGTGTTTGTAATGTTCGGCCCATGAAAAGATCTTGTTCTACCCACTGAAGGCAGTTCTGAGCTGAATTAGGACAGAGAATTTGGAAAATGCTACCGAGTCCTTGTTTTCAAGAGTGTTGTAGTTGTGCAGGAGCATTGAGGTGCTGCTGCTCTGTGCTGGAAAAGAGCCAGCTGGTTGGGGTTGTTCCAGAAGGGGGTTGTGAAAGTGCCTGCTTCTCCTGGAAAACCAGAATGCCAAGCAGCAACTCCTGAAGTTATGGACCTCTTTCTTTATATATTAATATGTTTGGCTAATTTGCATGCTGGAGTTTGGAAAGAGTTGGCTGAGGAACAGTTTTTCTTGAATGTTGTTTTATAAGAGCTGGTGAGGCAGGGAAAGTTCCAGGAGGTGGGAGGAGAGCAGAGGACGTGACCTGGGTGTGTGTGGCTTACTCACCTCCCTGTGAACCCCAAGTAAAACACTCAAACACCTCGTGAAGAACCCGATTAAGAAGTGTTATGTAGTAATGCCAATCAATTTGTATTTATGGATCCTGCCCTACTAACTTGCTGCCTTTTTTCTTTTAGGACTCTAGATTCTTTTGAACAGAAAGTACCTGTTTGGCTATAATACTCCTCATAAGCCACTTAACTTAGTACCTCATAATATTTGAGTTAGGAAGATAAAATAATATTTAATCCAATCCTTGGAAGGGGAAGCTTGTGAGGTTATTTCATCTGTATGTTTGCACTGACAAAGGTTTCATATCATGGTGTTTTTTAAACTCTTCAGCAATCACTTGGATGTAGTTGCTGCCCAAAGAGATCATGTGAGAAATGAAGAGTGCAGGGCCAGGTTGGACAGGGCTTGGAGGAGCCTGGCTAGCAGGGACTGGAACTAGATGGCCTTTAGGCTCCCTGCCAACTCAAACTGCTCTGTGATTCCATGACACAAATCCCCAGGGAGGAGGACAGCGTTGGTTGGTGCACAGGGCATGGTGGGCCACAGGGTGTAACCCCTGCTCTGAGGTCAGCTTGAGGGCACTGGCAGCCTCCAGATCTCTAACAAGCACCACAGTTTTTAGCCAGATTTCTGTCTAGGTGTTGTATAAGTACTAAGCAGTTCGTTTTGCCATCCTAAATGGGAACAATCTCTTGGTTTTGTCAGATTTCTCTTCATTCTGCTGGGACCAAAGGGCAAAGCCAAGTCCTATCATGAGATCGGCCGAGCTATTGCCACACTGATGTCGGATGAGGTAGGTGTCCTGGCAGCTCCTGTGGGAAATGGCTCCTCCCAGGTAACCATGTCCTTCCCTCCAGCCTGCTCAGCAGGAAGGAGCATTCACATAAAGCTGAAATACCCATGTTACCTCCTGATTCCATCAGCTGACATAATTATTGCCTCTGGCTTCATGTTTTTTTAAATGTGACTCTAAGAGGGGTTTATCCACCGTGTGTATTTTCCTGCTAGTCATCACTCTTTCGTATCAACTGTGAATTAATTGCTGAATTTATTGTGTCGTGGTCTGCACCTTGTGTCCCATTCTGCCATGCCAGTATCCTGCAGCCAGGGCTATCCAGGTAATGCCCACAGGACTGTGTCCCCCAGGCTGTGGTGGGTGTGTGGCACTGTGTCCCAAGCACCGGCAGTGTTGCTGTGTTAGCCAGGAGCAGCTGGCCACTCCTCACTGCCATGACTGGGCTTTCGGGATTCATTTCCAGCCCCTTCCTTGCAGAGTCCCTGGGGCTCTGAGCGCTGGGCTCGTTCACATTAGCTGTTTCTTGGCATTGCTTCACTCTCCTACAGTTCCTTAATTACAGCTCTCCTGCCTTCTGTCACTCAGGTCTCTGCTTTCCATAGCCCCAAAGTCCCTTCCTGCCACCAGCTCATCTGTCACATGCACTGATCCACCTCCTCTCCACACGGTCCAGAAAATTCCTGTAAAATTCAGCATTCATGCTTTCCCCCTGCCCCTTCTCTCATGTATTCTTCACGATTAATACCAAACATTTCACTAAAACTAGTTTATGGTGTTTTTTTCAAGTAAATATTGTAATCAGTTCTGTGTCAGAGGGTTGAAAATTAATCTGGGTTTGATAGACTGAAGTAGGTGGCTTTGTCGAAGTTCTTCTCCAGGTGTGATTGAAAGTCCTTATGTAGAGGAAAGCTTTTTTGCACTAAAAAAGAGATATTTGCGTTACTAACATTTTTAGAGGTTAGAAATAGATGTTTTGCTTAAGATTGGATATTTGCCTGCAAGGAAAGAATCTTTGTTGTTATCCAGTCAAAGGAAGGGGCTTTCTGAGCCTTGACCTCCTTGTGCCACACGTCCTGATACTTCTTCAGAGGTTTCTGAGGAGGATTTAAATTGATTTTGTAGAACTCAGCAGCTGCTTCTGGAGTCAGGGCCACAGAAAATGCAAACCTTTTCCACAAGGAGTCTCTTTTCCTTGCAGGTGTTCCATGACATTGCCTATAAAGCCAAGGACCGTCAGGACCTGATCGCAGGCATCGATGAGTTTCTGGATGAAGTCATTGTGCTCCCCCCTGGGGAATGGGATCCAGCCATTAGGATAGAGCCCCCCAAGTCTCTCCCTTCTTCAGATAAGAGGTAATAGCAGCAGAGGGCTCTGTGGTGAAAGAGAAGTGGGCATGAGGTGTGGGAAGAGCCACTGATTTGGTTGTGCCAGGTGTCTGGGGTGACCTGCACCTGTCTGTCACTGCTTAGAAAGCCCTGGAGACATTTTCAGGCCTTCCTTAGCAGCTGGAGGGAGGATGTTCCTGAAAGTCTGTACCTTTTGAGGTGATATTGTAGGCACACAATAACACAGCTGGTAGTTAGCCAGGGTTCTCCTTGGTCCTGGTGACGTGCTGTGTCCTTGCCTAGGAAAAACATGTACTCAGGTGGGGAGAACGTGCAGATGAACGGAGACACGCCCCACGACGGGGGGCACGGCGGCGGCGGCCACGGCGACTGCGAGGAGCTGCAGCGCACCGGCAGGTCAGTGACACCCCTGCAATGCTTCCCTTGCCCAAGCACTCCCACCCCCATGGCCTGGCTGTGCAGGCTCAGCTGGGACCCCCAAATGTGTCCTGGGGGCTTCTCGTGCCCAGAGTGAGGCTGCCTGAAGGGTTCTGAGCATCCAGCTTCAGCAAATCGCAGAATGTCATGACTCAGATGCTCATTAAATAATAAAGAGCCATTAAAAAGGACAGAAGGCCCAGGTGGGTGCTGCCTGTTGGGAGCCTGTGAAGTCAGATGAACCTTAAGGGACATAAACATGGCAGGTATGAGTCTCAGTTAATCCATTTGGATTGCTGAAGGGGTGCCTTAGCCAAAAGCAGAGATGTTCCCTTTTCTGGACATTAGTGTTGCAGTTGAATTACACAACTGAAGGCTTTGATGGATATAGATAGAAATAGAATAGGAATAGAGAAGGTAACAGCTCCCCAGGCCCTACTCTCTGCTTTATTACTCTGCTTTGTGCCATGTAAAAGTCCAGTGGAGTGGGCATACTGCTCAGGCGGCCACAAAACAGCAAGTTCAGTGTTTCAAGATGCATGCACGGGGATTCATGGTGGCTTTGTGCCCTCCCTCCCACTCTGTGTCTCCTTTTTCAGTTCTAGTTCTAGTCTAAATTCTAGTAGAGAAGTCTGAAAGTCTTCACACTGCATTGGTGTGTACAAGGCAGTGGAGCGTCCTGATTTGGGGTCAGAAGGTGTGTGCCTGTCTGTCACAATGTCTGTGCAGTCCTGGCATAGGTGGGAGCTGTGAGCAGGGGAACAAGAGGCTAAACAAACTTTTCTTGTGCTGGCAGTGTCAGTGCCACGTGGAGTTTATAACAGTTAAATACTGTCTTGTCTGTGATCATCAAAAAAGTCTGGAGCGAGTTCTTGTGTTGTCCAAGAGTATTTCCCATGTGTTTTTCACTTCTAGTTTTTTTTGCTGGTTATTCATTTGAAGCATTTTTCCATGCAGCAGATTGTTTGGCTCACCCAGCCGTGGTGTTTGCTATGTGGAGAAATTCAGGCAGGGATTTAGACCAGAGTTAATCCATTTTATTACATCAACTAATATATTTGGGGAGGAAAAAACCAGCAGATGAGCTTCCTGAAATACAAACTGTAGTGGTCTGTTTCAGCAGAAGCATGGCTTGTAGTCCTGAAATTTGGCTGTTTCCAGCTGCATCGCATGTTTGAGATATTATCTTTGCTTACAACATTCTCTCTGAGATCCCTGCACCAGCACAGCTGTGATAAGACTGTTTGCAATGTGGTGATCTCACTCCTTTGAGATAATCCTTCATTGCTGGCAGTGTCTCTGATGTCTTAGCGTGGTGACTTCCCCTGTGAAACATCTTGCACGAGTCTCCTCTTGCTTGTCCTTGCAGATTCTGTGGGGGCTTGATCAAAGACATCAAGAGGAAAGCACCGTTCTTCGCCAGCGACTTCTACGACGCTTTAAACATCCAGGCCCTCTCAGCCATCCTCTTCATCTACCTGGCCACTGTCACCAATGCCATCACTTTTGGGGGATTGCTCGGGGATGCTACAGAGAACATGCAGGTGAGCCAGAGCTTTCAGAGCCAGCAAACACAGCATTTGCCTCTTGCTGTCCGGTCACAGCAGTGTTTGGGCACTGGCAAAGCTGGAATTCTTGGTACAGTAATGGAGGTGTTCTGTGTTTTCACTGCTTTCTCTGCTGCTGTGGCTGTCCTTTGACAAATTGTACAGAGGTTTCTTAAATGGTCAATAAAAGCAGGCCCAAGAGACAGAGGAGGTCTTTGCTCCTTCTGTAGAGAGAAGTTCCTCTGATCTGTTCTCATTTGTACCATTTTAGTCCAATTAAGTTTGCTAAGTCTGAATCCTCTGCCTGATTCCTAAAATACCTGGGCTTTGGCCTCTCTGGTGAAAAGAAAATCCCAAAATAATTAGGAAAATGAGTGACACGGGAGAGAAATGTCAGGTCTTTAAAAGATGAATTTTGTAGTAGTGGGAGGTCACATGCTGAGAACCAGCCACTTATCCATGGACAGGCTGGATCAGTGGCTTAGCTCAGCCTAAAGACAAGGGATTCTCTATTAACTGTGCTGTAGGTGCTTTGGGTTAGTGCAATAATAGGAAAAGCAGGAGGTTGTATTAGATGGATTCAGTTCAGCCAGTCCAGTTCAGTCAAATCTCCTAGCAGTAATTGAGCTCATAATGACAATGACTGAATTATTAATTTATGCAGGTTTAATTAAGTCAAACATAGGAAATGAGGGCACATGTCTGGAACCCTGTGCTCCCCTGTGATGAATTACAGGCTAGAGTAAGATCCAGCAGCCTGTGCAGTGCCCAGCTCCCCTCTCTCCTGTACAGTTTGCCTTTGCTGAGACCCATGGAAGTCAGCAATGGAGAGGACCCACCAGTGAGCAAAGCCTGTGTGCTCTGCACAAGGTGCAGTCTTTGAATTAGAGCAGGAAGGGGAAATGTTACCTGATTCCAAATCTAGTTCAAATTGGGAAGCACTTAATTGTGGCCAAAATTCTCAAAAATACTTAGTATCAAGTAGCAAAAAAAATAACCCCAAACCACAGTATTTTTGAGGCTGCTACATCACAGTTCGTGTGTAAACAGTGATGTGGCTGCTGCTGGGGCAGGCTCTGAGCATGACCCATCCCTGCCCCCTGTCCTGGGAGCTGCCCCAGCCAGCACTTCCTTTGAAACCCACTCCTGAGTTTTATGTTTCCAAGAAAAGACAGTATTCTTAGTTACAGACACGTGGAAGAATGTAGGGAAAAGAGATTGCAGATGCTCTGGCCACAAGGGCCTTCTCCATGAGTAATACAAGAGGAGTGGAGGGGATCAGCCCTTTATTGGGTTCATCCTTACAAGTTCCCAAAGGCAGCCAGCCTATTGCTTTCCTCAGTGTAAACACTAACTCATGTCTTCTCCAGCAAGAGAGACACAAAACTGGATTTCAGTTCTTGCAGTGCCCCTGATAAGTCAGGGAAGCTGCAGCCCCATCCCTGCAGAACAGGCAGAAGGGAGGATCAGCACATGCTGTTAATTTCTGGCTGTTCAGCATGTCTGGTTATCCCAAGGAACTCTGCATTGTGGGACCAAGCTCTTGGTGTGAGCTGCAGGGGAGGCAGAGGATGCTCTGCCCTTGGCCAGGGGCACAGGGTCACAACAGAAGGGTCATGTAGAGAGGGGCATCCTGCAGGAGTGATCCTCTCCTGTGTCTCCACAGGGCGTGTTGGAGAGCTTCCTGGGCACGGCTGTCACGGGTGCCATATTTTGCCTTTTTGCTGGTCAGCCCCTCACCATTCTGAGCAGCACAGGACCCGTCCTGGTCTTTGAGCGGCTCCTCTTCAATTTCAGCAAGTGAGTATGTGGGGGAGAGGGCGGAGGGCAGGAATGTCCCACACGGAGGGAAGCCCAGCCAGGGAATGAGCTGCCTGCTGCTGGGGAAGGAGGGGATTAAGTGCACAAAATGAAATATCTCATTCCTCACTGAGATCCAGTGCAATCACAGCGGGGATTTTCTCGGCACGCATGTCCCAGGGCGCTGCCCAGTGTGTGGCTGCCTATCTGTGGGGCCTCCTGAAAATAAACCTTGGCCACTTGAGTCCTCTGCTCTAGTGGGTCTCAAGGTTGCCAAAAATTTGTCCAGTAGTCATTTGAAACAATCACTATTATTTAGGAAAGCAAATATGTCTTTGGTAGAAACAGCTTGCAGAATTCTGTGGTGGAGCTTTCCTGCATTTAAAGGCACTTGGGTTTTTTCCTTTTAATTTGTATGAAGAGGTTCTGCTCCCTCCACGTTGTTTACAGCTGATACCCAGAGCTAAAGGGAGCATATTTTGTTAGGTGTGCTCATTTACCATTCCCACATCTGCAATACCAGGAAGATACACTAAAATCAGCAGTGTCATGGATGATTTCACCCATGTGGCTAGTGATCCTTTGGCTGGTGTTCTGCAAGCAGATTGTTTTAGCTTACACAGAATACACCCCAAATCCTTTGTAGTCCATTCTCAGCATGGCAGGTTGTACAGGACTTGTGTTCCTATGTGTAGGGAGGGATGGGGGCTAGAAAAAATAGGAAATTAAGATTATCCCAGGGAGGGAAACTGGAAGTTATCAAAAGGTGAGAGTTGCACAGTGGAGTAAAGGGGGAGCATCTTTCTTTTCTTCTTTCATCTGCAATAAGTGAATAGAGACAGGAATGGACGCACTGCACCTGTTGGTGTCTGGCAGGCATGACAAAACCCAGGTGCAGCTCACAGCAGGAAAAAAACAAGACAGAAAAGCACTTCTGTTTTGGGAGGGAGAAGGTGGTTATTTTTAACCTGAGGAGGAGGTGGTGTTCATAAAAGCTATTGTCCTAACACCCTGCCAGAGCAGAAATGCAGGAGTTTTCAAAGGAAGCCTTTCTTACAAGGAAATTGGAACTAAGTACTTTGATTTTTCAGTAATGTGTTTGCGGTTGTTCATTTTCACAACACGCTGTTCCCTACTAGGAACAAAAGGAGAAAAACTTCCCATCTCCTGACTCATTTGAAGTGTGACTCTATGTGTGTCTAAAAAGATCACTAAAAACCCCTTGCAGACCCAGCCATGTGTCTGGCCTCAGGTGCTCTGTGGTGCTGGTACCAGGGACCAATCCTGCAGGACATGGTGCTTTCTACACGTTCTATCAGCTTGAGAGCTGCTGCAAGAATTTGAGGAGTAAAAGCCAAAATAATACAGTTTAAAATTTTTGAAGTTCTTCAGTGGTGTGGAGCAGTGTACCTGGGTTTCTGCCAGCTGCCTTCAGGTGGATGGCACCCCCTGGCCCCTCAGGAACTGACTCCACACATTTCAGAGTTGTCACTCGGGTCTTGTATTACTATTTTTATTTTTTCCCTTTTTCTAAATCACTTTGTTTCTTGCTCCTTTCCCTCTTCCAGGTCAGGGCTTCTAGCTTCCAGAGAATTACAGCTGGCTGAGCCTGCCAGTCCCACCACCTCTTGCTTCCTTCTCCACAGCAGGCAGTGGCCTTCCTGGCAGGTCCTTATCTGCTCCAGTGCTCCCTTTAAGCACTTTTCATTCCCAAAAGCCCACCTTGGGACTTCCCAGGAGGGAATGATGCAGTTGGGTGCATGGTTCTCCACGCCCTGCCATTACCAGCACCAGGGTTTGTCCCAGGTTGGAAAGGACCCATAAGGATCATCAAATCCAGCTCTCTGCACCTGACTATGACTAACAGCACTGTCCAGATGCTCCTTGAACTCCATCAGGTTAGGTGCTGTAACTGCTTCCCTGGGGAAGCTGTTCCAGTGTCCAGCCAGCCTCTGGGAGATCTTTCTTTCATTTGCAATCTCATCCTCATTCCATGTAACATCTGCTTTGTACTTCCTGATCTTACCTAACCCAATGTTTCCTTTCTTGCCACCCTTGTCTTGTTGCAGGGACAATGATTTTGACTACCTGGAGTTCCGCCTCTGGATTGGCCTCTGGTCAGCGTTCCAGTGTCTCATCCTTGTGGCCACCGACGCCAGCTTCCTGGTCAAGTACTTCACCCGTTTCACCGAAGAGGGATTCTCTTCCTTGATCAGCTTCATCTTCATTTATGATGCTTTCAAGAAGATGATCAAGCTGGCAGATCATTATCCCATCAACTCCCAGTTCAAGGTGGACTATATCACGCATTACTCTTGTGCCTGTAAACCACTAGATCCAGGTAAGGGAGTGCTCATTACCTCTCCAGTTTGTAGGGAGGAGGTGGCCTTTGCTCTCCTTTACCCTCGTGCTGCAGCCCAGATAATGGATAGATTACTCCTTCTTTATCAGTTGCCTTGGGATAGCCTATCTTAGTCTCAGGAAGCTGAGAGATAGATTTCACCCTACATCCCAAGTGGAATGCCAGTATAGCTGGCCTTCCTGGAACTCCTCCAGAGAGCATCATGACCAGTGGAGAAGCTGTTTCTGCACCCACATCTCCTTACATCCCTGTGGCTGTCAGTTCCAAATGGCATTCCTCCAAGAATTCCACAGAGGGGCAGAAGTGGTGGCCAGGCCACTGCCACAGAATTCAGGTCACTCCCATTTCAGGAGCTGGATTTATTCAAGGCGGTACCCAAACATGGGTGGTGCCCACCTTCTGGTGGCATGGATGAGAGGGAAAGCACAAACAATTCCTTCCTTTCCAAGAAGGGAAGTGTATCCACAGGGCAGCCTATCTCTGGAGCATAGGCTGTGTGCCAGGTAGAGCCAGTGTACTTATGGCTCTGGGAACAAAAGGTTGCAAATCCCAAATCCAAACTGAGATGTTGCAGCAGATCTCTTGTTAGGAGTGGAAATGAGCCAAGGCACAGACTCTCTGTTAACAATGTGAAAAAGGGCCTGGTTTATTCTTTACAGCTTAGCCATCCTGACTCTGACTACATCAGGTTCCTGCTGTAGGGTCCAGCTGCAGACTCTGACTGCAGGCTCTGACTCCATCAGACCCAGACTGATCTCATAGCACATCTTTTACAGCAGCAACTCTCTTCCTTGTTTTGTTCTTCTTTGTGTCTCTCTGGATTGTTCCTACTTCCTCTGGGCTCCTCTTCTTCCTCCAGGTTCCCCCTGACCTGCCAACCCACCCCTTTTATCTCACACTTGTCTTTATTAGTCACAACTGTGACCAGTGAGGGCAAGGCTGTTCCTCTTCTTTGCTACTTGGTACAACTGTGACTTTATGAGGTCACCTGTAATCTCTTCTTCTACACCTACACTGAGAGACGCTGGCTGTACCTTAGGGAAGTGGGAACCACTCCTAGGATCCCACAAACAATGGGGAGTGATTAAGAAACTTGATCTGTGCCTGAAGTAAACTGCAGGTTATCTGGGCGCACCTGTCCAACAGGAAGAGCTGCGGGCTGCTGCTTGCAGGTGTCAGGAGCCTGTTCCCTGGGGGCTGGGTGCCTGCCTTCCCTATTAAACACAGGCTCTTGGTGTGCACATGAATGCTGGTCTGCTTCTGCCTCCCCTGGAATGGCAGAGTGCTTTCCTTTTTGAAACTAGGACGATGGGAATGGTCAGTGCCAAATTGGAACTCTCCACTTCCCATTGAAGCACTTGTGGCTCTCCAGACATCCAAGTGCAATAAGTTTATTTATGCAAAACCTCAGTAATCCTTGAGGACAGGGGCCACGAGCCCATTTGCAGGAAGGATTGCGTTTCTAAGTGAAATTTCAAATTCATGATTCCTAATGCTGCAGAAGCCACAGGGAATGCTTCTCCTTCTTTCAAAGAAATTATCCCCATCCTGTTGATTTCAACTGCTTGCTCTCTTTTTTCTTTCTTTTAATTCAAAACTGTGTTTGTGCTGGACACTGAAATGTATTTTGCTTTTCTGGATATCTTTGGCATTGTGCTTGCATTTGAAATTAATCATTAGGAGTGTTCTGTGGGTATTTAATTTAATCCAGAAATCATTAGAAGAATATTGGAAAGCTATGAAATATTATATTGTCTGTCTGGTTTTTTGTGGGATCTTTTTTTTACCATGAACTCAAAATATAATCCCAGTTGGGTTTGGGTTATGTTTCACTTAACCTTTTCTTTTTCTGTTTTGTGAGTGATTCATGATCGAGGCTTTTGAGTCTCTCTGAAACACTTGTGACTCACTTTACTGGAGCAAAGAGGTGGCAAACAGCTTGACAGAGTCAAGAGATTATTTAATAATTGGAATTGGCTCTCCTTCCTAACTCTTTCCTGCATCCTGCTCACCATACTGCCTTTTTTCTTTTCTCTTGCAGTTAATAGCTCATTACTTAACAGGACAATGGTGCTGTCAGAAGATGAGCTGGTCTCTCCCTCCTCTGAGCTGGTGAGTTCCCCTTGGGAAGTCAGGGATCACAGGGACTGCAGAGTGCCATGGTGCCACTCTGCTGGCAAGCTCTGGATAATGAGGAGGAAGTGGAGCTTGAGGGATCACATCTGCCTGTGGGGGAAGGAAGGAAGGAGAGACACAGAGTAACAACCCCTTTTAGGCAAACACCAGCAGGAAAACGGTCTCACCCAAACCTTTCTATGATGCCTTGATTTTTAGCTTCTGCATGATGCCTCCCTGTTCCTCTCAGATACCCTGTCCCAACACGGGCAGAGTATACACAGCCACATGGCAACATTCCCTTTTTTCCTGCAGGACAACACCACCATTGACTGGGCAGCTCTGACAGCCAAGGAGTGCTTGAAGTATGGGGGTCAGCTTGTTGGCAACAACTGTGACTATGTCCCTGACATCACCCTCATGTCTTTCATCCTCTTCTTCGGCACTTACACCTGCTCCATGGCCCTGAAGAAATTCAAGACCAGTCGCTACTTTCCCACCACTGTAAGTATCTCCTGTCACCCCATCAGTCTTTCTGAGGGCACAGGTCAGCCTTCCTTTTGGAGCTGCTGTCCTGCACACAGGGAGGGGTGCTCTGCAAGGAAGCCAGGTTGCACTGGGTTGGATAAAAGTGCACCTGGCTGTTGGATCTGGTTATCAAAGGTATGCCTGGGATTGCTCCCAGTGGTTCTGGAGAGCACAGGTAAGGCAGCAGATTAGCTGAGAGGAGCTGGAACCTGTTTGGGTGATGTGGCAGGGATTTTAGAGGTGCTGCAGGCAGCCCTTCCAAGCTTACAGGCGCATCTCAGGTGCATCTGCTTGTTTTGTCCCCTGGTGAGGCTCCCAGGCCAGGCGTGTGAGCCAGCGCTTGCTGTGTGTGCCAAAGCCATTTCTCTCTGAGACTGCCCCATTTCTGGCATTCTGACACACAGGGATTTATCCTGCATGGATGTTTACTGTTCCACTGTGTTACAATTGAACCTCTCTTATTTTTAATAAAAAGGAAACAAATTCCCTCCAGGCTGGAATGCAGCTCAATTTATCTGTAACCATGCAAACTCAGGAAAACTGGAAGGAACAACAGCTCTGGAAAGCTCACACAGTGCAGTGGCTCCTGTCTGGTTAAATTCTTGGGTCTGATCAGTGGCAGCTCTAAGTTGCTGTATTCCAATGACTTCAGGAGAGCTGCAATCTTAGGGATTTAGCTGAGAAGCCTGTTTTGTTTTCCTCTCTTTAGTTTGACTCATTACTTGAACATCTAACAACAATCTTCAGAGTATCTCTTTCTTGGAAGTTTGTGTTGTTTTTGTGCTTCCATTTAGGCTTTCAGAGAACACAGCAAAGTACCAAAGCATGTGTGGCAAATGACCCTGGAAATTATGGTGGGCACATTTATGGGAGCAGAAACGATGAGCTTGTCTTGCCAGGGTTTCTCATGTAGACACTGAAGCGTGGGTGAAATGGTGTTTGGTGCTGCTGACTCCTGTGGTTATGATGTCACGTCTCTTTCAGGCCCGGAAGCTCATCAGTGACTTTGCCATTATCCTGTCCATTTTGATTTTCTGTGGAATAGATGCCCTGGTTGGTGTGGACACACCAAAACTAATTGTGCCAAGTGAATTCAAGGTATGTTGTTGTCAGCTTCTTTGCTGGCTTTTGGAAATGGTTCCTTTTCCCTCCACCTGCCCTGTATGGAATGACTTGCCCTTTTAATGGGAATGTAGCCAACAGTCTGGAAAGGGCTGGTTTACTCAAGGGGTTAGGGTTAGGATGCTTTTTGTTAGCATCATTTTAATTGGCTGATTTATCTCCTGAATTCTGCCTCCATACTTGGAACCTTGGATAGGTGTTAGTGGGAAGGATGAAATTGCTACAAACACTCAAGTGTCTCCCTGGAGCTCCATTGCTGGAAGCAAACCTGGCTGTGGAATGTCATCAGCATTTAGTTTGTGCGCCTCTAACACAAGCTTCCTTTTCCTTGCCCTTCCAAGCCAACCAGTCCCGAGAGGGGTTGGTTTATCCCACCTTTTGGAGGGAACCCGTGGTGGGTGTACCTGGCAGCAGCCATCCCTGCCCTGCTGGTGACCATCCTCATCTTCATGGACCAGCAGATCACCGCCGTCATTGTCAACAGGAAGGAGCACAAGCTCAAGGTGGGTGTGCCCTCTGCCTGAAGCATGTGCAGGGGCTGGTGTTTGCTCCTGCCACCTTCCTCCCTTGTGGACATGAGCCCATTCCCTGTCACTGGCTGCTGTTTCTAAGCAGGAAGAGTGGCTTTGTGGCCAAAGCTGTCAAATAGGAGCAATAAGCTGCAAAGATTTGGGACATACCAAGGCATAGCCCCAGTTGGATGTTGTTTAAAGAAGAGCTGATATGTAACAGCCTAAGATGCAGTCATGTTTTTAAAACAAACTTTCCAGACCAGTGCTATGCAGTTTATCATGCCTGTAGGGTTTTTTTCCTTTCCCAGTACGGTCAGTTCTATTGAAAAATATTAAATTCCTGTAAAAGAAGACTCTCCCTTCCTGCTAACAGGGCATGTTTCAAGTGGTCTGACCTGTGGGAGTAATGACTCCCTCAAAACATAGTCAATAGCGGGTCATCATTAGATATTTGCTTCATCAGTTATTGGAGAGCTGTTGGACATGGGAAGGGAGCTTCTGCTTGGAAAAGAAGAGTATGTTTCAATTCATGTGGTCACTGTAAACATTAGACAAGTAATGTGCAGTTTAAACCCATCCTAAGCCCAACCTGGGGGAAAGAGTGCAAGTACCAGAGGATGGGAAAGGTTTCTTGTGCACAGTGATGGCTGCTGGCTGAGTTTAAATAAAACCCCTCCGAACATGCTTGTTTGCCACCTGAATCTGGGCAGATAAATTCAGTACATGTTCCTCAGAGATGGCTAAACAGTTTTAGGTCTGTGTCCTGCACCTAACCAAGCAGACACAGCATTTTTTTAAACACTGTAAGAAAATATTCACTCTTCTTCCCTCATGAAGAAGAGGCCCCTCATCTCTGCAGCTTATTAAACACTGAATGTGGTTTTGCTGTCAGCACTGGCTGTACTTTTTTAGTAACAAAATTATAAACACTCCGGCAAAGTACTGTTTGATGTAAAAAATGGATTCCCTGCTTCCTTTGTTATGGTGTGAGTATGGTATTTAGTGAAACTGAGGGTTCACAAGCCCCATCCTGTTGTTCCACACCAAAAAACACTTCTGTACACGAGATCTGCTGTAGGAAAAAAGGTGTTTTTTTCTGCTCATTCCTTGCTGAAGTGTTGGCAGGGTGTTGCTGGGTGCCCATCCCCGTGCCACCAGCCAGCCAAGGTAAGCAGCACATGTGAGGAAAACAGTGAGGACTATTCAAGAGAAGCTGGATTGTTCTCCCTCCTGGGTCATCCTAGGCCTGGATCATTTGTTTTTTCCAATGAAATCAAATTGAATGGGATTTAATAAAGGTTAATCTGTTTTGAAATAGCAAACCTTAGAGGTTTGTCTGCTGTTTTTCTGAAGATCCCTTTTCTTGGTGGCTCTTTTGTTTCTTCACTTCTTCTCTTGGCACTTATGACTGCTGGATTTCCTGTTTCATTTCATTAAAGGATTTTAAAAATAGAGGATCAGAGGTGTTTGAAAAGGAGTCAAGAATGAGGGCAGCTTTCTCCTTTGGGTAGGGAAGGAGGCTTCAGCTGTTCTTGTTGCACTCCTGAGGGAGCCTGGGGTTGTGTCCTGAGGGAGATGTTTCCTTATGCTGTTCACAAGCTCCAGTGTGTTTCTGCTATTTGGCTCTGGTGGCCAGGGTGTTGCAGAAGGAAATGCTGCCTGTCCGGTGTGCCTCTGCCCTGCTCTGCAGGCATTTGGAATAATTAAGCTGAAGGTTGTTTGTCTCCCTCCACAGAAAGGTGCTGGCTATCATCTGGATTTGTTCTGGGTGGCCATTCTGATGATTGTCTGCTCCTTTATGGGGCTGCCCTGGTACGTGGCTGCTACCGTCATCTCCATCGCTCACATCGACAGCTTGAAGATGGAGACGGAGACTTCAGCCCCTGGAGAGCAGCCCAAGTTTTTGGGAGTGAGGTATGTCCAACCAGCAAGGCTTCATTACCTTGTTTGCCTACAAAATCTATTTGTACAAATAATTTTGTGCTGCTTTCTCCCTATTTCCAAAGGCAGTTCCTTGGGCAAGCCACCCAAAGTTTATTTGGCCACATCAGACACAGTGTTCCTGTGTTAAAGGAAATAATAAATTTCCTGCATATTTCTCTATCCAGGGAAATTAAGCAAGTTCCTTAGCAAATGTAGTGGTCAAACATACACACCTGTCATACCCAGTGCAACCACCTCTACTTAATGAAGCATTTCTTCCTGTGTTTGGTTGCCTTAATTAAGTGGTCTGAAGTGCTTCCAATGGGATTACTCCTGGAAATCAGGCTTGTTTGCCTTGTTTAGGTAATTAAATGGAAATATTGTGGCCTGACTTTGAGTGTTCTGAAGTATTACTGCCTGAGGTATTTTTGTACGTGGGTACTGCTGAAGGCACATGCTCAGCACGCCATGAAGGCCGGGCTGATTGACCTGGCTGTTGGAGCGCTGTGGGCAGGGCTCACAACGTGTGGCTGATGCTTTATTGCCTCTGTGCACGCTCTGAGTGCGGCTGTGCAGGGACCTGGGCGTGCTGCAGCAGGGCTGTGGTGTTTAACCTGCAAACATGCTGCCCCAGGCTCAGTGCCTTGTGGATCCCCAAACAAGGTAACAAAACCAGCTGGGGGCTTCTAACGGAGGACTTGGTCAGGATCCAGCCACCTGCCTGATGCTGATGGATGAGAAATGTGTCTGCAAAAATGAGTTTTGGGGACTCCTGTTGGTGTTAAGTACCTGTGGTCCTGACTCAGTGATGTTGTTTCAGGGAGCAGAGAGTCACCGGAGTCATCGTTTTCATCCTGACGGGGGTGTCTGTCTTCATGGCTCCCATCCTGAAGGTAAGGACTGTTCACAGTTCTGAGAGAGCTTAAATCAAACCCTTTGGAAGGAAATAGCAACATGGTTGTAGTGTGCTAGGATAGTGACCGAGTTCAGGGCACTGTGCTCTTTTTCATTTTAAGATTATTTCTCCATGTTTGCATAAAATTAAGTTCCCTTTTCTTTTATAATTTCCTTTATACCTCTACTGGGCCTGTGTGTTATGGAAAACATATTCTGGATAAAGGCTCAGAGTATGGAAAACATGTTTCTGGAGGAAACAGTGCAATTAAATGGCATTTCTTCATCTCCTGAACCTTTGTTTTCCTGTGAGTTTAGCCAAAGCTCTGGACTGATGTGTTGCTGATGGACTACTGGATCTAGGTAGGTTGTTATTTTCCAAGACCAGAAATTTGGTCACATGTAGCCATGGAGAAATGCATCCTTAGTGGATCATCAGATTGTAGAAGGAAACTGGAAAACCTGCTTATGCCTGTGTTGTGGAGGATGCTGCCTTCTCTGGGAATAGTGATGTAAGTGGTCACAAGCACAGACATACTGTCCAGCAAGAGATGTCAGCTGCAGGAGCCCTGATCCATGGATCCACGGGCTGATGGTACAAGCAGAGGATGTCAGAGCAGCAGCACCGTGCAGGTACCTGAGGAGATGGGTGTCTGCAGGACACTCTGGAGGCTGCAGATGAGGTTTTGGAAACTGCAGGGGCTGTGAGCACAGGGCAGTGTGAGCCTGAGGAGAGGAGGCAGGCAGGGAGCAGCGATGCTGCCCATGCAGGGAGTGGACACAGTGGCTTTCCAAGGCAGTGTGTTCCTGTTCTTCATTTCTAAGGCTGTTTGTACAGCTCAGATTTTGGTGTCTTGGGTAACAGTTTCCACCTCCACACAAACAGGCATTTCTGTGCCTTTAATTTAATGTCTGATTGTGATAATCCTGTTTTTTAGTTTATGTGACCTTTCCCTGCAAGATCCCTCTGTCTATTCCACTGGGGTCTGTTAGCTCCCCCGTGGTTGCTTCAGTCATTAATTATTTGTCTGTGCTTCCCCTAAGACAATGTGTGGGGAAGATCCTCGCTGGAGGACGCCTGAGGATAAGTCAGCATGCTGCTGGCCCACGTGCCAGCGGGAAGGACCTGGCAGGATTTCAGGACCTTTAGCAAATTCCAGTGGCAGGGTCCTGCTGGAGAGAGCTGCGCTGCATCTCAGTCTTCTCCTGCCAGCGGCAAATTGAACGCTGACAATCCCAAATTTAATAAACCAGGCAATCCACAGAATAATCCCAGCTCTGTTTTCTGAGGGCTTTGCAGTGGTTGTGCTGGTTTTGGATGGTGGTGCTTCTGCTCAGCCAAGACACATCTCCACAGAAACATCCTTGGCCCTGCTAGGAGGGTGCAGGCACTTTCCTATAAATACAGTTTTAGTTCTGTTGGCCTGCAGCAGCTTTGCTTGGAGCACCAAAGCCAGCACTCCCATCATTAGGGAATACTTTACCAAGAGAAAGTCTTCCAAAATGACAGTACTGCTTGCTGCTCTGCAGGCTCAGGTGCTGAGGTTTCACCTCGGAGTGATCTACAGGATTAATCTTCCTGGAATGGTGAAATAATACTCAGATATTTTTCTTGCTTTTAAAAAACCCCATGGAAATAAATAGAAGGGGAGGAGAAGAGAGCAGTAAAAACGAGCTAGAAAGCTCAACTCTTGCTTGCTGTAGCTACTGTGGTATCGTGTCTCATCCCTCAGATCCGGTGAGGGCTTTGAATCCCGTGGTCACCCACAGCTTTGGGAACCCCCGCTGGGTCCCTGTCCCTCTCACAACAGTGCAGACCCCACACTACAGAGAAAGCGTTTACCTTCAAATGGGAAATATCAGTGCAGCTCACTTGAAGGAGCAAATAAATCCAGGAGAAGGATGAGTTAGCAATTAGGAAGCTCGCAGGAGGGGACAGGCAGTGAGACTCAGGAAGGAAGGAAACATGCAGGCAGGGAGGCTTTGGATAGCATCTGGCTGGGTGACTGTGCTCATGTGCCCCCAGGGAAATGCCTGCTGGAAACAGGGTGATGGAGAATATGCACAAACACCAGATAGCTGTGTGTTATTTGCCTCTTTATTGAGCTCAGGGCTGAGGTTGGAAGGGGAGGTGCCATGGCCTGGCTGTAGCTGCCATTCAGTGGCAGCCCCCTGGCACTGCACGAGGGACTGTCCTTTGGAACTCATTCTGTCCTCCCTGGGCGCCAGTAAATCCCACAAAGGCTGTTATTGGGCTCCTTCCTATGGTTTATTCAAAGCATCCCTGTTCCTGTCATGCCAGACTGGCTGCCCACTTCTGTGCTAAGGGACAGAGACTCCTTCCAGGGACCCTGTCTGGTGCTCCCCTGCACCTTCCTCCCTCCCAAAGGGAGATGTGCCTGATGTGGAGGAACGGGCAGCACTTAGCAATTTGAGGGAGCAGACAGTGATGTCTGAAAGGACACATCCTGGCAATGAAGAAGGGAAGTCATTGTCCTGTATTTGGGAGTAGTTCTGGATTAATGTGTGTGAGAGATGGAGTAGGCCGAGATTGGGTTGGCATGACTTGTTGCTGAGGTGTGACTCCAAAGAACAGCCTTTCTGCATGGATTTGCATGGCTTACCCAGCTGGACCGGACATGGAATCACAGGATTGCCCACGTGTTTCTTTGCTTGCTGAGTGACTGGCATTATTCCCTCTGGTTCTTGACAAGATGTCCAAGTCCTGGTGAAGTAGGAGAGTGAGAGTGTGACTGCACAAATGTCCTCATGGCTCTCAAAACACAGCAGGGTTTATTGTTCATTTAGCTTTATTTTGCTTTATTATTTCTATGGCTTCGTTCCTCTGTGTCATGCACTCAGGGGTGCAGTTTGAGCTGATGAGCAGTGGAATGTTGTCCCGCCATGTGTTAACAGTGTGTGGTGTACAGGGAGGTTGTTCACCTGGGCTCTCCTGCTCTTGTCTCGCAGTTCATTCCCATGCCTGTGCTCTACGGTGTCTTCCTCTACATGGGAGTTGCGTCCCTCAACGGCGTGCAGGTGAGTCATCAACAGCACCGGCTTCTTCCACTGCCCTCCAGCTTTGCCCTTCTCCTTCACTCTTCCTTCCCAAGAAACCCATGAAGTGTGGCAGCTGGTGACAGACCTTGCCACGAGCCTGGGTGTGCTGAGATGGGAGACCAAGGGAAAGTGGGCACTGTTGCTGCTGGGGGCTGCTTTGTGAAGACCTGGGTCCATCCTGGGCAACCAGGATGGGGCTTGGAGCAACCTGGTCTGGTGGAAAGAGTCCCTGCCTGTGGCAGGGGGGTGGAACAAGAGGATCCCCTCCAACCCAAACCGTTCCACGATTCTACAGGCTTCTTCCCCAGCTCAGGCTCACTCCCAGGGTAGTTTGGGTCCTCTGCCATAGACTGAAGGCAAACAAGGAGGATGATTTATGGCAGTGGGGTTATTTCTCAATGCTAAGGAGCAGGGACGTTGCTCTCCAGGGAGGGGAAGCCAAGCCCCTGTCTTGGTCATTGAGGAAATCTTACGTAAGGAGCCATTCTCATGCCCAGTGCCTGTAGCTGGCCCAAGGAGGCTGGAAATGGTTTTGTTGCTTTCTGGCACCCTGTTAAATGTGGCCTTTCTTCTTCGTGCTGGATTGTGCCCTAAGGGGAAGGGACTGCCTGTTCTGTGAGCCCCAGAATTCCCTCCTGTTGTGTAAAACAGCTCCAGCTTCCATTCAGTGGTGTGGGTTCCGTCTGGTCCCGGCAGTGGGCAGGGAGCCCATGCTCCAGCAGGGGACAGTGAAGGGATTGTCCTGCTGGCCCCAGGGCTGGCTCTCCTGTAGGGGATTTCCCCTGCCCCCGACCCAGGTGGTGGGGGGACTGGGATCAAGCGTGTTTTTTACTCAATGAGAAATGCCCCTTTTGGTTTCACTCCAAGTGCATCCGGTCCAGCACAGGGCCAAGGGACACTGCTGGGAAAGCTGCCTGTCTTCCTTGCTCTTTGGTGAGGTGCTGTTCTGTTTTCTGGCAATGCAGTGTCTGCTCTTGCCTCTGTTGACCTCTGCTCCTGATTTATTTGGGGAAAACAAAAGCATTGTCCCTAGAGGCTGAATGTCTTTCCTCAGCAGGAGCAGGGAAGGGGAGGACAGCAAAAATGCCCCAGAGTGTGATGCTAACCCTGGTTTGGGCATTTATTTGTTTTCTCTCTTTTGTGCATCCTGGGTTTAATTTCAACATGTCCTCATTTTCCTTTCCAGTTCATGGATCGTCTGAAGCTGCTCTTGATGCCTCTAAAACACCAGCCTGACTTTATCTACCTGCGCCACGTGCCGCTGCGCAGGGTCCACCTCTTCACCTTCCTGCAGGTGGTGTGCCTGGCCCTCCTCTGGATCCTCAAATCCACCGTGGCTGCTATCATATTCCCTGTCATGGTAGGTGATGCTCTCCTTCACGTGCCTCACTTTGACCACAGCCTGTTCCTTCCCTGGGAATGTGTAAATCCAGCCTCTCCCTGTGGAGTCTCTGGCTCAGGGCTCCACTCACGGCACTCACGTAGGACTGCACGGGGTCAGTGTGGCCGTGGCTGCCTTTGCATAAATCCTCTGGAGAAAAACCAGCCTGGAAAGTTAATTTTCTCCCAGGAAGGTGTAGTTAATGTTGACTGTTCCTGGCTGCCAAGGTTAGGTTTGCTGTGGTTTCTCCTTGAGCTGCATGGACCAAGGAGAGGGGCATCATTTTTCTGGTTTAGTCCACACCAGCTACCAGATACTCCCTTTAAAAAGCAAAATTGACAAAACCAAGAAGGAAGCTCAGTGCTAAAGAGAGGTGCCTAAGGGAGGGAAAGGAAATCTCTCTGTTCCCTGAACTCAAGTAAAAAGACACTAATGTTGTTTACCATCAGTGCGTGATTATTCTTGTTATTGCTAGAGCTGTAGACACTGTTAGGCACTCTGGCTTGGAGATGGGTCAGATTTGTGCAAAGGCAAAGCTTTTTGAAACTCCTGAATAAATCTTGGCCCCAGATCACCTAATTTCAGGTTTATGGACAAGTAAAATCTCAGTTGTGGGGGCAGGTGGAAGCTGCAGGGATTATTTAAGGGAGAGAAGGGAGGGCAGAACCCAGATATGAGAATAGATGATTCAATTAAAAAAATCTCCAAATGCTCCTGCTGGGACAGGTGCTCCTGTAAAAGATGTTAAAAATCAGTAATCCCACTGACATGGCATTCCATCGCAATTCCATGACTGTGTTGCACTGATGTTGGAAGCTGAATCTAAAATCTCTTTGCCCATACTAGAATCTGAGTGAAACCCAAGGCTGACAGAGTTTGTTAGAATGGTGCAGACTCAGGGAAGGCACAGCCTCAGCTTTGATGGAGCTGGATATGATGGGAAATGCTCAATTTTCTGCCCTCATCAGCAAAAAACTGCGAACTTCCAGTTTGTGAGGATTTGACCAATAGCCAGCTCCCTGTTTATCTGGAGGAAAGTCATTTTCAGCACAGTGGCTCATGCTGGGATCCTCACTGGTGTCTGCATGGCATCTTTCCACCCCTGAGGAATTCCTCGTGTCTGTAATAGCGTCTTAAGTTACGCAAGGCAAAGCCTGGGAATTGTTTGTGCTGTGGATCACGATTGCTTGGGACAAAGCTGTCCTTAAAGGCAGCCTGTTGGGAATAGGTTACAGCCTACAGCACAACCTCTCGAGCTGAGATGTCCTATGTGTTCACCACCTTCTTTGTATGTTCATTTACAGCCAGAATTCAAGAGTGTGGGCTTAGAAGCAGAACGGAGAGGAATGCAGTGTTCCAAATGAACAGTAAAATGTGACTGGGAATCCCTCTGTGCCTTTGCAGATCTTGGCCCTGGTGGCAGTCAGAAAAGCCATGGACTACCTCTTTTCCCAGCATGACTTAAGCTTTCTTGACGACGTCATTCCAGAAAAGGACAAGAAGAAGAAAGAGGATGAGAAGAAGAAGAAAAAGAAGAAGGGCAGTATGGACAGTGACAATGATGATGTAAGGAGCTTCCTGCTCTTGTCACATTCTTCCTTCCCAGGTAGCTAACCCCCAGCACATTCCATGCCCTGCCCAGTGCTGAGGCTGGACATTTTCCAGCCATTTGTGGAGCTGACAGCTCAGTCTTTTGCTGCTGCAGCAAATGGTCCCAAAGAAAACTTAATTCCTACACTGCCTTCCCTTTTCCAGCCTGTGGTGGGTGGTGTGTGCATTGCTAGGAATGAAATCACACTTCCCAAGAGCACCAGGTACCTGCTGAGATGTCATGCCCCTTGCTAGAATGCCTCTCATCACCCTGCCTCCTCCAGCTTCCCTCCTATGCCTTTCTCCCCTTCGTTGTCTCTTACATTTTAGGAGGAGAATGCTTTTCACCAGCAGCTCTGGTCCTACTGGTTTTCTTTTTCAAAAAATATTTTTGTAATGGCTCTTCTGGAAAGAACAAAATAGATGTGATTTTGTCATATTGCAGGAAAAGCTGCTTTGTGTTGGTAAAAGTAATCACCTAAGTGTTTCCCAAGCATCTGTGCCCTCTGCAGCACACTCTGCTCCTCCCTCAGGTGGCAGCATGCCCTAAATAGTGAAAAGTGACCTGGCTAGACCAGACCATGTGCCTTTGACTGTCCTCTTTCCTCCTGTATATATATATAAGAAGAACAAATGCAGTCTTGGTGCCTTTAAATGTTCTCCTGCTCAGGTCTAACTCAAATCCTTTAAAGTTATGTTGAAGTGCTAAACACACTCTGTGGTGGGTTCTAAGCATGGTGTCACTTCTGCTCATGTCCATGAAGAAGGGCCTTTCCTGGGGTGTAGGGAGAGGCAAGGTCACCTGAAGCTGGAAAAGAATCCCATGATAAAACAGCTGGGAGGGTTGGCTTTAGTTCAGACAGCAAGCTGTCCTGCCCCATCATTCCTCCAGCTCCCAGGGCCAGGCTTTCCTTGAGCACCTTTGAGCAAAGCAAAATGAGGTTAAAGAGCCCTGCTGGGTAATCAGCAAAGGTTTGACTCCATCCCCTCCTCCTGACTGGTGTGACTCCAGCAGCATCATATCCCGAGCCATGGCTTCCCTCTCTCCAGTGGGTTTTATATTTCCTCTCTTCCCAGGCTTTTCCTCAATTCCAGGTACAGTAATTAATCTAATGGCTAAGACATTTTATGCAAAATATTGGTTCTTAACTCTTGCAGGTTTTTTTCAGCACTTGCTTTTACCAGCTTCCTGAACATACAGCACTGGGCATTACTGGTTGGATTATTTTCACACTTTCCCTTCCAGAAATATCCACCCCCAGAGTTAATCCTGTGGGATGTGGGGGGCAGTGCATGGCTTGGAGTTCAGCCAAGGGAACTGCTGGGTGTTGTTTGTGCTTTATTTGAATTATCCCTCAGCCTCATAAAAATTGTCCCGAGGAAACATCTTGCTGTTGGAGTATGAAATAAGGCACTGAATATCAGTTATGTTAAAAAATAAATTAAAAATAAGGATGATAATCCAGGCAGAGCCATTCTTTGGCCTCCTCAGTGTTTTCATGCCCTGATTGGAAGGTCTCCTCCCTCCACCCTGGTGTTGCGGGTCTGGTTCTCTTCAGGAACAAAGGTGTCCCAGCATTTCTGGCAAATCCCACCTTCCTACCTGTGCCAAGTTAGGCATTATCAGCCTTTCCTTGGCTATGAGGAGTTCCTTTTATTTTTAAAAAAGCAAAGCAATTCCAAGTACCTCCTATTAAGCAGAGGCAGGTGGGTGATAGAAGGCAGTGGGCTGTAAAATGCCAGCTCTGAGGGACCCCAGCTTTTCCCTGTGCCTCATCCTGACCTGGTTGCTGTTTTCTCTGGCGGGGCCAGGGTTACAGAGCTCTTCCAAGGGCTCTGGAGTTGATGAACCAGAGATGTAACTGAGACTGGGTTTGACTCCACTTGCATTAAGGAGGGAGCTGAGCCAGTCTGATGTAAGGAACCTCTGCCCTGCCATATCTGGGCCCTGTAGAGCAATTGGGAACAACCAAGGGCTTTTACAAGAATCCCAGCAGGATAAAGGGTTTGGATGAGCTTTTCCAGCAGCCAGTGCCCTGCTGTGTCTGCCCACAAATGCATTTTCCATCTCTATTTCCTGCAGCTGACTCCAGGCAGAATGGGACAGTGTCTTTTAAGAAGAGGGAGTGGGAAAGGAGGAGATTTATTACAATTTACAATTCCACAAGATGATTCTTTCAGTCTGTTTTATTTTTGGAGTATGAGGGTATGAAGGGCAGTGGGGTGCTGTGGGGAACCAGTGGAATCAACCAGGCAGCTAAGCTGAAGGATGCTTTTCTCTTTTTCCTTCTTTTCTTTTACCTGTTCCTACAGAACTATGTGAAGGATAATTTTAATGTGTGGGAGACGATAAGAGAGAGAGCAGTGGGAATATTCTAAGACCTTTTACACGTTTCTTTCACAGTCTGACTGCCCCTACTCAGAAAAAGTCCCAAGTATTAAAATACCAATGGACATCATGGAGCAGGAACCTTTCCTAAGTGATAGCAAACCTGCTGACAGTGAGTAGAACTAAGCTCTTGCATGCCTGCTTGACTCTGACTTGCACTACAAAAATATATCTATATATATTTAGAGTGATTTTTAAAATCTTTTAATCTTACCTTTTACTTCAGAAATATTTTCGTGTTCTTTTTTTTCCCCCTCTCCTTTTTAATTTCCAGGCCCCTGCTTTGTGACAGATTTTGCTTTTGTGGGCTTTTTTCTTTTCTTTGCTGGTTACAAAATCAGTGTTGTTCCTTCTGGTGCCTCCAGTTTAAGTGCTTTTCTCTGGCTCCTGACAGGTCTCCTGGCCACCCACTCTCTCTCCCTCTCCCCCTTGGTGTTAACCTGCTGATGGTGGGATTTATTTTTTTTTCACTGAGCCTGTTCTGGATTTGCAGCGCTGTCCTGTCACTGTTTGTTCCCTTAGGTGCCAAGCAGTTGCAAAAATCAGCATTTAACAGAGTAATTAATTATTTGTGTCATTAAGCTGCACAGGCAGAGATGAGTTGGCCATTAACATACTTCCCTTCTTAGGTGGTTTGTGCTCTTCTTTTTGGTTTTAATTTCTCATGTTAATAGCTGTAACTGATGAATTTGATCTTTATTTTCAGTCATTCCCACTTTACATTTTCCTCTTTTTAAGTGAGGAATCACAGCTGACCTTGGTGTTTTTGCCTTTGGGATGACTTTTTAACATGCTAAGGGTGTCATATGCCCTTTCCTTCTGAGGTGGGAGGGGGAAAATACGAACTAAAGTAATAAACTAGTGCTACTGCCAGGCTGGTGCTTCCTGGGGGGGTTCCTAAACCCCCAGATCTTTAGATCCTTAAATTATCCGTAGGGCTTAGGAGCTGGGAGATGCCTCAGGAAATGCTAAGCATTACCCTGTGGCTTTTAGCTACAGAAACTTAGAGATTGGGATTCTGCATTGGAAAGGAGACACTTTCTCGGCTATTTGGATGTCCTTAATGTCTTGCTGATGTCAGCACATCATCCAAAATCAGCCACAGGCAACCCCATATCCTCCTCACACTGTGGTTTTAATTCCTGATGTACTGAAAACAAATTGCATCCTAAATGTTGTTACTCGGGATTTTAGGATCAGATGCCCTTTTTTCCCAGCATCTTGAGGGCTAAAATAGTTAAGGAAAAGGCAGCTGTGCCACGAGGGTGTGACAGTGGGAGCACAGGGTCACTGAGGGGTGGAGGGCCCAGGTAAGTGTCAGCCCTGGCACACGGGGCCTGTTGGCAGCCCAGGGGGTTTTTACTGGGAGGAGAGGTGGGGATGGTGTTGGCTCCACAAGCTGTCAATCCATGTGGCAGCCAAGAGGAGAGCTTGGCCCATAGCTGTGGGTTGGAGGAGCCAAGGCAGGGCTTGAGGCGTGGTCAGTGCTGCAGCAATGACAGTGAGGCTTTCTTTCCTCAGGAGAAAAATCACCAACATTCCTTGAACGCCACACATCGTGCTGATACAATTCCCTTCCTTCGATCACACGCCATGCCAAGGTAAGCACTGGAAATGCACCTCTGCTCCCCTCAGAACACAGCAAGGTTCCTACAGGGAATTCTTAAAAAACACTCGGAGGACATTCCCTACCCTGGGCTGCTGCTGCCCAAGGTGATTATGAACAAGTCGATTCCATAGTTACTCCAGCCCCTGGCGGTGCTTGGGATGGGGAGTGGAGAACCTGTGAGACACCTGAAGGCTGCCCTGGCCTCCTGACTGCAGCACTGGTTTGGGAGTCAGAGCAGGAGGAAGATGTGGAGCTACTGGGAGGAATACAGAGTGTTGTTGCCAAGGGGAAATAATCCATTTTTCCATGTCTGTAGTGGAAAATAGAGCAAATAATAATCTTAAATTGCAGCAAGTAATAATTGCTCAGAGTCCAGTCCCTTGGGGCCAGCTTGGGCCTCCCAGCAGCAGGAGTAGGATATGGACCAAGGCAAGTTCATTTTTCTGAAACATCGAAGATGTGTCTGCGCTTACAGGTGTTAGACAGGCACTGGAATTCATCCCAGTGGCCACGCCTGGATTATTGCAATGGCAGTGAGGGCTACTGTCACAGCTTGGGGTGAAGCACCAGGGTGCCCATCCCTGGAAGTGTCCTGGATGGTTCTTGGAGCAGCCTGGTCCAGTGGAAGGTGTCCCTGCCCATGGCTGGGCATGGAACTGGATGAGCTTTAACATCCCTTCCAACCAGGACACTTCCAACCCAAACATTTGGGGATTCTGTGAGGCACAGGTGCTGGACACTTGGAGCTCCTCAGCCAGTGAAATGGGTGGCTTTGCCTGCTGCTGTGAGCAGTGTTCAGACCAGCTCATTCACATTATCTGTATGTGGGCTTACCTTAAATTCAGCAGTGTATTCCCAAAGCCTGGCATTCCTACTGCACTGACCTTGTCTGTCTTCTTCTTCACAGCCCTCCACGAACTCCAGTAAAAGTTGTGCCTCAAATTAGAATAGAACTTGAGCCTGAAGACAATGGTTATTTCTGGAGGAGCAAGGGAACAGAAACTACTTTGTAATTTGTCTGTCTGTCCAATCTTTTACAAATTCACTTTGTCACTAGCCAAACATTAAGAAGCTCCCTGCTCCCGCCGGCGATGGTGACTGAGCCTCCCCGCTGCCCCTCCTGGCCGCGCCCCAGCCCGGCCCGCGCTGCCCAGGACTCGGAATTGCGGAATTGCAGAATTGCCTTCCCTGGCTCCAAAGTGCAGCGAGGGCAGGAGCGCTACGGAGACGTCACCTGACACCTGTGGGAATGCCAGAGGCTCTGGCTGTTGGGAGCTGGTGTTTGTCTGGCAGAGCAGAGCTGACCTCCAGGCTAATTCCATGTCTGCTCCGCTGCTGGAGATGCTGGAACGTGCTGCTAACCCTCCGTGCTCTCACCTGTAGATAAAAGAGAAGGTACTTCACTCCCAGCACAGACAGACCATTGCCATCGCTGTAGCATGTTTGGAAATGTCCCTTTCCTATGCAATTTTTTTTTAAAGAAACACTTTAATGGACTTAATCCGTCAGGTACATGGAAGAGTGTTATTTTCCTAGATTATTTTGTTTAAATTATGGGGGCCTAACCTACAACTTCTTTTTTTTTTTTTTTTGACAATTTTTTAACCTTTTTTTAATTACTGTAAAGAAAAATGAATTTTTTTCCTGCAGCAGGAAACATATAGTTATGAGTAGTTCTACCTCTTATTTCTAGATGCCAGGCTTTCTGTAAAAAATGTATTGTACCATATATCATGTGATTTTTACAAAAAACAAACCCATGACATCGCACCACAATCTCCAGGACGTGGCATAGGGCTGGATCAGTTCCATTAACACCTTCTGCTCCGAAGCATCTGTTTTTCTTATGGTTATGTTGGTTTTTGAAGTGTTTTCTAACTGGCAATCCCTGCTGTGAAGGAGACTTAAATCTCTTGTGATCTTGGAAGAGTCTCAGAGGGCTTGTTGGTCCAACGCTGCAGCTGGATGCTGGTATCCTGTTGTTGATTTCCGGCCTGGGATCGCTCCGTGACGCTTGTGGAGCACCGGTGTGTGTGTGCAGTGAGACCTGAGCTGTGCCTCAGGCACAGTGGATGAGGAGGAAGATGAAGGTGGCCTGCTGGGATGTTCATCCTGACGCAAACTTCCACATCCTCCTCCATCCCAGCCCTGTCTGCCATCATCTACGGAATTTACCCTAAACCTTGGCTGCTCAGCCCCAGACCCGGCAAGGCAGCAAGACCAAGCAGGCCAGGCATGAGCATCCCAGGATTTTGGGGTGGAACCAAGCGAGGGAACATCACAGCAGTGATGAGTGAACATCATTCTCTCTCCTGTAGCATGTTTATACTGGTACGTGCATCTAAACACACATCTGGGAAACTGGGCTTCACCAGGACATGGGGGAACACACTAAAAGCTTCATCCAAAAATGAACAACAAAACAAGAAGAAAAAGAACCCCAGCTCTCGAGGCGAATTCCCTGATGGAGACAATCCCATCACAGAGGATGGGCACAGGTTGCCACTTGGTCCTTGCAAAACCAAAGTCTGGGTTGGTGAAGTCAAGAAGATTCTCTGATGGTGCTGAGACCTTAAATGCCAAATTTTAGCATCTGCTCCCACAGAGGAGCCACCACCTCTGTACAGCTCCTGCTCGCTCTCCAGGGCTCTCCCCTTCAGTTTCCTTGACATCTGCGCTCGGTATCCCAGGAACCCTGGGACATTTCCAGGCTGAAGCCTGCTCTGAAAATCTGGGGAGACTTGGGAAAGGCCTGAAGAGGAGCAGCCTGTGGGATCCCTTCTGCTGCTGAAGGACAGGTAATTTGGGAAGTGTGATGCCAGCTTTAGCCAATGCTCTCCTTGGTGAGCAGCAGTCCTGGCTCCCAGGGGGGACACAGGCTGGAGCGTTGCCTGTGGAGTACCCGGGAGCTGCCTGTGGGATTGCTGCACACCCTGCCCTGACCGTGGATATGTAGCAGTCCCAGAGGAAAGGTGGATCACAGGGGCTGTCCCCCATGGGCACAGCTTCCATCTGCTGCTGCCTGGTGACCTGTCTCCCCAAAAATGAGGTCTTCACTTCTGCGCCGTGTTAAATACACGCGAAGTGTCCTGACTGCTGTTCTGGATCTTTCTCTCTGTGTTGTGTTTTTTGTGTCATGCTGAGGGCAGCACTGCCGACAGGACCAAGGGTTCTGCAGCTTTCCATGAGAAACACCCACCTCTGGCAGCAGGGGAGAGCCTGCAGCACGACAGGAACAGGCTCTCTGCACGCCGTATGCCTTGGAACAGAACTGAAACGTCCTTTCAATCCAAAGCAGGTGTTTTGTTGGAAAAGCCTGGGTGGGCGCTTCAGGGAGTAAGTGTGGAGACTGACCCAAAGCCCTCCAGGATGAGGCAGCGTCAGAAACCACCCTGCCCCAGCAGAGGCAAGGCCCCAGGCTCACAGACCTTTGTATCTGCATTGAATCAAGTCGCACTTTCAGATACTTTTATTATTGCTTTTAATTCTCCTAAGTCTGTGTATGCATTGGAGGAGAGAACAAGGACTTAGGGTGAAATGAAGTGGATCAGCTGGTGGAAATAAAAAGAAAAAAGCAGAAAACATTTCAAACATATTCAAGTGATTTTTTTTTCCCGGTAATATAAAATATGAAATTCCTTATAACATTATAGTATTTTACAGTTTTATGAAGCTTTCTATTGTGACTTTTATGGAATCAAAAGATGAAGATGATGAGATATTTTAGCATTTATATTTTTCAAAATTAAATAAATGTATACTGAAAATAAAGTAACTTTATGCATTTACGAGAGAGTTTGTGTCTGTTTTCCCTCATTATGTGTCTGGTTGAATCTGATCCCAGAATGAGTGTGCTGTTGGACCCCCTGAAGCATATTTTGGGATGCCTGGGAGAGTGGCTGGAGCTGAAGCGTGGCCGGAGGGGGTGGCACAGCATCTCTGTCTGATTCCTGTCACCTGCACAGTGAGGATGAGGCCAGTGTGCCTGGGCTTCCCCACAGAACCTCTGGGTTCTGGGCTGAAACCTGCCATGATCAAATTTGCTTTCTGAACATGTTCCTCGGCCAGGAATAACCACTGCCTTAGGGAACCTGCAACCATGGGAGCCTCTGTGGCTCGGCCAGAGCTGTGAGTGCACAGAGCTGTGGGCCCCAGCAGCCGCCTGGCCCTGCAGGCAGGATCCCTGCTCGCACTCCTCTCTGAGCTCACCTGGAAGAGCAGGGCCAGGCCAGAGGGCAGCACCTGCAGGAGTGCTGGGCTGGCATCTGCACAGCCTCTGGGCTCGGTACCCCGGAGGGAGCTGAAGATCATCTCAACCACTGAACCAAGGGAGGAGGAAGTGTCAGGAACTGACCTGGGTCAACCTGAGAGGTGTTCTCCAATCTAAAAGCTTCTGTTCAGGGATGGTAACATGGACAAGGGCGGTACCGCTCATCTGGCAGCAGGGACAGCCAGCTCCTTGCCACTCGAGATCCTTGTTGGGCAGCTCTGCTGCCTCTGCAAGCTTTGGAGCAAGTACTGTGAATAGAGTAGTCAGCTCGCTGGGGACTGGAGATGTAGATGAGCCCAGTGCTCTGACAGGTCGCACCTACTTCAGCAAGCAGACAATGGGCACGGGAAAAATGCAGCAGGTGGAGACCGTGGAGAGAAGGTCCTGGTGGAGCGGCTACTGCCGCTCACGGGGATCCAGCCCCGCTGGTTCCACAGGGCGAGGGACGGGAGCCCCAGGGGGGAGAGAGGGAGCAGCGGAGGGGGCGGCGCTCCCGGGGGTGGCGAAGCGGGGAGCCCCGGGGGACAGCGCGATCCCGGGCTGCGGCGCCGGGCCTGCCCGCGGGGGGACCGCGCCGGGGGCCGGGGGTGCGGGGCGAGCGCTGTGGGAGTCACGGGTGGTGCCGCCTCTCCCTGGCGGGAGGGCCGAAGCGGAATCGGGACCGGGATCGGTACCGGGCCCGGATCGCGGCGGGCGGGGGATCCCGGTGCGGACGCGGGGCGCCCTCTGGCGGACACGGAGCGCGATGCAGGCGCGGCGCCCGCGCGTGGTCCCGGGATGGCGCTGCAGGAGGCGGGGCCGATGGGGGCCGGGGAACCGGGCGAGACCGGCACAGGTGTGAAGAACGGGGCAGAGAGGGTGGGAAAAGGGGACTGCAGCGAGCCCGCTCTGCTGGGATCTGCCGGGGGTTCCGGGCGGTGCCGGCTGTGCCCCGTCGGGAGGATCTGGATCTGGATCGGGATCGGTATCGGGACCGGGATCGGGATCGGGATCGGGATCGGGATCGGAATCGGGATCGGGACCGGGACTCCGCAGGGCGCCCTCTGGCGGACACGGAGCGCGGTGCAGCCGCAGCGCCCCCTCGTGGCCCCGGTAC
>PYHW01009525.1:3275-27259 GCA_013186435.1 Turdus rufiventris
GCTACCAAAACCAGGCCGTACAAAACCAATACAGCTGGTAAAAGCAAGCTTGTTGATATTTGGGTTTCACTGAGTCCATAACCCAAATGAAATCTTCTTTACTGTTTTTACCACATCATCTGTTGTTTTAAGCTTATAGTGCATTACAGTGGCTCTACAATGCTGCATCGCCCATATCATTTTAAGATTCTGAAGAAATAAATTATATTTGATTTTGTCAGCTGAATTTCATTTATTACCAGACACAGATTGCTGTAGGTGTATATGAGAGACTTCTGAGGTGAGGAATAATGAAGGGTCGGGGTTTCTATCTGAAGTCATATTTCTAGAACATTTAATCATTTATAAAGATTCGCTCCAGACAGAAAGCAATTATTTCACTTATTGATACAATCAGTAGATATTGTATTTCGGAAGTATAAAGGAAAATCTCAAATATACCTTCTGGTCACATGTATTGCAAGGACAAGGATCAGTGAGTAGGGAAAGAGTTGGGGAAATAAACAAAAGATTTGGGCCTATAGGACACAGGATGCTCTGCCTGGAATGGGGTAAAAGAACTAAAAAAATGCCCTATTTGCTACGCTGTCAGGTTGAGCTGATCAGCAGCAGCAGTAGCACCTCTGGATGATGTATAAAAAAGGGGAAAGAAGTTACTGCACAAGAGCAACTGCAACTGGAGAGAGGAGTGAGAACATGTGAGAGAAACAGCCCTGTAGACAGCCAGGTCAGTGAAGAAGGAGAGGAGGGAGGTGCTCCAGGTGCTGGAGCTCAGATTTCCCTGCAGACCAAGTGAGGCAGTTGTTCCTCAGCAGCCCATACAGGTCCACAGTGGAGCAGAGACCAACCTCCAGTGCATGAAAGACCAGGTGGATGTGCCTGAATAATGCTGTGACCCTTTGGGAAGCCTGTGCTGCTGCAGGCTCCTGTCAGGACCTAGGGACCCACGGAGAGAGAAGTCCACCCTGGAGCAGGTTTGCTGGCAGGACTTGTGATCCCATGGGGGCCCATGCTGGAGCAGCCTGTTCCTAAGGAGTGCACCCTGTGGAAGGAACCCATGCTGGAAGAGTTCATGAAGAGCTACAGTCCATGGGAAGGATTCACTTTGCAGAAATTCATGGAGGTCCATCTCCCATGGGAGAGAACCCACACTGGAGCACGGAACGAATGTGAGAAGTCCTCTTCTTGAGGAGGAGGGAGCAGCAGAGAAAATGTGTGATGAACTAACCTCAAACCCCATTCCACATCAACCTGGGCCACTGCAGGGAGGAGGTGGAGAAAATCAGGAGTGAAGCTGGAAGGTGCTTTTAAGATTTAGTTTAACTTCTCACTGTTCTACTCTGATTTGATTGGTAATAAATCAATTTTCCCCAAGTCCAATCTGTTCTGCTCATGACGTTAATTGGTGAGTGATCTCTCCATATCCTTAAATCCTTTCATTATATTTTCTCTTCCCTATGCAGCTGAGAAGGGAGTGATAAGAGTAGCTTCAGTGGGCATCTAGCATCCAGCCAGGGTCAACCCAACACAGATTTGAATGGGGTCAACTGCAGTGACCCAGCTAAACAAGATGCAATTAACTGTAGGCTGACCCCTCTTGCCCTTCCTCCCTGCAAACCTTCACTGCTCCTGGGGAAAAAAAAAAAAAATTAGATTAGCACTAATTAGGTGTCACTTAACATGTTTTTTTTGAACAGTTAACTCTTCTCTTTCCTGCTGCTGCGTTTTTATCATACGCACCACACCCTGTTTGTGGTTGGTAAGGGAATATATGAATGCATTTACCATCATCTTTTAGCTCTTCTTTTGGTGCATTGTTATAGAGAACCCTGACTAAAGCAGAGTGTCTGTAGGTGACACCATAAAGTTAACACTCATGTGAAAGGAATACTCCTCCTGATCCTGGAGGGCACCCTGTGGGATATATTCTGTAAATCAAATATATGGTAAGAAAATCTTTTCTGCCTCCATGCAACACACCATTCCCTGAAGAAGCTGGTAATCAAATGGTTGACAGCTAAAAGGAACAGGAATAATTGCAGGCTGCTGCCACCTCTGCCTCAGAAAGTCACAATGCCTTCGAATACTGGGCGTATTTGCTTGTTTGACAGTATGGGAAGAGGATATACATAAGAAAATGTTGTTTGTTTTTTTATCCCTGCTATTCAGTATTTATCACTAGTAAAAAAGCAAAACCATAGATAAGCAAACAAAATGCTTTAAAAAGTGTAAATAAAACTCCTGTGCGATCATGGTACTGTCTGTTGCTGTGCAGAAGCATGAATGTGTGTGTTAATTGCCCACCTGGCCATAAGGAGGGCATAGCTGAAGCTGGTCTGTGTTGATCAGTGGCTCTCTGTGCTGCCCAAGAAGCTGGATGCTAAATAACCTACTGTCCTTCACATAAATAAATGAATTCATATAAAAATAAATTAATACAGATGATATTTATAGGTAAGTTGAACACAGTGTCCTTATTTTTTGGCAGAGATGAAACAGTAGTGACACATAAAGGAGAAAATCTGGCGACAGGCCCTAAGCTGATGTAAATGCTTCAGAGTTGCCAGGTGAGGTAGTGTCTGGGAGCTGAAGATATTGCTGCATATAGGACAAACAATGCAGACTGGAGCATCTAGCACACTGCTGAACACCAGGGATATATAACTACACAGAGAAAAGAATTATCATTTTCATAACAGCTTTATGGATTAGAATACTTTCAGAAGATTCTGGGATTGTGACTCCATGTCTGTTGTCATGAATTTTGGCTCCTAGCCCCATCACAAAAATTTTTCCCTGTCTCCCATTCTAGGCTTCATTTTTTAACAGAAACAGAACCTGAGTAAATCCTCTCACCTCAGAATAGTTTACGTCTTGTCGTGACACCACAGATCTGCAGGAATCTCAGTGGAGGGAAGTTTCTGTTCAGAATTTAAAAGCGTTTACTGTGCTCCTGATGCTTTTCATCTCTTTTCTCTCTTCCTAGTATGTATTTTCCTGCCCTGCTGGCTGTGGTGCTGCATACTAATGGAGCAATACTTGGCCCATTCCCAGAGGAAGTTGTGTGCAGGTTTATTGAGGAACAGAGGGGTCAGGAGGAATTTCAGCGCATCCAATAACTCTCCTGCTGCTGGGATGCCTTCAAGTAACAGCACATAATTTGATCCCAGCCATCTTCTTTTGTTATATCACCGCTGAAATAACAGGTATCCAAAGAAATTTAGCCAACACCCTCTCCCTCATTATATACATATTTATTCCAACAGCTTGCAAAACTACAACGTTTATGTGTTTTCTAAAAGTGGTTAGAGAAGAAGGCCTGTCCTGCTAAATCCCCTCTGCTTGTGAATCAGGCTGACAACTCGCAGATTTTGTTTCTTGCTGTAGAAGTAGGTGAGAAAGACCGGGCTGATCTTCCGATACAGATAAGTGATTTCCTTCAGGGGGTGTAAGAATAGGTGCAAAAGGGTTGTGTTTTCATTCCTCGCGCGGTTATTATCAGCTCGTTAGCAGCACGTTGCACAGCGTGCTTGGTGAGAAAAGCCTTTTGCCCCAGGATCATTTCCTTTCATTTTTGCCGGCACAAAAGTAGTAAAGAAGCCGAAGACCTATTCAGCCGAGAGCCAAGCGTTTGTGTTTCAGCATTTGGTGTTCCAGGTCAGATATCGCCAAATGGGCAAACCCTGAACTGGAATGAAGTTGGCTGTTATTTATCCTTGTCTCCGTGTCTCGGGGTGGGTGGGGTGTCTTTCTCCCCGGCTCTCAGCGCCCGCATCCGAGCCGCGCTGCCGCCCTCTCCCGGCTCCGAGGCTGCAAAGCCTTCCAGAGCCACAGCATTCCCAGCTCTGACAGCCACCGACTGACAAACAAGGGCGAAACGGAAAAATGAAACCAGGAGAAACAAACAAACAAGGAGAAAATGGGGAAAAAAAATGAGGAGAGGAGAGGGAGAGGAGAGGAGAGGAGAGTTTCACTTTTAGGTTGTTCTGTGTGGAATCAGGAGTTATACTCAATGATCCTCAAGGGTTCCCTCCAACTGAGAATATTCTATGATTCTAAGTATTAGCACCGAAGCTCAATCCCACTTAGTTACCGTGCTTGCAGGAAAGGATCTCAAAATACAATAGCAATATATTAGCAAATGCTAACATTTAATGAAATAGCACAAACAGATTTCTGTTGTACCATATTTTTCCTCATCAAGGTTTTTCTAAAAGAGTATCAAAACACTGTATATACTACCAGCACTATCAGTAGCAGTTCCAGCTACCAATTCTTGTTCCTGGGCCAGGGAACATTTTATGCCACATACTGTGTAAGACAGCAATGTAAAAGACAGGGAAGGGATACAGAAACATTATCTCCATTTCACAGTTCAGAGGAGAAGCACAAAAAGACCAAAGGGAACAGCTAAAGTCACTTGTGCACTGGACTGAGCTGGGGATATTGCATAAAAGCATAAACACTTTGATCTGTTCCATTATGGCATTTCAAGGAAGCAGGAGAGAAGATGAGGGCAGATGCCTCTGTGCTGTTAGTGAGGCAATATTTTTCCATTTTTACTTGTAGGCATTCTGGAGAAACAAAGACTTTCCTCCTCATGTCATAACTGCTTGGAGGTTCTCCTGACCTTTTATTCCCCCTCCCATTTTTCCAGGTTATTAAGCTGTGCAGTCAGAAAGCATGACTATAATGCCAAGAAGCCAGCAATTTTAACACCACAAAAGGATAATTGTGTAATACCTCAGGCCGTATTAGTTTCAGCACAGACTGACCCTCAGCTGGTGATGACAGAGTGCCAACAGCTCCCAGCACAATGAGTGACAGAACTGGGACATGGCAAATTGCACTTCCTAAGTCTGCAGTAGAACAAGAGTTAGGGGACTCACTTTGCATTAAAACAGGCTGGTACCATATTCTTAGAACAAGGGACAAAGTAGGACAGCACATGACTACTTCCCTTCTAAACCATTCCACTTGAAACATCTTTCATCCTTCTCTCATCCTTCTCTGCGGGTTTATGAAAGACAGTTGCCCATACTACTAGTGTAACACTGCCTGGATTGTTACACTGTACGACACATTTGGACTAAATTAAAGAGATTTTTGCTACCTGCAACTGTCACATTGATTGGAAGAACAACTTAGGCTGTGACATCTATCAATCTCTGAGTAACACCAACTCAGTGGTGCAATTGAGCCAGAGTACATTATTGCTGTACTAGAGGTCTCTGCAAAGACTAAGCCATAACTGAGGCACTCAATTGTCTAATATTTTGACAACCCTTCCTCCCCCCCCCCTCCCCCCCCAAATATTTGCTCACATTTTCACTAATAGGGTGAAACATTACAAACCTGTATGTATGTGATGCTGCCTCAGTGTCACCAATTGGGGCACCACAGGTAAGATCCTGAATTGGAGACCCTGGAGTTAACCAGAAGTAAACATATAGGTGAAATCTAGGTTGTCCCACAGATTTTCCACTCTGGGCACAGAGGAATCTGAGTTGTGTTGCTAAGCTTCAGGATGTTTCTGCATTTTTTTACAGTTACAATTTAGCTTTAAAAGACTTAAAAAGTAGTTGATCCTTTTCCCACAGATCCCAGGAACTTTGCAATCTCTTCTCAGCTGTGGTGTGGCTTCCCCTGTCAACATTCTCCCTGCAGGATATCCCACGGTCTGAGGCAAGGAGCCCTTCCCCAGGGGAGGGAACTTGCACTCATCCAGAGTAGGAACTGAAGGCAGCCCAACATCTCTCGCTTTCCAGGACTTCAGATAAACACTATTAGAAAGACAGGCTTAAACATCCCCCTTACAAAATTTAAGGAAACTGCTACTTTCAAGAGATAACTTACCTACCAAAGTGATGAAGAAATTCCCTCCTCCAGGCCTGAGCAAGCCACTAAAAAGAGGGGCAAAATACCTGACATCTCCTCTTGCCACCCAGCTTCTATCAGGCAAGTAACTGTGGAATGGATGACTTGGGCCCTTACTCTAGGAAAAGAGGATTTGACAATTCAAATTATTTTTTTCTCTCAATTCTGCAATGTTCTGGATGCGTGATTAAACTCTGAGTTGTTGAAACCTGGTGAGTCAGTCTGTGTATAGTAAAACTAGTTTTCTGTTCCTGGACCTTTTTTAAAAAAATCAGTATTCATTTCAGCTTGTTCTGACAGCTGAAATTGTAAGAAATATTAAACTAATATTTTTATATTCAGAGTGTGCTTTGAACAGAGCAGCCTTAATTTATGAGTTATTTTAGCAGTTCATTTCCCAAAAATAACTAAATCACTCTTTCCAAAATCCATGTACAAGCTGACTCATAGCATGAAGTTCCACTCAAGCCATGGCATAGCCACAGTGGATTTAATGCAAAAGTAATTATCTCAATTTACATGGGACCACTCTCAATGAGAAAACATCCTAGAAAAAATCTTTTAGAATTACCTAGCAATCAGACTAAAAGCAGGGGCAGTCTGGAGAAAGGATATTTATGTCTTAAATTCTTGAACGCCTCTAGAAAATTAAGTATCAGTGACGGAATTTTCTATTCAATTACATGGGGCTATTTAAAACATAAAAAGGTAATTACAAAACTTCTGTTAGATTTTGTTTAAAGTATAGTCAAAAGAGACTGTGATTTAACTGAGACTAAAATTTCAGACATGCTTTAACATGTTTTCAGTGTTGCTCCCTGTAGATTCATCCTGTACAGATCAGGTTATTTACAGATTAAGTGCCTGGAAACAAGAGAGGTTACAATATGAAATATATTCATAAAATATATTAAAAAACCTGGAATCAATTTTATAACTTGTGCTAAGAGAATTGGTAACACGCATCACAACTGGCCCAACATCTATAGATCTGCTTGTAATTACTACTTTCTACTAAAATGGCTTCCTGTCTACTTCCATATGGGTAACCATTGACTCACAATGTAGAAATGTCACTCTGATTCAATACTACTAAATGCTATTTTCAGAAAAGGAAATACAAGTATTGAAGTGACCAACAAAATTGAGAAATTATGTAATTTGGTATCTGCTTTATGCAGTTTGAGGCAATTTTTACAAATTCCTTTAAACACCACAAAATGGAAAGTGTCTAAGATGTAAGTTAATTTTAACCTGCTTTGCCATTATCATGTTAAGCAGTTAACAAGATTGTGATATAATCAATGGTATAAGGTCCCAAAGTAAAATCCTAAACAGTCACTACATAAAATATTACTTTAAAATAGAATTACACTCTGTAAGAATCCTAGTTTATCAATAATCATGTATCACTAAACAATAAGCTGATAAAGGATTTTCTTTCTCACATTTCTTGCCTCTCCCTTCCATCACTGTGCCAAGCCCACGTGAGCTGTGCCTACACTAACAGAGCTGCAAGACTCAGTGCAGGAGAAGCAATCAAAGTTGGAGTGACAACAAAAGCACCAGATGCCACTGATGCCTCTTCCACACTTCAGTCCTCAGGCATCTCAGCAGAACAAGGAACCCTCCTGACTCCAGGGTTTCCTAGTAAAGACAGACTTGAAGAGGCACAGCCACTTCCTAAGAGATAAAAATAAAATGCTGATACATTCTATTGCCAAATAAGCCTGTAAGATCAGAATTACATAGTGTTAGGGTATTTTATTCCAAACTAGATCACATTCAACTGTTCATTTAGTCTAGCACAAATCTCAATTAATCCACAGGGTAAGCTCCTTTCAACCAACTTTTTAAATGAAGTGTTAATGAAGGCCCATAATTTAATCTTCTGTCCCTCCATTTATAAGGTGATTTTTAAATATCATTGAATGACAGCACTTGGATAATAACAGTCCCCTGCAAAGACTTCCACTGAGAAAACAAGGTGAAAAAAATACCCCTGTCTCCAAACACAGAAATTGTAGCCAAAAAAAGCCAAATACAGGTTTGTAACAGATTTTACTTATAGAAAAGCATCATTTTAGCATAATTTCACAATAAAAAGGCAACATCTGCTTGACATTATAAAGACATAGTATATCAATTCAGAATGCAGCAGGTAAAGCACACTGTAATACTCAGTATAAAAAGCTTGAGATACACTGTTGGATTTAGCCAGTTACTCCTGGTGCCTCTTTGTGGATATTTTCTTAATTACAGCATATTTTCTCTCTGCTTCATACATGCCAGAAGTATAATTTGGAATATAAAAACATGGAAGTGTTAAAATACATTGAAACATGTCCAGAAAAATCAAACCCAGGACGCACTTCTCTCTATACACAAACAGCTCTACCTTGTATATAAACGTTCTGTCCAGTCATTCTACTCCCCCTTACAAAAAAAGATTATAAAATGTCTTGATGAAGAAATTTTTTCCATCTTCTCACTTTTGCGTTCATGCAACTTCATGATCAGGTTTCCTTTTCCAAATACTAAGATGTAAAATTAACAGTTACTTTTCCTGAGGCTTTTCCAACATCTTCAGTGCTAATCTTCCAACCATTAGCAAACTGTATAAGGGGAAAAACCATATAATTAAAAAAAAATAACAACAATTTGTCAATTCATTTTCAAATACTTCATGTAAGTGGGACCAAAAATAATACACAAAATATGATTCACTCCATCTAAGTTTAATTAAGTGAATAAGAAATCACACACAGGAAGTTAAAAAAAGTATTGTACCTGACACCTGCAATTAGCCCCGCAGGCATGAATTTTCTGGAGTGGTAAAATCTTGTTCCCATGATGGCAGTCAGTGCTCCAGATGTAACTTAAATGAGAGATTGTACAGTCCCATCAGCAGAGATGCATGTGTGGGAGAAACATAATTAAAAAATAACAGAACAGAGGGAAGTAGCAGCATCAAGTAAAAAGAGAAACAGGGTTACTTCTCTTGATGGACTAAGAGAGTCAATAAATCCTATGTTTTAAAATGCCTCAGTTTGTAAAGAGTAAGTATTCTATATCAAGTTCTAGCACACAGTGCATTCCAGTGCTCTTTCTGAGGCTGGAAATAATTTATGATACACTGCTCTAGAACTCACTCCTTCCCCACACAGGCAAATCACTAAACTTGTGCACACAATTTCCCCACTTTTCAAAAAAGGGAGACAGCATTTGTCTAACTTGTAGTAATCATATATAACATGTAGCATCACGTCTAACTTGTAATGATCTGAGAATTAACTAATTTATGTTTTCAAAAGACTTCAAAAGGAAGTGTGCTAAGCATTACCAAGGTGAGAGTTAATTGTCCCTGACCACTTGACACAGAGACAGGAGCCAGGTAGTTTCACTGACTCAGCAAGATAGAAAGGATAGTCCCTGGAATATGGTATCTCAAATAAAGACTGAGTACTAAAAAATTGTAAGGAAAACATACACTGATGAAATCCTTAGTATACATCTGCTACCCAGTGGTAACAGCTACACACATGTTGTTCCAGCAACTCTTTTATCCCCTACTGTTGCTTCTGTGATGACTGGTCCTGCAGGATCCAGTTCATCTTCAGTCTTAGCCATGACATCCTTCCTCCCTAACACCAGCCAAATACTGTCACTGACATATATTAATCTCATGGATGAGATATGTAAGAGACTGAGACCATAGTCTAACATATAATAAAACTAAAATACTTCCATATTAAAATGCTTCAAGCTCTAATTAATAGCCAGTTGCCAAAATATGCACACCTCACAATGGAATTTTGTTTCAAACATCAGTAGAACACATCTTTCCCAAAAACTTTAAAGCATAAACAGGAAAAGACTCTAAATGCTACCGAGCTACAGAAATGTATCTGTCTCTCACATTTGGGAAAACACTTGACCTCACACTTCTAAAGCTTGCTGAATCAGCAGTTTATAATAAGTTATTAAGGCTTGACCATGCAGAGCTTTTGGCCAGCAGGTGTAGAAGTGGACTGCCTGTAAACAAAACTGAAGTGGAGAGAAATGCTGGGCCTTCCCCTTTCACTTCTGCCTTTCACATGTCAAAGAGCCAGATGCTACGCCACTGCTTCAGGCAAAAACATGCTGTAGTCAGTGGTGGCTCCTTAAACACTGACTATGCAGTAACTCTACAGCTACCCTCTCAAACTGGAAGGAAGGGAAGCTCCAGTTCTGAGAAGGATGAAACAGCATTACTGAAGCTTGCCTCTCTCTTAAATCTCCCCAGGCATCAACACCTTTGTAATTTCACATATTTATCATATATAAAAATAAGCCAATCACAATCTTTGCCATTTTCTATGATAATAAAATAGTCTGCTAGGGATACGGTCAATCTGAAGGCGAGTCTCACTTCCCAAAATGTTACAGCCTCCTGCAGGATGCTCCAAGTAGGAGGATCCAAAAAGAGGTCAGAAATCCATTTATTAGCACTTCCTTTGCACTATGATCCTTCAGACACATCAGTATGAGACAGATGCATGTTGGCAGCCAGCAGTTCAGTAAAGTTTAGACAGGACTGAATTTAGATTTGTAACACTATCTGTGTTTCACTCTTCTGCAAAGGTTTTTAGGTACTCATTTTAAAAATATAGGGTAAATATAACATTTTCTAAATAAAATTTTAAATTACTTACTCAGAGATACCCAAATGTTATTTGGATTCTGTGAGACCTGATAAGCACCCAGTCCAGCCAAACTCCCAAACAAAAGGCCAGCAGCTAGTGATGGAACACTACCTGAATAAGTAGAAGATAATGCATTAATTAGAAACTTTAAAATTACCTTGGTCAGCAGCTTAACTGTTTTGAAAAACACCAAAAATTATAAAAATAAAAATAAGATGGACATTCACTGTCATAAATATTAGAGAAGGGTTTTTTTAAGATATTGAGACCATCTGACCAGCACCAAGAAACACTTCAATTACTCTAGTATTTAGTTCTCTAACAGCAAAGCCATTAATACATTCACAACTGAAAGAATAGGGAGGGAAAAAAAATGGTGTTTTCCTTGCACAAACTGAATCATGTTGTTTCAAAATAGTATTATGAAAATTCTTTGAGAGGCAGTAAAATAGGACTAAATTGTAAGGATTTAAGATCAGAAAAAAGGATGTAGGTGGGCAGGAGGGCATTAAAAGAATTGCCAAGAAGCAGGGCAGAGTTGAACAACAGAGTTCATATCTCCTAAGTACACCTGAGAGTTGATCCAAAGGTAACTGCAGACTTAGGAAGAAGGTTCCCTGAACACACCTAAACTTTGAATCAAGTCCCCACTATAAATGATAAACCCAAGCTACCAGAAAATAAAGGATACCACATCTAAACTGGTGATTTATAGAATATATATCCAGTAATGAAGTAGCATGATCACTGTGAGTGGTGAATGCCCTCCATAAGGCTAATGGAGAATTAAGGACTTAATGCTACTGAAGGTGGTTCTTCATACATTCCATTTCTGAGGTCACCTTTCAAAGACCTGAGATTGAAAAGCTAAGCTGGTAAAGATCTCTCAGTGTTAAAGGAGGACTGTATATTGTTTCCAGAAAGTAATCATTTTTCAATCATCAACAAGGTTGCTGTAATATTACTTTATATCCTGCTTTTGATATAAAAAGCAAGAGACAAAGATGACAGAAAGCACCTGATACACTTGTACACGTGCAAGGAAAAGGTGCACACTCTAGTAGGTGGCTGCTTTGCACAGAATAAGAGTTAAAAACAAATCTGTGGTAGCTACAATGCTTTCCACAAGCCTGGGAGCCAAGAAACATCCATCATATCCTTGAATTTTACCTCAAGGCATTGTTTAAGTAGCTATGACACATACACTTACAATGACAACCACATCACCTGTGACTCAAGAAGTTCCTACATCTCCAGAGAACTTGTTAAACGAAGAAGGAAAATCAATCAATGGATCAATAAATCACTCGGTCACTCTTTGATTGCCATGTTCTTCCAAAGGCTGCTACTGCCCCCTGTCTGTGTGGGTAGATAGAGCTGGTTGTAAAAGAACAGATCAGATCAGCTTAGCTCTGTGCATGAAACTCCCATTTTCTTTTGGTTTCTCCAAGTTCTTAGTAAGGATATAATGGCTCCTTTGTACAGTTGGTTTTTTTTCTCTACAGCAGTCACCATACGAGTTTCTGTTCCCCTTCAATAATCCTGTGACCTGGATTCCCTTGCCTGAGCATAACCATGTCCTCCCAGTTGGGTTCCGGAGGACAAGAAAGACATCTATAATTTCATAATGGCCTTGGAGAAATACAGATGCAATTAGTTACTTAAGTTCTCAGTATTGTCCCTTCTGTCCTAAACTCCACTCACAACCCAAAGGATAAATCCAAGCCAGTGGAAAACAGACTGGAATAGGCACCAGCATCTCTGTAGTTAAATGCACTGGTAAGAGTCTTACTGACTTCAGTAATGCCCCTTCCTATCATAAAAATTGGCTTAGAGATTTTCAAAGTTGAAAGAGAGAGTGTTGCAGCAGGAATGAATCCACAGATCTGTCTGGAGGAGGGCAAACTCAGAAAAAGGCCAGGAAATGAAAGCAGTGGGTCAGAGGGTAAGCTTATGATGCACAGCCTAGAAGAGAAACAAGTTTAAGGACTGATTTGCACAGTTCAGCTCTGCTTGGAGAAAAGATAGTTCTGAAAGCTCTCTACAGCTTGCAGTATACTGTTATCATCAAAGATTAAAATGCGAATAAATCCCTTAAGGGGGAAAAGTGACAATTTATGTCATCTGAAGATACAGAACACTTATAGAATGCTTGTATTTTAAACAGCAGGGGAAAAGCCTTTCTGAAGCAAACTTATGACAGTTTACCCAAAGAGCACAGTACAGATATCAGCATCCACCAGAAGGCAGATTATGGCCTTATCAGCCCAAAGCAGCAGCCCAACTCAAAATCCACCAGCAGCAGCAGCAAGTTATCAGCACATGGCACAAACCGATAACATTTATATAAGGGTCAGCTTGGAGATAGCAGGCTTTCGTAAAAAGCTGCCCAGCTCACACCAAGTTATTGGGGAAAGGGAGGACGGGGTGGGGGGGAAAGAGGGAGGGAGGTAGAAGCACCTTTGGGCACCTTACCTGCTTTTGCATAGCCAATGATCCCTCCTGATGCCACCAGGGCGGCGTAGCCAAAGCCGACCCAGTCCACTGCCATGCCGAAAACTGGAAGAGAAAACTGGGGTGAAGATCAGCACCTCTTAACCTTTTTCGGGGGAGGAAAAGGAAACAAAGCAAAGCATTTTGCCGTGGCGGGCTGTTCCACGAGCAAGGCCCGCCTAAAGCCTAAGCGCTGAGGCGAGCCCAGGCGATGGAGCCGGCTGTGTGGGGAAGGCAGCCGGGGCACAGGGACACGGCCGGGGCACAGGGACACGGCCCGGGCTCACCTGCGCGCCGGCCCCGCTCGCAGCACCCGGGGCGGAGCAGGCGGCGGAAGGGGAGGCGAGGGAGCCACGCACCGCCCAAAGCTTCCCTTTTCCGGCTCTTGTGGGGAATGGAGCAAGAGCTGCAAGCGCAAAACCTTTCCCGAGAGGCACGGCAGGGTGCGGCCCGCAGGCAGAGGAGGAGGCGGTGTTCGGTGTTCAGTGATGGACAAAGCTCCCCCGCAGTCGTGTGCGCCTCGTCCATCCCGGTCCTCATCCAGAAGCGGGGTTACGTGGTACAGCTGAGAATTTGGGCACGGGTTTTGGTGTGGCATGAGCTACAGCTCTGGGCAGCCTGCAGGCTGCTTCTGGCTTTGATCGGTAATTTCGGTACGGCTCTTGTATGGAACACGGAGAGGATTTCTAGGACCTCCAAATTACAAACTAGTACACCAGAAAAAAGCAGTCTTCCATTGTAGAAGTTATTCAACAGTGGGAGATGGAAAACATCTTGTAAAGAAAATGTTTTCTTTTTATTTTTTTTTTTAATCTGGAAAAATGTAGAGACACTTAGATATTTATGCCTAGAAAGCTAAACTTTTCTGAGTGCTGAAACCGATCTTCTTCATGACTTTACTCCAATTGTCCATGCACTTCCCTCCCATGGATGCTTTACCATATAGAAAGAAGTACTCCTGTAGCCAGATGTCTAAACTGACAGGGTTCGATTCCTTGACATAATACAAGGCATAAAACGTGAGAAGCCTGTACTTTCTGCAAACTGCAGCTTTCTGTAGCTGCATTTCAGATTTTGCCATCTTTCTGAATTAGCCCAATGGTCAGAAGGCGGGGAGCAGTTTAATTGTTGGCCTCAGTGGTTTAAGTAGGAATCTCCTCCATCTGTGCCAAGTGCCACAACCCACAGATACCTAGGCTATACTGGATGGGATTTCCTTTTCTATTCGAGCTGTGTAATAGCTGTGAGGTTCAAGCTTCACAGAGCTCTGCTGTGATCCAGCACAGGGATTCCCCAAGAGGGGAAGCAGGAGAACTGGCAGAAATGCACAGCTGCTGGAGCTGTTGAGCTCACCCGGGGCTCAGCTGCTCCCTGAGCTGCTGTTTCTTGCAGCTCTGGCTCCATCTACTCTCCCAGTGTCCTGCTCGCCCACCACTTCGGACAGGGACAGCTTTGTTATCGCTGACATCTCCTCTCTCTGCATTGCTGCCTCTCCTCTACCATTCTAAGCAGTTCCCTGAGAACTAGAATGGAAAGTGTACTGAAAAGGAAGATGTACACAAAGATACAACAAATTGCCAAGTGCTCATTAGTAGCAGAGTATTCACTCAAGGTATAAAAAATATGGGTTTCCCCCTAAAGGTTGTTCTCTGTCTCCAGTTCACAAATCGTTCTGAGTGTCATGAGATGCTTAACTCTTTGTTACTACACAAGGGGTTTGGATTTTTACAAAGGTGTAATATTTACTTCTAAGTCCAAACTTAAGAACCAAAATTCTGTGGAATTTTTAATCTTAAAATAATGTGCAGGCTAGATTTCTTTTCCTAGTGCTTCTGCAAATCTGCTTCTGCAATTGTGATGACTGTGTCCATGAGCTCATGTATTTAAAAATTCAACAATAAAAATCTGGTTTAGTAGTGGCAGACATTTTGTAAAGGACATTGATGCCTTAAGTTTTTCTGTTGTGCTTGGGTGATGAAGACAAAACAGTCCTATTACAGCTAAGGATTCAAGGACAATTTCTTCAAACTTCAGGCCCTAAGCATAAACAGTGTGAAATGAGGAGGGCAGGCAAGCAAGCAAGCAAGCAAGGAGGATGAAACTTTTCGATTTGAGACTATTAATTGAACAATGGACTAAAATCTATCAAGATGTAAGATCTCGGGACCAAGCCCTCTTTTGCTTCCATCTTGGAGCCATCCAGGCAGGGGCCACAACTGGAACTGCCACGGTGTGGCCTTTGAAGGCTTCTCAATAAATACCCATTTTATTCCCCTTAACTCTGTCTAGCCTCTGTTCCAGCTCCTCTAGGCATCATAATAATGACATAATAATAACATAAGCACTATCAAATAGATATAACACTTTACAAGTGAAATCTCTGTACACAATTCCCTTATTTAAGCTTGTACTTTTTAAGTCTTGTATTTACTGTAGAAGCCTTATGAATTAAAATCTGTTTTGGCACCTCTTTGTCAAGTCAACAAACCATTTGAAGTCCTATATTATTTGCATGTGTTTGTGAACACATTTAGGGTATCATTAAAATTAAATGATCAATTAAATGAGCTGTGTAAGCTCAAACTTAATCCCTTTAATGTTAAATTAAACTGAGATTGCATAAATCAACTATATTTAATATCCAAATAAGGGGCTCTGATCATTTATATAAGCAAGGAAAACAGTTACAGAAGATAAATATGGACACTCCTTTTAAGAGAATACTGCTAGTGCCACAAGAACAATTATGTAACAGCACTGATTGATGCTCGTTTTGTGTCAGTGGATAGAGCTGAACTGGAGTTACATTCTGGTTTATATCCCTAAACCAACCTGCATTCCTGTCTCCAGATTTAGCTCAATCTTTTTTTTTTTTTTCTGATTTTCTTTACTTTTTCTCTTGCTACACAAATAAGGAGGAATGAAGTTAATCAGAATAAAGCATAATTCCAATTACTCTTTGAAAACAGAAGGAGTAATGAATACTCCGGTAGTGCAGAAAACAACATTAACATACCTTACACCTTAAAATAAAGAAAGCAAACATTTAGTTCAGCTCTTTGACGTTGTTCTCTCCAGCTCAACTTTGTTTTTCCCACTGTATATTTGTAATAAGGCTTAGGATAAATTCCTGTTCCCACTGACTGAGAAGGTCAGGAATTTACTTTTTGTTTAAGTGCATGCAAAAAGAGATAGGTGACATTTTATCAGCATGGCAAAAATTTCAGGTGTTAAAAATAATTATATAACAACATGTCTCAGATCAAGGACTTGAGAAAATACAGTGGGAAGGGGGAAGAAAAGGTAAAGTCTTAATTGATATAAGCTCTTCCCCCAAAAATTATGTATCATATTCTGAACAAAATGTTTCAGTCATGTGAACCATGGGTGCAAAGATTTTTTAAAAATGTAAATATATTAAATATGAACACAATAAAAATGCCAAACATCGTGCTTATAAATTTCATGTATAAGTTCACATCAAGAACTAGAAATTACAGTTTTCCACAAGAATGGGATGTGATCATCATATTTTAAATAATTTTAACACGTTCTTTCTTACAGTAGGAAAAGAAATGCAGGACAAAGGCAAACCATGCCTCAAGTCAAATGAACAGTAACATTTTCAACACCAAAATGAAAAAGTGTACATGTTTTTAATATGCATTTAAGTGAAGCAAAATGTAACTGAGACAGATGCAGCTATTTTTATTATTTTAGCTGTTTTTTTTTCCAGAGCCAGTTAAAAAGTGTATGTTACTGTTAATAGAAAAATATAAACATTTCATATTATTAATTTATTTTTGCGTTGTTCACTTAAGGAAAAGCTACCAGAATGATCCGGCAGTTTATTATGGCAAGGACATTAATTATTTTTAAACAACACATTGGGTCAGAGGTACATGTCCTGTTAGGGTTTACATTCTTATAAAAACTAGGTTAATACCAACATTTACTTTTTATACAGGAGAGAAAGTAGCTGCCTTCATGCCGAGCTATTCTGTTTCTTTTTCTTCTTTTGCACTGGAGCTTCCAGCTTTTGTTTCCCAGGAATAATTTTTCTCTTTCTTTTTGCTATTTTAACCCTTCTGGTTGTCCAAAAATCTTTGTCTATCCTGGCTATTGATGATTTTTCATCTTCTGTTTCTGAAAAAAATGAAGGAATTATTCACACTGACCTTTATGTTTAGTCTTTGTAGTCTAAATGGCACAGAGACTTATTTGCACCTCATTTTTAAAAAAAGGTTATAAATAGCTTTTTATTTTACAGTCAAAAGTGCTATTTATGCTAGTTTTGTCTGTGAAATTAAAATATATAAAGAGCAAGTATGGAAACAGATTGCAGGAAAACAACAGCAGAAAACAAATCTGAGCTAGACTTCATAAGTTTGCCCAGCTACAGTAGCCTCAGGCATTATTCTGCTTATAGGAAAACAAGATATGCAGTTCTAGCAACTGTTTAATTTCTTATCTGTCTCAAAGGGTTCACAGTGGCTTCCTCAGTATGTTATTCCAGTAAATAGGAAGAAAACTTTAATAAGAGTGAAATGAGGCTTATGTTCTCTAACAAACATAGAGGCCTGAGACACTATCAGCTTGGTAAGTGTATCTGTATTGATTGCCAGCACCATATCCCCACTTCTTCAAAATACCAGAACATTTTCCAATGGATACGGTAGAAACCTCCCACTTGGTGTATTCCGTTTCACAGTTACATTAACAATTCAAAATACAAAGTTCTGTTTACCTTGAGAAGATGTTGCAGTTTTATCAGAGTTTTCTTTCATTTCTGAAGCTTGGTCAAGCCATACTGCAAGACATGTCAGCCTAGCTTTGGTATTGACTTCACACAGTAAAGATGGCCCATCTTTAATCTGAAAGAATTAACATAAAAGAAGATTATTTAAACCTTATTTTATTTCTGGTTAAATTTAATGAAGTATTTGAAGTGATAAAGCATCTTACTGCCCACTTTCATTGTTAGGCAAGTGTATCACTCAGCTCTTGGAATACAAATATTCTATTACAGATATCAGGGGATAAAGTGTCACAGACACATGTGCAGTGTTAACAGCATCAACCCACTGGAAACTACTGTATTAGGATATTCTACCCCTCAGAGCTGGGCAGAGCAGCCCACACAGTCATGCAAAACTTTGCCTGCAGGGAAAGGAATTTGGTCAAAATAAATACAGTATTACACAGAAAGGTAAAGAGTTGTCTGATCACTCTGTCAATTCTGTACAACAAGTATAAAAAATAATCAGAGTGGGTGAAATTAGAAACCGGCAAATTCAGATTTGAAGTGTATATATGTTGAGAAATAATTATTTAAACTATCCAAGATACTCACCATAAAATATAGTACATACTTTGTAATTAGGCAATAAATTAAAAAAAAATCTATTTCTGATTTTAAAAGCAATAGACTTTAAAGATAAGACATGATTCCTTGTTGAACTGTGCTACTCAGAACTGTTTGAAAACACTGAAAATACAAGGTCCCAGTATGTATTTGAAGTTTTCCAAAGGGTAAGTTCCTCCCTTGATGTGAACAACCACCTTCCCCTGCCCAAACCATAGACTTTGTGTTTTTAAAAAGAATAGCAGGTCATTAACATTACAAAATTTCACAGCAATCCTTAACTAATTACATAGTCATAACATACATAACTCATTAGATAGTCATAAGTCTGGCTAGGTCTGATGGGAAGCATAACTTTACATAAAGTGGAGATGAGATCTCTTAATATCATCAGATTTTATAGTTTGTTTTAAAAAAAAGTACAAAGATGAAAAAAATACAAGTGCATAAATATATACGCGTAGACATACATCTCTACTGAACGTAACATGGAAGAAGATCAAGACATCCACATTTCACATAAAATTTCCTCAGTGATTTCAAATGAACTCTTACAACAGAACTGTCTGCAGTTCTGGTTCTCTGTTAATTTTCTTAAATGTAACAAGCAGTCTAATACACCAACCTTATCAAGATCCAGATTCCACATTTTAATGTAACCGTCACTGGATGCAGTAACAATAACATGCTGTCCTTCTCTTTCAAAACTATAAATATCTTTTATTCTGTGAAAAGGAATACATTTTTATCTTATAGCATTGCAGTTCACTTCAGATCAGTAAGCTGAGAGAAATTAAAGATGAATAGGCAACAGTCTAAAAAGTCAGTTTGAACAAAAAGCCCCTAAGTGACAAGCAGGAGTTTGGAACTTGGATATGCTTTGAGTGCCGTCATTTATATTAGGAACATTTGCTTTTGCTAGGCTTATTAGGATTCAATTCAGAACTCTTCAAGACTTTAAAGCATACACTGTTAGACACATCAGTAACATTGCTGCTAATGTTTTTGTATTTTGATGAATTCAAAGCAACATTTGGGCAAATATTTGGTATTCAAAACAAGAGAATATGTGATTACACTCCTATTGTTTGAATTGAATAAAACTGGTTTGTTTTTTTGAAGCATTCTAAAGAGTTTCAGTAAAGACTGGTTAAACAAACACACACATACACACTCTCTCACTCATAGATTTAGAACAGTAATATTCTTAATTCTGTAGCCTATTGTTTTTGTAACATGCATGGACAGCACAATACTTGTGCTCATACAAAAAGCAAACAAGTCTGGAGTTCAGCACATAAATACATTCACTTTCTATACTAAAACAAAAGCAAAATATGCTGAACATTACAAGCCATTGAACTTTAGAGAGGACTCAGCATTGACATAAATATTTAAATAGTAAACAAATATAGAATACCTGTTTTCATGAGCTTTAAATTCACATAGACATTTTTGAGAGTCACAGCTGTAGAACCTAATAATTTCATCATCTCCAGCTATGGCAAGGACAGAATCCTGGGAATGGGAAAAGAGAAATGCAAGTGTGATTAATTTCATGTGTTTCAAACCAGTTAATTTCCCAATGCCTCTTGTTTTTGTACTTACTGTAATAAATCTAAGTGAAGAAATCCTTCTCTCTGTTGTAATGGTGCCTGTGATTGAAGCTGTGTCAAGTCTGTAGATATCCACTTTGTTTGCTATCACAGTCACATATTTCTCTCCATCAGGGGACCATTTAATTATGTGTGCATCTGTACACATTGATACAGAGAATCTAAAAGTAAGAATCTTTGAATCTGCTAGAATCTGTTTTCTACCTAGACCTAAGAAAATATTCAGTGTAAAATGAAATAAACTAGAATAAACAGCTATGCTCTTAAATGTTTATTTGTGATTATCAGAATAATGTAAAGGAAAACAAACTAAAACACATTTATTTAACTGCTCTGACCTCAAATTTCAAGAAAAAAGGATTTACTTTAGTGGTGCTATGTTTTATGTTTGCTAAATGATTATTATTAAGGACCTGAGCTTACATATGCTTGCCTGCACGTGTAAAAAAAGACATTGTGAAAGTTTGCAATTAACTGACTTGATTAATTCAGTCAACTTTTATTTACATGAAAAACAAAGCTATCAAATTGCACTTAATTAGTGGATTTAGATGGATAAACTCACTCTGCTTCAGGTTTTTGATGAAGGCTGACCGTCCTTCAACAAGATTCCAAGTTCTGAAACACAGCAACAGGTAATGCACACTCTGGTTAAAAACAGCACAGTGAAACTGAAATCCAATCTGCTGACATGAGGTACCCAAAAGAAGCTTTTAAGCCTCTCTGTGCATTTTTCTGCCTTCTTAATGCAAGAGAAAACGATGAGTTAATACACTGCTTGCAAGCTGTAATACTGAACTTGTGTTATTTATTTTCTAAACCACCATTTGCAATACTGAGCCCAAAAGGAGGCCAATAGTAATTTGTGCAGTTAAAATAGCATTTTATGTGTCTAAAACAGGTATCTACAGCAACATGGAAACTCTCCAAGTGAAAAATCACACTAAACAAAACCTGGCAGTTTTCAAAAGTTTAAGCAAACTGTGTTCCAAAACGCAAACGTAACATATTTATGAATCTACAAGTGACTTGTGTAGAGTCAGAGCTCACAAGAAGGTATGAACAGCTGGCACTTAGAACTTCAAATGGCAAACCAATGGATTTTTGAACCATTAGATAAAGAGTATGTTTTCTCAGTATTGCATGGTGTAGTCCCAGCATGGAATTGTTGTTTATACCATCTTAGTAAGAGTTACTGAATTATGATTCTCAATACTCCTTCATCAGTTTTGACTCACCTTAATGTTTTATCTGTTCCGACTGACAAAGCTAATTTCCCAGAAGGATGAATAGAAAGAGATGTCACATGTCCCCTGATAAAAACAAAACATTAGTCACATGTATTATTTACAAGGAAAATAGACATGAAAATATATGTGAATATGAAGATTTAAGAAACTCACTTATGTGCCTTAATGGACTTCAGACATTCCCATCTCTTTGTGTTCCAGATACAAATGAGTCCATCCTCAGCTCCACTCAGTAGATGTGAAGTCCCATAGAACTCCAAACAAGTTACCGTGCCTAGAAATACAATTAACAACATTGTACACACTGAACAGTTACTGCACAAATTAACAGAGAATGTACAACAGAAAAGCTTCTTCCATCAAGGCATGCCAGCTACTACCCTAACCTTGGGAAAATCTAAGTTTTTCCTAAGTATTTCTTCAAAAAACCCTCAAACTTTCTTGCTATATTCAATAGTCTGATATGCTCCATCAGGCATCCTTACCCACACATGTCTGAACTCCATCTGGTCTGTTCTCTGTCACAGCAGTACTCAAACTCTGTGGCAGAGAGCTTCTATCAGTGATAGGGATGCTCCCAGTGCCAGTGTTAAAGCAGTGTCAAAGCCCTGCTCCTGACACACAACTGAATTTACTGCACATGCTGCTTCCCCATAATCACCAGATGTATCATACATGAGTTAAATGCAGCTACCATGCTCACTCTAGCTCCTGGATCTTTTTGGTTAATCAATACTGAGCTACAAATGACCCAAACATTTTTTTGGACAGCCATTAACAGATGACTGTACCAATGATATAGACAAAGGGTGCACCCTCAGCAGGTTTGCAGATGACACCAAGCTGTGTGAGTGGTGAGGGGTGGGATGCCATCCAGAGGGACGTGAACAAGTTCAAATAGTGGGCCATGGGAACCTTAAAGCTCCACAAAGCATAGTGCAAGCCGGTATCAGAACAGGCTGGGGGATGGACAAATTAGGGCAGCTCTGCCATGAGGGATTTAGGCTTGGTGAGGGACGAGAGGCTGGACATGAGCCAGCAGTGTGTGCTTGCAGTGCAGAAAGCCAGATGTGTCCTGGGCTGCATCAAAGGTAGCGGGAGCAGTAGGTTGAGGAAGGGGATTCTGGCCCTCTGCTCTGCTCTTCTGAGACCCCACCTGGAACACTGCCTCCAGCTACAACAGGACCCCAGCATAAGAATGATGTGGACTTGTTGAAGGAAGTCCAGAGAAGGACCATGAAGATGACCAGAGAGATGGAACACCTCTCCTGTGAGGAAAGGCTGAAAGAATTAGAATTGTTCAGCTGGGAGGAGATCACAGGGAGATCTTATTTTATTCCAGTATTCCAGTACTTGAAGGTGGCTTACAAGAAAGATAGGGACAAACCTTTTAGCGGGGCCTGTTGTGATAGTACAAGGGGTGATGGTTTTCGACAAAAAGAAGCACAATTTAGATTAGATAAAGGAAGAAGTGTGTTTACAAAGACAGCAGCCTAACTGGAACAGTTGCCCAGACATGTGGTTGATACTCTGTCCTTGGAAACATTCAAGGCCAAATTGGATGGGGCTCTGCGTAACCTGATCTGGTTGCCGGTGTCCCTGCTCACTGCAGTGGGGTTGGACTAGAGTATCTTTAAAAGATCCTGTCCAACCCAAACTGTTCTGTGACTCTATCGTGTACTTCGCAGCTGTAATTCAGGCAGCACATACAGTGGGAAATGTACCAGATTAACTCCTCTTGCAGCAGTAGCCTGCTCCCACACACAAACTCTCTCTTTTGTGTGGCTCTTGTATATTTGTGACAGGACAAGAACACTGGGAAAGACAGTAACTGGAAGTAAGCAGATAGATAAATCGTCCTCATAGAAGAAAAATGGCACATAAGCCATTTGTGGGTCATGATTCCTTAACCAGTTAAAACTACAAATAATTTAAAGCAGCAGCAATATTTGTAAGCTAATACTAAAATATTTTTTACCTTTTATGCTCAAAAGCTTACCTTTTTGTATCATCCCACCATTATGACTGTAACACCACCACTACTAGTCTTATTAGAAAAAAAAGAAAATCAGTTTTCTTCTGGCAAGGGCCAGTTTTTCAGCTACAATTTTTTTATCATTTCTGCTCCCTTACCATTGTGCTGTAGCAGAGCTCCATGTTCTATCTTCTTTTTCATGTCATAGATTTGGATTGTCTCATCTCTGCTCCCAGTGACCACAAATCTCTTATTCACTGCTACAGCTGACAATGAGGCAGAATGGGCATGATGTGTAAAATCAGGGACGACTGTCCAGGACTGTAAATGAAATGCAAAACGAACAGGTCTTTCTCAAGTTTACCATAGAAATCTTCCATTTAATTGTCCTGTAATTTTCTTTTTAAAAAGCAAGAGCTGAAGAAGCACATGTGTAAAAATCAGAATCACAGAATCAAATAGGTTGGAAAAAGCCGCTAGGATCATCACGTCCAACCCATGACTGAATCCTGTCACCTTGTCAACCAGACCATGTCCAGTCTTTTCTTAAACACCTCCAGGGATGGTGACTTCACCACCTCCCTGGGTGGACCATTCCAATGTTTAATCATCCATTCTGTGAAGAAATTCTTCCTAACGCCCAACCTAAACGTCGCTGGCACAATGTGAGGCAATTGCCCTGTCACGGATTACCTGGGAGAAGAGGCCAGCCCTCACCTGGCT
>PYHW01009525.1:27329-80019 GCA_013186435.1 Turdus rufiventris
TGTCTTTCTCTGGACCCGATCCAACATCTCTGTCATTTTTGAATTGAGGGGCCCAGAACTGAACACAGCACTCGAGGTGTGGCCTCACCACACCTCGAGTAGAGGGGGGAGGAATTATACTTAGCTGTAAGCATAATGGGATCTTACTGAGTTAATGTGCTGTTAGGAGATTAGTCCAAAGGATTTAAGCGTGCAAACTGCCCCTTGTAATCAGGGCTGTGTTTATATCAAGCTGTATCGGCACAGAGATAAATCCCAAGGGCAAGAGAGGCGGATTCTCTCGTTTTCCACCAAGGCAGACACGCCTTCCACCTGGCCCCAGCCTCCAGCCCACGTCCCATCCATCCTCCGCGCCGCCTCGGGAGGAGCGACCTCGCACCGCGTTGCCCCGCACGCACGTGGCTGCCCGCAGCCCGGAGCCTCCGCCGCTCCCGGGAGCGCTTCGTGGCAGCGAGGGGGCCGAGCCTGGCGGCAGCGGCCGCGGCAGAGCCCGCCCCGCCCCCGCAACGCGCTTTAAGAGCTCCGGCAGCGCCCGGAACCGCGGCTGCGGACGGGCGAGACGGTGAGTGCTGGGGAGCTCTTCCAGAGGGGCGGGAGGGGCATTTCCCCCACACATTTCCCCCACACATTTCCCTAGAGGCGTTCGGGCTGGCTGGGGTTCTGAACACGCTGGTCTCGTGGAAGATGGCCCTGCCCATGGCAGGGGGTTGGAAGAGATGGCCTCTGTGCTCCCTTCCAACCCAGCCCGTTCAGCGATTCTGTGCTCCTTCCCTCCCCCCAATTCCCGTTACCTGGCCGGGCCGCGTGGCGAACCCCAGCAGCACCTGCTCGTAGCACCCCGCCACCAGCTCCATCCGCCACCGCACGGCGCCGCCCCGGGGCTCCGCACGGTTCTTCCGCCGCCCGCCCGTCCGCCGCGCTGCCTGCGCCGCTCCGCGCCGGCCCCGCGCGAGGCGTCCGGCAGCGCTCGCTCCCTGCGAGCGGGTGAGGGGAATCCCGTGGGAGCCGCCGTGGAGCGGGACGCACCGGAGGTAGCGCCGGGGGTCAGGCTGCGCGCGGGGCAGCCCGCGCAGGGGGGGCCTCGCGGGGCGGAAGCGGCGCTGGCGGTGATGGCGGCGGAGAGGACGAGAGGCGTTAGTGCCGGGATGGCGAGGGAGGGGAGCGGGGATCGGGAGCTGCTAGCTGGGAAAAGGGGCGCGAACCGATCTTTTGGGAACGAGGCGGGGTGGGATGGGATGTTAGGGCCTATCCCTTCCCTGGGGCCGTGGGGCCCCCGCCTCCTTCAGGGCGCGCGGGGCGGGGAGGCCCCGACGGCGCTTGGGCCGAGGCACCAGAGAGCTAGCCCCTCCCCAGCCGCAGGCCCCGCCGGCTTTTATTGTTATTTCGTTGGGTCGTCTGATACTTTTATATTACTTAGTTTCTTATCGCGTCGTACAGTAAGCGGGAAGCGCGGCCCCGGCGCCAGTGTGGCCGCTCGCGGAGGGCCGCGGCCGGGCGGGGCGCACTTGTGGTCGGGCTCTTCCCGTCGTGCCGAGTGGCTCGGTTAGAGAAATGCGTCACGGCTCGGGCCTGGGCTCGGCCCAGGCCACCGCGGCGGCCCCAAGCGCTCCGGGAGGCTCCCTTATCCCCGTAGCCTGACCCAGCGCCTCGTGTGAGCGAAATTAGTGCGGAAGGAAGCGGGGAGGAATTGCGCGCTGCCTGGGTGAGCGGTGTTTGCGATTCAGGCCGTGAACAGCTTCGCCCACTTTTTGCCTATATGAACGCAATAATGCAACAAGTAGAATAAGATAAAAAGCCGTTATGATGTGTGTGTAATCCGGTTAAGGAGGTGTTTGAATTCTGGAGGTTGAAGCTGCCTCACTGCTTAAATGAAAGCTAGCTGTGACTGTAGATATAGTTAAAACAAATATAAAAAAAACCCGTGGTATATTAATACATGCTGTTCTAACTGCTTTGAAAATGTTTCCGTTTTCTAGTGAAAAGGTCACCATCGGACAAGGAAGTACAAAACCGGTTCAGCGTAAAAGTTGGTGATAACCAACCGAGAAGCAGTTGCATCACTTGCCTCCTGATAGCCTCTTGTAACGAGAGTGCTCTGTCGTGCTGCCATCTTCCATTAGGTCTGCACGAGTGAAAAGTGGTAAGTTTAAAAACGTTATTGCACAGCTGTGAACTAAAAATCAGTATTTCAATGTTGTGAGCATGGAGGAGTTTATGGTTACTTTTATTAAAAACTAATGTTAGAGGAACATTGTTATGTGGATATTTGCATTAATAATGACCGCCCTTTAACAGGAAGAAGTTTTGCTGATAATTCTTTGAGGAGCACAATTAGTTTGGTAGCATGTGCTCACTTTAGCATACACTAACCTTACTAGTATTTAGGCCTGTATTTTTAGGGCTTGTTTGTACTTGACTCTTTTCCTGGCTTTACAATGGCTGTGGGGATGAAGTCTGTAGTAATTCTGAATGGCACCATGTATGGATGCTCTAATTAAGGTTTGTGGCTATCCTGTGTCAAGTTAGTCTAATCCATGTTCAGAGTGCTCTGAACTGCTCCACTCTGCAGGCAAGCCTTTAGGGATTGTAGATGTTCTGTATTTTATTGCGTTATGTGGCTGTGGGTTTAATCAGTCAAACCGTAAAAAATTACATAAATTCTTGCGTGGAAAGGGGAACTAAAACTTCAGCAGTTAAGTATCTGCACAAGAGTTATACCAGATGGAAAAAATTGGTGGGGTGAATTGGCCTGTGTGTGAAAGTAAATGCAGAGTATTTTGCAAATGAAATTTGAGTTTTGCACTGATGTATATTTGTTGAATGACTAGGGGAAAAAGCCTGAAGAAAGGATATTTGGTTTAATGAAGATATATAGCTCTTCAGGAAAGTGTGTCCACTGGTTTAGTGATGGCAGTAAAATGTTATTTGTTGCTTTTGGTTTTAATGGTAATGAGCGAAATGTGTATGTGGAGAAGGTGAGAGGGAGGAGAAAAGGTTCAGCAAAGATCATATTTGCTTGTACTGTGCCCTCATCCTGGTTTTATTTCTCATATTCTTTAGCACATAGGAAGTACCACTGCTTGTTTTCAGCTGCATCGTTTGTGGTACCAGTAAATTTAATTTTGGCTAAAAGGGGAAGAAATCAGGGGAAGTTGTACAAAACATACTGAGGCCTGTATATTTTACCTTGCTTTTAACTTTTAGAATCTTCGGGATTACTGGGTTATTATATGTAGATATTTCAGAATTAAGGGTAAGGTGTACGTGACTTAAAAGACCTCTGTAATTTTCTGGTGCTTTGGACAAGGGAAACCTTTGTGGTCTGTTACAGTTTAGGACAGTGAAGATTACATCTAATCATAATCCTATTGGCCACGTATCTTTTTTATCCCCATTGTTTTAGCAGTGATGAGTCAGAACTTAATTTTTGAAGTTTTGAATGAATAACATGAAGGCATATAGTAAGGTAAATGTAATATTGAGGATAAAATCCTTCATCCTTCTTTTTTCCCCCACATTTTTTTTCAGCTGAAGGAGTGTAATAAATTGAACCTGTGCAGTCATACTGATCGAGAAAGACAGAAGACAGTTTGAACCATGGCAAGCCAGGTAAGATCATTTAGTCAGAAATACAGGCTTGCAGTGCCTAAATGGATTCCAGAACCATACTCAGAATTCCTAATAAATGTAAAAGCTAACATAGCTAGCTTGCTCTGAGTTGGGTGTTCTTTTAGTCCTATGATTTCTTCCAGCGTTGTGGTAATCGGTGGCTGTCCTCAGGACACTTAATTGTGTCAACTCAAGCAGGTTGGGGGGCATTCCATTAAGTTTTGCAGTTTGCATTATTTGAGCATGGGTTCTTGTGAAGGACCTTGTGCATAACGCTCACTGTGTAAGATACACGTGGAGATGTTATAGAGGAAGAACATTAAAGCCTGCGTAAGTAAATGGTGTGGAACATCATTCTTATTTTTGGAAGTCCTTGTTCTTCAGAATCTTAATTGAGGGAGGCATCTGGTGTTAATAAGGCTATTTCCATTCCTCTTTTGCATAGTTACCCCACTCACTTCCTTTTTGAACTGTGGCTTTTGGGTTTTTAAATTTTTTTTATTTTTAGGGTTTTTTAAGTTGTTTTTGGTTGGTTTTTTTTTTTTTTTTAATTTTTTCATTTTTTTTCTTCCCTGAGAGGCACTTTTTATGCCTCTTTCTTCCTGGCCTTGTGTCTGGGTTCAAGTTTTCCCTCAGCCAAGCTAGTGCCTGTTCCTGGTCTGCTTTCTCCTTAAATTCCCTTAATTGGCCTCTTGTTCCTGGCCTGGGAGAGTGGCTCACTGCTGGATAGTGAGGAGAAGCATTTCACAGAAGAAGAATTCCTGGGTGAGGAGAGTTAGGGACAGTGGAGATCCCCTCTAGGCAAGAGTGACAATTTCCCTGCCTCTTCATCGTGCAGATCGTGCTGCGGCAGGGTTTTTTGCATCCTGGAACTCAAGCGGAACACAGTCCAGTCCTGAAGCTAATTAACATTTAGGATTGGCCAGCATCAAAGGGCTATCTGGTTTGTCCCTAGTTCCCAGAGGAAGCTGTCAATCCTTTAGCCAGCTTGACAAGTCAGGGGAATATGGCTGTTCATACAATCCTTTGGCTCTGTTATTTTTGCCAGGCGTTTTCCCCAGAGGCTGCTTTCCCTCATGGGAGGCGGAGGGAGAAATGGGACCCCAGGCTTCTTTCAAGGGCAAGGTGAATATGGGGAAATCACCTGTGGTGATGGGGAGTGGGAGGGAGGAATGTAAATGAGGCTAAATACTATAAAGGCAATTTTTTTTCTCCCTACAGGACTTGATGGCAAAAAAAAGAGAATGTCTCCAGGCCTACAGCTGGTGGAGAACACCGCAGAAGAAACGGAAGAAAAAGAACAAAATAAAACCAGGAAGAATAGAGTTTGTCCCAAGCAGTACTAATACAACCAGGTAAAGACCTTTAGAAAGGAGCACCTCTGATCCTTTATCTGTTCAAATTGCTAATGACTAGCGAATGCCATCAATTATTTTAAAAATCCTAGAATGTCACACCTGGTGCTCGTACACTGGGTATTGCTTGTGGAATTGAATTGCCATTTGAATAATGAAGATTTTCTCCTAGTTTTTCTCTCATGATTGCTTGAGATGTGGTGTCAAAATAGTCTTAGTTCTGTTTGAATTATGACTAACTTAATATTTTTTCTTGGTATTTTTTGGTGTCCTGCCCTTCAGACAACAAATAATAGTTTCTAAAACAAACTTCTAAAAATCATTCTTTAATAAATTTGTCTTTGTTGAAATGCTTGCAAAAGTGGTAGAATGGACTCAGAAATTGAGAACTTGCTGGAGTGATGGCATTGCAGTTCTGTACTGCTCAGTAGAGTTTTGCAGTTAATCCTCTCTTCATATTTTGTCTCCTTATTTGTCCAGTAATAACTACTTGCATGTATGTTAGAGATTTTAATACTGAAATTAACTGTTATTCTCCAAGTTAATGGACTTTCTCTTATCTTTTTAAAGACCGGATTATTCCATATTTGTTGGGGAACTGACTCCAGAAGTAGATGATTTTCAGCTCTATGACTATTTCCTAAAGAGGTACCCTTCATGTATTGACTGCAAAATAGCAACAGACCTGCTGGGATATTCCAGGTAATGCCCGTGAAAATGTGTTAATGCTGTCAGTGTGTGTTGCCATAAGTAATATAGAACAACTGCTTTTGAATTTTCTTCAGAAGCAGGAAGAGAAATTAGTCTCTGGCATTATTTTTTTAACAATGTAGAGTCTTGTGGTTCTAAAACGTTATGGTTAGTTTTAGCTTTTAATGTGTTAAGTTTCAATTCAGCCAAATGCATATCTGCATGAAAACAGTTAAGATAGTGTAAGAAGGGAGAGCTCTGCATGGACATCTGTGCTTACCTACAACAGTGTGTCCACTTAGTTGTGTGCAGTACTGAGGACAAAATAATTCCCTTTTTATATGTGGAAGAGAAGTAAGGCCTAGGAAACCTTAAGGGGTTGGGAGATGGAACTTGTAATATTAGTAAACAAAGCTTAGTAGAAGTTACACTGGCCAGGCAGAGAGCGAAACAGAAATGAGAGAGTTTGCTGTTCAGAAAATACTGGCTGTAATGGGCTAATTTAAGAAATCAAAAAAAAAAAAAAATCTGAGAGAGTAAATTTAGATAGAATGTTAGAGCTATAAAGCAGTAGGAACTGGTTAATACTGATACATTAACTGCTGTAAGTGCATAAATATAGAATCTGGTTACTTACACAGATAGCAGTTAACTTATATTGTTTCACTGCTTTCAGCAAGTTGCCTCCTAATGCTATCAACAAGGCTTTTTGCTTCTGGCCCAAGTTTTTAATTTTGTGAAGGCATCTTCTGTGCATGTGCACATGCCAGAGAGATTGCTTAGGTAATAGAAGCTGTAGTAGCTACTCTTTTCTGTTTTCATGAAGACAGAAATTGAATTAATTGGCTTTGTAATTGTTATGAATACTAGAATTTGTTTTCTCCCTTTTGAAAATTGTAGAGGGTATGCCTTTGTCAGATTTGGTGAGCAAGGTGATCAGATGAGGGCACTGCAAGACTGCCAGAATGCACCAGGTCTGGGGGGAAAACGAATCCGGCTGAGCATAGGAATTTCTAAAAGGTAACAAATGAGTTGTGCATTGATACAGTAATTCTAAATAATTGGATTCTTTTAGCTCTGCCTTTGTAAAGACTGTGGCCCTTGCTATAATGGCTATACACGATGCAAAATCAAAATCACAAAAGCATTATGTTTTGACTGCCTGGATCCATCAACCTCTTTGAGGATTACTGGGGAAATACAACTCTTAAGTCTAGCCAGATTGTATAACTTGGGCTTAGCTGCTCTTGTGACCAACCTGAATGCTTATAGTAATGAAGCTGAATGCAATTGTAAGTATTTCATGTTTGGGCCTGAAGAAGGTAGAAGGGACAAGAAGTGTTTTTTATGCTAGGTAGCTTTTCTATGCCTTTCCCCTTGGCTAGGACAAGGTAGCACATTGTTGGTTCTAAACTGGGCTGACAGAGAAACTCTTTAGTGGAAAAATACAGAACATAATGGGAAGAAGCCAGAGGAGATGTTGCTTGAACAGTTTGTTTAGAATACTACTCTTTGCTTCTCAAGTGATTAGGGTAGCAGGAAATTTAAAGTTGGGTGGTTTTAAGAGGGTTGGTTTTTTTTTTTTTTTTTTTCTGCCAGCTCAGTTCTCTCAGTTAAGATGATCCAGTTAGAGACTTGATACTAAGTTTGATAAACTTAGATCCAGAATACAGATGAAAATAGAACTTTGTATGAAAAAATTTCAGTATATATTCATGAGGTTAGCTTGTGTGTTCTGTTAGAAGGCTAAAAATAACAGCTCCTGCTTCTTTTCCCTGGATAATTTTGCTAATGTTGCCCCATGCTTTGGAGCAGAAATGGCCTTACCCAAGAGAGCACTTCAAGATTTGCTTTGACTAACTTGCTTTGAAAATGAGACCCCAAAGAAAGTTTCCCTTGCTTCTGCTATCCAGAAGCACGTCAGCAGTATTTTTAGATTTTTCTTTGCTACGGAGATGGATGTTTGAGAGAAGTTGGAAGTGGAAGAGTGAGACATTGTGAAGTCATTTGTTTACTACAGTAGTAAGAAAATAAAATACCTATTTATTAGAATGTATGTGTAGCTTCACAGTAATGAAGCAGAAATGTGGGTATTGAAATACACACCACTAATTTACACCTGTTTCTGAATGGCTGAGTACTGTGCTCTCACAGCATCCAAAAAATCCAGCTGTCAGAGTAGTTTGTCATTAAGTCACATATGTTGGAAACGATTTCTGAGCTCCTTCAGTTTGTGTTCTTGGCAAAAAGCCCCAATCTGAATTTTTTGTAGCGAAGTGGGGATGAAGAGACATTGGACACTGCAAACACAGGAGGTCTGCTTGTATGTAATCAGTGAGGAAATGTCTAAGCATAGGGGATTTCTTGGAATGTGCGGCTGATTTATCCAATTTTTTTTGTGTAGTGTATGTCTTTTTAGAATAGATGATTCTTGTTCAGTGATTCTTGTCATTAGTCTACTTGAAGTTGTCCCTGAGAAAAATCTGCTCAGGAGAAGGAAAGCAGTGAAAACTAATCACCTGGCCCTTTGGTTTTCATAACTAATGAGTTTTGTCATTTTCCTGCTGCTTTGGCTTTATTCTGGATAACGACAGTGCTGACTTCACCTGACAGCTAACCTTTGGCAACTGTTCATGGATCAAAACTTAAGAAGGTGAAGGTAGACATGGTTGGCAGGCAGTGTCAGATGCTCCTCTGAAACAGATAATCTGACTTTACCCCATTGTTTCTGGAAATTACAAGATTTTGTATGAACAAAGCAAAAGATGGAAGGACTAATTAAATTTTTAAAGTGTCTTTAAAACAGCAGTGCTTGGTAAAGGTCTCTGATCTTAATGAATCATTTTTTTATCAGTGGTTTGCTTAAACAGATACCAACAGATACTCAGTTTGAATCAGAGAAATGTAACTTGAGTTAATCCACAGAGATAATTACTTTTGGCATTGCTGAAGGTGAGCATTTGCTCTCCTCATAAACATGAGGTATTGTGCTGTGACATTTAACTTGGGTAACTATTTAGAAAAGTTTCCTCATAAATCTGGAAGCATGTGAAATGGTTTAACTTCAATACTGGGTTTACAGTTGTTTGTTCTCAAACTCTTAACTGTATATACTTTGTCATGTTTCAGGCTGAAAGCGGAATTCCAGCGGTACCAGTCATACAACTATAATGATTATTATCAAGATTATCAGAACTACTATTCACAGTGGAATTATGATCCTTATGCTGACTACAACTACAGCTCCTATACTCCCTATGAGAGCATGCAAACTGTTGGAGACTGCTCTTTAGGAGATGCTGTTATGGCTCCAGCTGTTTTTGAGGTAAAGATACCACACAGTTAATTAAAAATAATGAAAGACAGCTAATAAGTCATATGGACTGTATAAATTGGAGCAAAAGAGTCCTAAAACTGAAGTCATGCAGGCATGTAAGTGTGAAGGTTATATTCAGCATTTTGGATTTAAGTGCTGGAGTAAATCTGTAGAATTAGAATTTAGGCAGTAATACTTGTTCATGTATATCAAATAACAGTTCTGACAGCAAATTTTTCTGTTGTTCTCATCCTGTTTTTTCTGATGTACTTTGCTTAAAGCAAAATGAAAAATTGTAAGATGATCATATCTAGGTCAGCCAGTTGATCAATTACAACTTCCAAAAGTGCATTTCAAGTGGAACTGTACTGTGGTTTTCTTTAGAAAACCCAACCAAAGGATTAAAAAGCAACAAACACTTCACAAAAAACCCTTCCCCAACAAACACCACCTGCTCCTGCTTATATTATAGTTGTGGTAGGAGGGGAGTATTTGGGAGCATAACATTAATTTGGGTTTGTGATGCTTTTTGAAACTGACTAAGATTTAAATTTTCTTTTTTAGGAAGCTTCCACTATGACTGAAATTAATGATGACCTAATAACTGAAGGTAATGATAATTCCATCACTGCAGCTTGAGTTTAGCCATACTTCTGCCCTTTAACAATACAAGCCAGTGACTGTTGCATAAAGAATGGGTTATAGCTGAGGTAGATGAGGTAAGGTTTCAAAGCTAGTAGTATACACCATATCAAGTAGACTGGAACATTGTCAGCAATGCTTTGCAGTAGGCTTCTTATAACTTTGCCTTCATTCTCCTTCCAGAAAGGTCTGTTGAAGAAGTTACTATATCCTTATAATGATTCTGCTAAGAGAGACATCCTGTAATAGTGTCCAAAAATTTTAATTATCGCCAAATCTCTACTTCATGTGGAAATGCCAGTATAGTTCTAGTGTTTGATTACATTAATTCTAAGTGAAGCTGGACTTGTTAGCTTTGTTGAAATTCTAGATGAATAAACATCTCAGTCGATTTATTAAGTTTGTAAAATGATTAGATTTACCTAAAGTACACTTTATCAGGCATTTACTTCATGTTTTTGTGTGCAAGTCTCCCAAATTCTGATACTTATACTTACCAGGCTTTTATTTTCAGATCCACAGCTATACTTGGATGTTGATGAAATGAACAGACAATTTATGGAGACAAGTGAAGAACTTTATGATGCCCTCATGAATTGTCACTGGCAACCTCTGGATACGGTCACTTCTGACATCCCTTCTGCTATTTAAGTGTCTTATATAGCATGACCGTAATGACCAAGGTGCTAAAAGTACATTTCTTCTACATTACTCTAGATCATAAGTTTTAAAGCACAATGATAGGTTGGGTTTTGTTTTGGTTTTTTTGTTTGTTTTTTTTGGTTTTTTGCTATGCTTTTGACAGTTTCTGTAATTTTTTTTTTGTTTTGTTAATCACTTGGAGCATCTTGAAATCATGTAAATATTCTAGAAATGTAAAGAGTTCAATGGGGTCTAAAGATAGACTTGCCTGTGTAAATAAAATTTTGTTTCTGCAAACTGGCCAGCAAGGGATTTTACTTACGTATGCAAAACACCTCTTCTGGCTTGTGGAATTTAGCTGGAGGCAGTAGGGGTATTTCACTTGTCTTTGGTATGGGCATCATTCACTAGCAAGAATTAGCTCTCACATCCTTCCAAGATACCTAGGCAATCTTTCAAGCTCTTAATTTTAACAGTTTTAACACACAGAAGGATAAACTTTGAGCTGCTGTAGCTGCAAGCATTCCAAAGACTAAGGATGATACCCACTGATAATCTGATTTTTGCCCATCTTGTTAGTCTTCTCATCAGACCCTTTACAGCAAAGAAACTGGTGTAATATAATACCTGTTCTTACACATAAAATCCTTGGAGAAAACCCTGTGGTTTAAAAGGAGGTAGAAAAACCCATCAGGAATTATAGTATCCCAGAATCCTCTTCAACTAAGTTGCACCCTATCCTAAACCTCTGTTCAGTCTTCATGCTGAGATGTTTCATAGTGAAGAGGTTTATAATATTTTAGTAGTATGACAGTTCTCAGTGTTCAAGTCAAGAGATTAGGGGAGATGGCAATGAAGAAAGTTCTGCTTTAAATTAGCAACTTCTGAGTGGCCTCCTCTAAACTGAAAGGATATAAAGTATTTTCTAGTCATAGGGACATCTTAAGCTCCTGTTGATACTTAATGTACACAATACAATAAATTCAGGCTGGAAACAAAAGAATACTTCTTGAAGAGAAAAAGGTAGAAATGATCTTACAGCTAATATATGTGAAAGGTTCTAAAGCTACTTAAGGCGTTTTGGTACTGCCCTGTGTATTTTGGGGGCAGCCTAAACCATAATTGCTAGAATGGCAATTTTTTTTTCTCTAATGACTTAATTATATTAAAGTGGTTGTAATAACCTATATGCTGTTCTTAAATGTGAAACTAGTACTTCATTGCAGAGTGATGACTTGGCATGGCAGGTCCTTTCTACCTGCTCACTAGAATCTCCCTCTTTTTGCAGTTTAATTTCAGCTGGGATTTTTTAAGTCCAACCCCCATGAAAAGTCTTTTGGTGTAATACAGGAACTTCATTCTTCCTGGATTTTGATCACTGTGTATGTAGAAGGACAGAAAACAACCCCCCCCTCATTTAGGCAGGGAGAGAACTATCACAGTCTTAGAAATCGTTTCTCTACTTTGGGGAGAACTAGTTGCAAAGTGGCTGAAAACTGGGATTTTGTAGGTGAATGTTTCCCCAGTGTGAACTGGTCAGTCTTTGGAGGGTCACAGGAGGGAGATTATTAATGGGAAGGTGACAGAAAGTGGAATAAATGAAGCGAAGAGAATCTGGATGGGAAAGGGATTGTGTGCCTGCATAGAAATGCTTCATGGGATTGCAGAAGGGAGGAAACTCAAGATAGGCCCCTTGAATTTGGATGTGGAGATGTTAAGCTTTCAAAACCATGCTAGATTTGATGTTGTTTCAGTTGTAGTGCACAGATGTGCCTGAGCTTGGTAGTACAAACCAGTTGCTAGGCAAAGGAATTTGTATCTAGCAAGCACTGTCATCATATGCTGGAAGATTATAACCCAGGCACAGACCTTGAAGCTTCCTGCTTTGCGCAGTGTTACCTTAACACCATACTTAGGCTTCAGCAAGTCATTTGTGGAAACCCTTTATTGTGTCACTGGATGCTAAAGGGTGTGTGTTGGCTTGGTAGAAGTCCTGTGGAGTATCCGTTGATGTTTAGCTTTTGCAAGGTTGATCCATTTGTGCATTATGTAATGAGGAGGCATTGTAGTTGTAAGATTTCCCTTAGATTAGCATTATATTGCTACAGCTCATAAACCTCAGAGTCTGTAGTCTCTATATTTATGCAGATTTTACATGTTAGCAAAGTCTCCACGCTCTGCATTAGAGACTGTTGTCAGACATGCACCTTCTGTTCTGGCCTGTAAAGTGTCTCTATAGTGAAAATACTGTTTATGAAATCATTGAAAGAGGTTGTTTGGGCCATTAGTTCTGCAAACCTGAGAAATATTGGGGAATAGATTTTCTTTAGTCAGCACAGAAGAAAAGCGAGGTAAAGAAGAGTCTGCTGGTTGCAGCCCTTGTGATACTGTTTTAAATACCTCTCTGGCTTTGTTTTCTGTCTCCTGAGCCTTTCTAGTCTATACTGCTTACCAGTTAGGAGTTCATCTATGGGGTCAAGATACTGTGTGCAGCACACATTCTTTACTGTAAAGGCACACCAAAAAAACTTTTCCGTATTGATGTAAGCACAAATTTTGGGAAAAAATGACCGCATCAGATCTGCTGGCATTCATTGCTGAGACTTTTAACTGAGGAAACTTCCAGCACTGGTCCAACTACTGCCTGCATTAGTGAGCTTACACAAAGAGCTGAACACGTCCATCATGCAGATGCCTGCCCTCGGTTCTACAAAGAGCTGATTGCAGTAGAAACATTTAAAAAGTATTGGGAGCAATGTTTTCCACACCATGCAATTTCACTTTGGTTGTGTTTTGTCTGTTTTACCCAGCTGAAATGTTGTGGGATTTTTAAAGTCTAATGAAGAGGGTTTGTTGAAGAATATCTAGTACTGGTTTTATAACCTCTTCATTGTACCTAGCTGTGATAGATAGTGCCTTTACCTGAAACCCACTTCTTTCTTGAAGAAGAGTAATGTTTTTGTTTTCCACTTACCTGAACGGAAGAGCTTTAGTACCATGGTTTGAGGGGCTAATGATCCTGCAGTCAGTGAACAGGGAAAAAGAAACAGGCTAAAAACGCGTGAAGACTGAAAAGTGTAAGGTTAAATGGTACTTAAGCCGTGAATGTTTCTTTTTGCAGGGATGCTCTTGGACCAACAGCTTCTTTCTAGCGCTACCTCAAAGTAACTTGCAGATATAACTCACAGGGAAGATTGATCAAATGGTGATGATCACTATCATTCTGCTGGAGATATATATATATTTGCCTTTTGTTTTGTCTCATTTTTAATGACATTTATTTAACTTCAGTGACTCATGTCAATAGACGTTGTTTGACTACATCAACAAGTATTTCTGAGTCATGAATTTCTTTAAAGGTATGTCACCATATGGAAATTGTTCTAAATAAGTAAATAAAGCAGCACTTGAATTTACAGAGCAAACATAGTGTAGCTGCATTTGACATGTATCTGGAAGAGAAAAATCGTCTTTACAATTGACCTTAATATTTTTAGCATGCATAAAGAGGGAAGGTTGTATTAAATTTGCCCAGCTCCTACATGACCAGCACAGGAATTATTTTAGTCAGTTCCCCACACAGGTACCATTTTAGAAGCCAGCATTGTTACTAATGAGTGTCTGTTACCAGTGGGCAGAGTTTCCATCCCTCTGTAAATCTAGCTCTTCGCATAATGGAAGCACATTATGCTCGCCTTCCTTCCCCTCCTCTTAAGCTGAAAGCCAGTATGGTAATTGCTTCCTGGGCAAAATGAGTTACAAATCCAGGCTAAAATGCAATTTTTAATATTTTGATAATTATATTGATGTAGATCTTGACATGCCCATTGTAGAAGCAGACCATCATCCTAAAATTAGTCAGCAGCTATAGCACACCAGCCATTTACACAAAGTGAGGTGGTTCTTGCAGGTGACTTCAAACATGCATGTTCCCAGATAGGGGATTGTCTATCACTGCAGTCATCCCTCTACATGTAAAATTGCATTCACAATTGTGGGGCAGGAGAGTAAGAGTGTAGTTTATGAAGAGGAATATCTGGAAAATAACTCCTCCCTGCTGGGTATTGGATAATTGTGATCTCCTGTAGATAATGGAAACGCGACAAAAAAAAAATTGAGGAGTTAAAGCCATGTAGGAGAGCTGGGAAGACCCCCAGTGAAGTTCAAAAAAAGCCAGTATGAAGCAGAGATGAGGCACCACAAAATTCCCCAGTATAATTTCTTATAGCTGCTCTCTGTAGCTGCTGCCTGTTTACATTACTGCATGCTTTCAGAATTTACCCTTGTTTGAGCGCCCCATAATCCTCTCCCAGTTCCACACATCCTTTTTTCAGGTGCGTGCTGGGATAAATGTGTTTGAGGTATTTTTTTGGTTTTTTTTTCTTTTTCTGGCAGAAGGGGTTCTATCCTGAGTAACATTTTTATTGACTTGCACATAGGCAAGGTGTTAGTGATTTTCTGCACTACTGAGCTCCATCCTTCCCACGGCATGTTGATGCTAAAAATAAAATGTGAAACCATAGATTTTTCTCAACTTTCAGTAGAATAACACCCCCCCCCACGCATTTTTATGTATTTTCACTTTGTAATGTAATGCACTCTTCCTCCTGTTTTGAGGAAGTAAAAGCCGTGTTTGAAGCTTTTTCTCCCTATCTCCTTTCCATATACCAACACTGAGCCCTGAAAAAGCTGCAGCTCTCTTTCTCTTGCTTACACGAACCCAATCACTAGTGCCAGTCTGGGGCAGCACCGCGGACCTCCCGCTGCCGTTTTTCCTGCTGCGTTCTCCACGCTGCTCCGCGTCAGGAACAAGGGAACATCCCCCTCGAGCTGTCTCTTGGGGGAGGTTCAGTGTGGGTAAATTGTGTCCCTGGGGCAGTGTCTGGAGGAGGGGGCCAAGCTCTGCTCGGAAGTGCCAAAGCAGCCCATCAATAAGGTAGCGGGCAGAAACCGATGCACAGGACATTCCACCTAAATAGGAGGAAAAACTTTCTTTACTGCGAATAACCGCGGACTGGAACACCACAGAGGTTGTGGTGTCTCCCTCGCTGCAGAAATCCAGGAACTGTCTCGATGCAATCCTGTGCTATGAGTGAGAAGGGTAGCCCGGATGATTCACTGTGGTCCCTTTCAACCTAAGCCTTTCTGTGAAAAGCCGCGGGAACGGGGAGAAGGCGGTGGAATCACCCCCGGCACGAACTCCGCTCTCAGCCCTCAAGGCGTCCCCAAGCTGCGGCCGGGAGCGGACATTTCCCCCCGCACACCCCTCTCCGGGTGGCGGCAGATCCCGGGGAGCGCTTTTCCCGCGCAGCCGGTGCGGCCCGGCCCCTCCCGCTTCCCTCGGGGCTGGGGCGGTGCGCGTGCGCGGGGGCTGCCGGGCCGTCCGCCCGGCGCCGCTGGTGTGACGTGCCCGCGCGGGCTGGTGACGCGCGCTCGGCCCGGGGCGGCCGCCGTGTGGTTGGTCGGCGGGGCAGGGGGGGTGCGGCGGCGGCGGCGGCTCGGGCCGCGGGCGGGCGGGCGGACAGCGCGCGGGGCGCCGCCGCCGGGCGGGAGATCGCGAGCTAGGAGCGGCGGGCGGAGGGATCGCGGAGGGAGCGCGGGGAAGAGAGAGACGCGCGAGGGGGAGAGAGACGCGCGAGCGCGCTCGCGCGGGTAGGGGCGGGGCGGAGGCCGCAGAGGAGCCCCCCGCGCGCGCACCAGAGGCCGCGCGCGGCGCGTGGCGGGCGGGAGCGGCGCGGGGGGAGAGAGGCCGGGCCGGGCGCGTCCCCGCGGGGACAGTGACAGCGACAGCGCTGCCGGGCCGCGGCGGAGCACAGCGGCCGCGCCAGCAGCAGGAGGACGAGGCCGCCGGCGGCGGCGGGCCGGATCGCATCATGGCCTCGGGTGGCAGCGGCGGCGGCGGCGGCAAGATCCGGACCCGGCGGCACCACCTGGGAGTCGCGAAGCCGCCCTACGCGAGGGGCAAACAGCAGGTGAGGTCGCGCGTCAGCCCCGTGAGCCCTTTCCCCTCCTGCCCCGCTCGTCCCCCGCTGCTCCCCTCAGCGGCGGGAGGAGGCGCCCCGGAGGCCCGGCCCGGCCCGGCAGAGCCGCGTCTTCCCTCCGCCACCCTCCCCCTCCCCCCGCTCTCCACGCAGTCCCACGTGCGCGGCTGCGGGCCGGGGTTTCCCGGTGGAGCGGCCCGCGGGGAGGGAGGAGGGAAGGGTTTCCCGCCGGGGCCGCGGGGATTGTGGGATTTCCGGGCGCTCGCCCCGCTCCGGCACCGCCGGGCTGCGGGGGGATTCTCGCCTCCCCTTTGTCTCTCGCCTGTCCCCCGCTAGGCAGGAGCAGAGGCGGGAGGAGGAGGAGGCGGCTGGGAAGGGGTAGGTGCGCATTCCCTTTCCTCGCGGCTCGAGCGGGCTGGCTCCCACTCCGCGGGATGCTCGTTTTGTCTCCTGGCTGCCCGGTTAAATCGTGCTTGAATTGATCTTAACTGGGTTATCAAGTTAGAGTTACTCGTCAGATTTAAGTGCATCGCTTCCGATATTTGCCTTTCTTGACAAATTCCAGGTTGCAGATGAGTCTCTGGGTAGTTAGGCATCTTCCATTATAGTAGGGGTTTTTTTTTTTGGTATATTTTGTTTGGTTTTTGTTTTGTTTTTTGGTTTTGTGGGTTTTTTCGGTAGGATGCTGCCTGCAGAACCCCTGGTGTCTTGCCTGTACCTAAACGTGCTGGTGCAGTGCAAGCGAAATGTAATTCATGAGGCGTTTGTTCTCCTTTGTGTTGTAGGACAGAATAGATGGATAACAGAAAAAAGCAGTTTGTGAACTGCAGTACAAAGATCCTATGCCGTTTAGAGTGGCTGCAGGGAGTAGAAGCAAAGATCCTTCCCAACTCCTGTTTCCCAGGGAATTTCAAGATGCCTGGAGACAGTGCACTGGAAATGCCTTTCACGTGTATTTATGAATGTGAAATTGACTGTAAAACCAAAGCGTTACTTTATTAAGTCGGTCGTATAAGCCAGGAGATTGAATATTATATGCAAAATTGAGGGTGTGTTATGCACAAATTGTTGCTCAATTCGTTTTTATTATTTGGGAAGTACTATATGTAATCCTTTGTATGGCACACTGATCAGCAGGGTTGTCCTTGTAAAGCGGGCAGGGTGATGTTTCATCCAAAGAATCACTGCACTTCCAGAGCAAATGTTGAAAGATCTTACGTTGAAATTGCAATATCCTGCACGTGGTGTTACTCTGTAGATAAAACAGATGAATTTAAAATAATTAGGTTAGATGGCTTTCTGATTATTCTATTGTCTGTTTCCTCTGTGTGTTTTCTAGTAGGTTTATTTAAACAATGGGGCAAAGCAAACACGTGCTTGGGGGGTATCCGTGGGATTCAGCCCAGAGCATGGATCCTGCAAATCAAATATATCAATCAAATTAACGGGTAATATATTGGGGAAGAAATGGTAAATAGACAAACGGATAGGTGTCAGATATGTGCATTTGTTGTAAGGGATAGCTTTTTAACCCTATGAAGCTTGCTCACCTGCGTTACGTAAAAAGGTGAGCTCTTGGTAGATAGCTGACTTGAGCTGGAATTAATTGATAAGTGTTCCTTTTTTCAATATAACATCCGCTCTGCAGAAGATAGTCTGTGGTTTGGTATTGTCTCTCAGTAACGAGTTTGGGAAGACGTGGAAGTGCTCAATGCAGTCTGGACGTGATCTCCTGCTCCCCTAACTATTGTCAATAAGTAAACTAATAGAAAAATACTGTATTAACTGTTCTAAGAGCCTGGGGTCAAGACTGCAGTCCTGAAAACTCAGTCTTTTATCATCAAGCTCCAAAAGTGCCTAAGCACTGAATGCTATATTGCCAATACCTTTGAAGTTATTAGGATATCTGGTTCTTTTCCACTTGTATGAAAGATGAGTAGCATGATGCCAGGCTTGCAGTAGTAAGCCCGTTGTATGTTTTTATGATGTCGTTATGCTTTCTTGTTGTTGTTTTGCCATAGTCTCCCAGGGAGCTTGGTCAGGTGGGAATTCTCCTGTTGTGCCCAGTGTGCTGCACAGTCTTCCATTAAGTGCAACAGCGGCTTTAGAAGACATTTGGAAGAGGAGGCGATGCCGCTTTTCGAAGATTATTAGCTAAAACATTTGTTCAAAATGTGGTAGACCCTGCTTCAGATTTCTTTTTTGCCTTGAATCATCAACCTACATCTTCCACTTTCTGGGCAAATATCCCAGTTGCCAAGCTGTGTGTTGTCTTTGAGTTCTTCTGACTGAAACGGTGTTGTTATCCAGAAAAAGAATGCGTGATTTATTGAGCTAGGAAGAGGATGTATACGAAGATGTTACCTTCCAAGAGTGGAGACATACAGCCTCTGATCCATGATATCAGGCATTATTTGTTTTATATAGACTTGGAATAAACATGCAAAGTGCAAAATTTCCTGCCCTTTTCTCCCCAAGTGCCTGATAGAGCCATATTTCATTATGTTTGCATACGTGTTTTTTTTAAGTGTAGAGTCTTTTTTTAAACTAGTCTCAAATAGGAGAGATGAACAGATGCTGCTTGGAGGATGTGACTTGCAGCTTGTATTTTTCTCCTGGAAGATTAGTAGATTTCCCCCACTAGTGAAAGAACTAAACCATGGCATTTTCCTTTCTGGGCTACCATCCTGCTTTATAAAAAGTGCACTGTCAGCAGCTGTGTTATTAAACCAAGAAGAAAAAAGTAGCAGTACCACCAGGTAAGGATGGTATCCACTCACCCATCATGAAGATTTAAGGTGTGGGAATAGCATCTCAGAATGTAAAGAACCTTTTTGTATCTCTTTGGTGGGTGTTCTTGGAGTAGAATTGTGTAGTTCTTCCCATTGACTATGCTTTTCTCGGGGCAGAATGTTGACAGCTCTTCACTGAATGCACTGACATTAGGTTATGCTGTGCTCAGCATGCTGTTTATTTGGCCATCCCATGCTGAAATATCCTGCCTTCTCCTGCACTTTTAAAGAAGCTTAGGCACATGGGTTAAAATTACATTTTCTTTAAGAGCTAAGCACATGCCAAGTGAGGGAGCTGTTGTGTCCAGCATCTGGGTTTCATTTTCCAGATGTGGCCCCAGTGTTTCTAAATGCTGGTTTGTTCTGGTCATTTGGATAGATTGCTGATGGGAATTACTGATGCAGCTGTGAATGGGAAGGATATTTGCATTGCTGGCTTATTAAATTGCTTCTAGCAGAGTATCTGTATGTTCCTGCTGTTAATTTTATGTTTGATTCTGCACTTTCATGTGTGTGCACATGCTGGTTTAACTTGGAACAGTGCCATTCTCATCCAGATTTCAGAGATTTTTAAGTGTGACTTAAAGGAGAAGAGAAAAAATAACTTTACTTGGTAATTTTAAAATTTGATAATTAAGCATTCAAATGAAGGAGTCAGAGAACTTTGATTCTTCTGCACTTTTATTTAAACTCATACAGGCAGATTTAAGCATGAGAACAAGACAGTTACCTGAAAAGTGTTTATAACCTTCCCTAAACTTATATATTCATATTAAACTTTAGCTTAAAGCTGTTTGATATTAGAGATAATGTCTGTAGATTAAAACTTCTGCTGGGAAGTGATTTTTTTGCTATATGTATATGTGCCTGTGCATATTTATAATGTAGATGGCCAAATCCAAAGATGTTTTCCTTGATGAAACCGGTATAAGTCTCTGCATATATTGTAGTTGGTCTTGTGCTGATGTAGATAGGATGTAACCTAACAAAGGGGACCAGAAGGCCACTGAAAGTCACTTTCGTTGGCCCGGCTCATGAAAGCCCCTCTGGATTAGTGAGTTCACCAGGTCTCTTGAGACATCCTGTAAGGTTCTTCCCAGAGGGACTAGCTGCAGGATTAGGAAGTGAAAACCGTATGCAGCAGAGTCTAAAGCATTGCGTTGTCGCCTGCTGTTCTCTTGAGGGTAAGCCTTGCTTGGCAGTGACTGCAGGCAGTGGTTCGAAGGGATCTTACAAGCCACCAGGTTTATTTTGTGAGGGAATTTTGAGATTTTGAATTCCAAGAGTATCATATTGAGTAATGTAACCCAGGTAATGTTTCATAGACCTTAAACAGGAAAATGCTCATTAAAGAAATCTTTATTAAGAGTATCCGTATGGACCTACACAAGTACAATTGTATAAACTCCTGTCAAAAGGATTGCACCTTGAAGCACACTCAATGTGGTTGTATTTGTATGCAATTCTGCTTGATTTCGTTTAGTAGTAAACTAGCACATTGAGCTAAAACAAATAGATTTGAAGAAATGTTTAATGTGTATTTAAAGATTTGTTTTAAAAGATGGGCTAATAGTCAACATCAGAAGTTTTGTCTCTGTCCCAGCAATATGATACTGTATTAGCAAAACAGGTGTTTAAATTTGGTACTTGGCTTTCTACTGTAAACAAAAATGTATCCTAATTGGGAAGAACTTTTAGAACTGAGATTTTGACAATTTTCTCTCATTTAGGCTAACAGTACTTTACACTTGTACAAATTGTAGATGATGATTGCTGTTGCATTTCATTAATATTCTGGGGTTTGTTTCAAAGTGTTGTCGTGACAGTCTTGGAGGCTGCGAAGTGTTGAGGACAAACTATTAGTGAGTGGTGTCTTAGGAGGAGAAAAAAGCAGATGAAATAATTGACTGTGTTAGCTGGGACACTGCAAATTGTCTTTGGTTGCTGGCAGCACATCACTTCCTCTGAGTTATTTATTCCTCCAGTCAGTAATTAGAACCAGTTCTTGCTCCCTGCTGTGGACAAACTGAGCTGCTGCTGATTCTAACAACTCGGCAGGACGGAGTTCAGAATCTCTTTTTTGTGCCCAAAAATGTTTGAGCAAAAGTATTTCAGTTTGATGCAGGTGGTGGGCTGCCATAGCATCATGTAATGAATTTGTAACACTGGGATGGCTGCCTCAGGGGACATGGGGCAAACAGTGGATGTTGTTTACCTGGACTTTAGCAATGCCCGCAGCATGGTCTCCCGTGTGATCTCTGCTGTCCACTTGGCGAAATACGGACTTGTCAGGTGGATCGTAAAGTGACTGGAAAATTAGCAGGACCATTGACCTCAAAGGGTTGTGACCAGCAGTACAAAGATCCAGTGGCAGCCAATTGCTAATAGAGCTCTCAGAGGTTGATATTGAGGCTGATGCTCAATCTTTATTAATCTTTGTTATTACAACCTGGGATGAAGGAATGGCATGGATCCTCAGCAGTTTCCCAGATAACACCAAACTCTTGGGAACTTCAGCCCTGTTGTATAATGAAGAATAGGGCTGCCATTGAGGGAACTTGACAGAAATGGGCTGCCAAGAAGCTTGTGAGTTTTAATAAAGGCAAATGTGAAATGTCCTTCATCTGGGACAAAACAATCCCACCTACCTACTGGACAGCAAGTTGGATCTGAGTCAGCAGCACACTCTTGAGGTAAAGAAGGCCAGCTCTGTACTAGGAGGTATTAGTAAGTGTGTGGAAGGATGTTAGGGGAGTTGTTTCTTCTCCTACATGCATCACTTCTAGGACTACATCTGGAGTCTTGTGTCTAGTTTTGGCCTCTCCAGTTAAAAAAAAAAAAAACCAAAGAAAACATATAGAGTGAGTCTGGTTGAGAGACACCAAAATGATGATGGCTTAGAGAGCTATGTGTGTTCTAAGAGCAGCAAATACCTAATAAGACTATAGAGAAGGTGTAGCAAGGCACTTCTAGGAAATTCATAGAAGTACAGAGAGACAATGGACTCAAGATGCATAAATGGAAATTCTGATTTCATAGTAGGAAAACTCTTTTTAACTGTGAGGCTAGCCAGCATGTTGGAAGAACTGTCCAGAGAGGTCTCAAAACCCAGGTGGACTCAGCTGTGGATGACCTGCTGTTTTTGGCCATTTGCTGAGGAGGAATTTGTAGTAGTAGGTGATCTCTTGGGTGCCATGCAGTCTCTATGTATGTGTGTGTGGTTCTGTCAGAGCTGCTGCTGCTGGACCACAGAGCACACATGGGCATGGTTTCAGTGTAAATGGCACTGTTACTCTAGGTTGGTAATCCTTTTGCTGGTCCATCCTCTAGTTCTGTCTTCAGGGTTGTGCTGTCTCTTGAGGAAGGAAATAATGCCTGTCTCTGTTGCAGTTTTTCCAGAGCAAATTGTGAGCTTGCCCTCAAAAAGAAAGTAACTAAAAGGCTTTTTTCCTAGGGTTGCTGTTTTGCAGACTAGTTTTTAAAAATGCCTTTTGTCTTCTTAGTGATAAGTTATGTGATACATTTTTCCATTTTTCTGCTATTAAGTTGTAAAAAATCCCATGTTTTTTGCTTTTTAATGTTCTGTGTAATCAATTCAGTATTTATTGTACTGCACTTGGCTTGGTGCAACCCCAGTATCAATGCAAGCTGGGGCATGAGTAGATGGAGAGCAGCTCTGCCAAGGACTTGGGGTTGCTGATGGATGAGAGGCTGGATATGAGTTGGCGATGTGTGCTTCCAGAAACATATCCTCATATCCTGGGCTGCATCTGAAGCAGTGTGACCAGCAGGTTGAGGGTGGGGATTTTGTTCTTCCACTCCTCTCTGGCGAGGCCCCACCTGGTGTACTGCATCCAGCTGGAGGGTCCCTAGCACAGGAAGGAGGTGAGCCTGTTGGAGTGATGCCAAAGATGGGCCTCAAGAATTGTCAGAGGACAGGAGCACATGACCCATGAGGACAGGCTGAGTTAGGGCTCTTTAGCCTGGAGAAGAGTAGGTTCTGGGAAGACCTTATGGACACCTTTGAGTACCTAAAGAGGACTTAGATTCTTTTAACTGAGGGAGGGTTGATTCACACTGGGTGTAAGGAGGGATTTTTTTAAAAAGAAAATGGTGATACTTTGGAACAGGTTACCTGTAGAGATGGTTGAAGCTCTGTCCTTGGAAACATTCAAGGTCTGTTTGGATGGAGCTCTGAGCAGTCTGATCTAGTTGAAGATGCCCCTGCTCATTTCAGGGAGGTTTGGACTGGATGACCTCTAAAGGTCCCTTCCAACCTAAAACATTCGATGAATCGGTGTGTGTTGCACTTTAGTAGCAGATCTTTGGGTGGGTTTGGCTTAGTTGAGACTACTGTGATTTTTCCAGCTAAACATGAGTTCATCTTTACATTGCCATTTGCTGGGATTAAATGTGTGTGCTAACACAGGTACACCAGCACACATTGAGTCCTACGGCTGTGAATAGCACACACACAATTTGCGAATACTTGAGCCAGTAAAACATTTTCTTTATACTTGCTGAGGCTATTAAATATTTTCTTGATGGCCCTTGGAAAAAGTTGTGTGAGAGTATCCTGGGGACTGGCTGACTGCTTTTGGTTATGACTGTATTTTGAATCAAGTGTTTTTGAAGTAGATATGTCTCAAGACTCCTTCTCTTCTAACAGCTCGAGGCCTGGTGACTTCCAAGACTGAAGTAAACCAAGCAAAGAGCTAAGCTGTTCAACTGTCATTTTCTTTGAGACTAGATTACAGTGAGGCACTGAAATATTTACAGTAATGAGATATTAAATTGGTGAGACTGCAATACAGGTGCATTTGTAATAAAAATAATCCTAAAATAATCAGATGAAAACAAGGTTTAAACTGGTTTAAATGTAGCTGTGTTCAGTAATTGCTGTGGTGCAACCAGATATGTATTTAATTTATATATTACAGTACATATGTTGTAATGTCAGTACTCAGTATTTGTTACTAAACTTACTTTATAGAGTTGTAAAATATATACAGATTTGTAGATTATTTTTTAGTGATCTTCAGTCACTAAAAAAATAATCTCTATATGCAATGGCAATTTTTCATGTTGCTGGTAAGAGAACAGTGTCTGAAGATACTGGTTATATGTTTAAAGTGAGATGCTCTTAGTTCTGTCAGTTGCAGTGAGATGAAAAAATACTGCCAGAAAAACACTGCTGCCTCTCACAACTAAAAATTACAACCCTGCAGCAGAGCTGATGCTACCTGGGCTTTACAGTTTCAGAATATTATCTTAAAATGTCAAAGAATGTCAAAATATCCCTCACTGCTCCAGCTGAAGAACTGTGTCCAGGGATCATTGCTTTGGTTTCATTTAGGCACCAATTCTTATGTTTTCAAATCTAGTCAGGAAGTGTATGCACCAGGGTTAGATGTGTCCAATCTAAAGTAATTGCAGGTTATGCTGGTTAGATGAATTGTGAGGCTTAACTTTTGTATGCTGCACAATGTCTGTGTATGATACTTAAAAAGTAGGAAGGCTTTGAGTTTCGCTGAAGTACCAAATTACCACCGCGAATAACTAAATGCGATTATTTAGTTGATTTTCATTTGCCCGTTCAAATTTGTGAATTAGATAACATACTGAGAGTGCAACAGGATTGGCTGTAGATTTTGCAAAATGATTAGTATGTGGTATTGTCAGCTCAGTTTGTAGATCAACATGGACAGAAAAGATACTTCACAGGGAGGATGTGAGTATTTTGCAGTCTTTTGCCAAAAATGCATTATATTAAAAAATTTAGTTCCAGTCTTCTGTTTTGAAAACCGTGCTTTCCAGGATGTCAGGAGTGAGATTTTGTAGCTTAATTTGTGAAATATGCTTCAAACCTTCAAGCCTTGTCCTTGCTCAGATGCACTGAACGCAGGGATGGGGCATGGGCAAGCTGTGTGTTGACCTCAGATGGCATTTAGCTGTTGCTTCAGGAGTTGTTGCAGAATCTGATCTGCCCATTTTGGTGTTTTAAATGCATAGTGTGTCCTCACCACTATATACCATAGATTAGCCTGTAATAGCATGTTTTGCTTGTGAGTGCTTTCAGGCAAAATGGCATTAAAAATGTTTAATTCTTTGCTGGGAGCCTTATGTGCATTGTAGCAGGTAGCAAATTTGTAGTGTGGGGTATGCGTGAACTTGTTGGCTGTAAAAGGAGGAAAGAGGATGCCTTGGCCATTATCAGTTGTGTTTGGTGATTTTGAAATACTGTAATGAATTGGGTCTTCCTGTATATAGAATGCCTATAAATAAGATAAACAATTTTATGCCTATTGTATTTAAATCCTAAATATAAAATGTGTGTTATACTTTGCTAAACCTGATAACTTGTGCTAATGGACTTGTAAAGACCATCTGGTGCCATGGAAAATGTACTTCTTCACCATTCTAGTTTTAAACTCCTTGTCCATGTGGTTATGTTAGAAATAAAAGTAAAAATAGTAAGTTTAGATTATAGCGTTTCCTTATAGGAAAGATACTCTAAGCAGCATTTTAATTAATATAATTCTAGTTACTGCTTATGAAACTTAGCTGGAGACACACTGTGGCAGCAAGTTGCAGCAGTCTTCAGTTAAAAAATACTTAACTGCTTGGAGTTTCTTCTTAAACTGGGAAAGAAAGGACTTTAAAACTGCTTGTAAAATTGTAAGGAAAAACAGTCTCATGAATCTTAAACTTCTTGGTTTTGCTTCTCATAGATTTCAAAGTGTAACACTGAATGTAATTTACAGTGCCCAATGCTGATCGCTGCTGAGGGTTAACTAGTGCCTATGTAGTGCTTCCTAAAAGGAAGGAAGAAAGGTACCTTGTATTTCATGGTGCGTTTTGTGATGTTGTCACTGTGTCAACTGAAGGTGTGAACAAAACTTGAGATAAAACCATTCAGTGTCACAAGGATTTAACCTAGTGGGCTAGGCACTTATTTATCTCTATGCTCTCTTTAGAGCACGTACTGCTGTTTTGCTCTCAGTTGTAAGTGATAATGATGTGTACAGATGTGCAAACAGTGCCAGAAAATACCTGAATTTCCCTGGAATGTTTATTCTAAAGCTAACTAGACTAAGGAAAATAAGGCTCACTCAAGCAATAAGAAAAAAAATACACTGGTATCTGGCAATGTAATCCCTTCTTCATGACTTTGAGGAATAAATCTGAACTAGCCTACTTGCCTTAAATAAATTTGTTGTTTTTCAAATGTTACGTAATTAATAACATTCCTGAAACATATTGTTCGTATTAAATCGTAAGTTTTATTGTCTTTTTTTTCTAAATGAAATATCAAACTCTGCAGTCCTACATCCAAATAGAAGCCACTCCCTGAATAGCAAAAGCAGAGTTAGTCTAAGCCAGACTAAGTTTGCTGCTGCAAGAGACAGTCATGTCATGTTTCCATTTCTATTCCTGCTTTTGCATGAGCATCAATGCAGGCACATGGTAAGCTGAACCAGCAACCTGATGCCCTCACCATCACAGTCTGTTGACAGATTTTTGGTTGGATCTGTTTAATAGAGCCTTGCTACAGTTTGTCACTTGGTTGCTTATATGTGCTAGTGGCAGCAAGAGGGAAGGGTGAAGTGAAGAGGAGAATGGGACAGTGTTCTTAATGACAATACAGACACAGGATGATTGAAAGGAGGGAGAGGTTTTATTTTGTGTTCCTCTGGTTCTTGCTGTCTGATCGTGATTTCTCTCAAGCTGATTCTGGTGCACTGAGTCAGTTTAACTCATTAGCCCAGTGGAGAAACACATACTTTTTGCCAGATTAATGAATTCAGCTGCTATGGAGAGTAGCCTTCTGTGTGCCAGAGCTGGCATAAGCTAACTGTGGGGGATGAAGGGCAAGAAAATTCCTTTTTGGTGTTTGGAAGTGGTTAGATTGATCTGCTCTATCTCAGTGAACTTCACCATTAGGGGCAAGTTTTCTTTTTGAGGACTTACTGATTCATACGTTCTTATAACTTCAAACTTAAAGTTGGAAGCAAGGAAGTCTCTGTGAGGCAGGAGTTTGATGCTTTTCAGAGGTGTGTGTACAGTGAAGAGGAAATTAGCTCTTCTACCCAGTTGTGTATTTTGCATTTCTGACAAATTTCTGCAAGTGTATGACTGATATATGATTTTTATACAATTTCTTTCATGCTTAAACCTCCTGGACTGCAATCAACTCAATTACAAAATGTTTTTGAGTAATGTGTCACTGCTGAGTGCTCTTGCCAGCACTTTCTTCACCCTATGCAGTGTGAAAGACGCTTACAAGCTGGAACAACTGTTGTATTCTGTTAATATTTTTGGCCAAGGAATAGTGTGCCTTTAAGTTTGGAATTCAAACTGTGATCACAAACTACTGATTTTTCTTTCTTTTCCTTTGAAGAAATGGTATTTTAAAGTAATTAAGACATCTGTTTGTTAACTGATGCTAATGTCTATATATCTTTTGCTTAGTACTGCAGCCAGCATGGGTTTATGAAAGGCAGGTCCTGCTTGACCAATCTGATCTCCTTCTCTGATAAAGTTACCCACGTGGGTGGATGAGGGAAAGGCTCTGGATATGGGATGTCATCTACCTAGAATTTAGTAAAGCCTTTGACACCATTTCCCATGGAATTCTCCTGGAGAAACAGGCTTCCCCTGGTGTGAATGGGTATGATCTTTACTGAGTAAAAAACTGGATGGCCAGGCCCAGAGCATGCTGGTAAATGTGATTGCATCCAGCTGGTGACCAGTCACCAGTGTTTACCAGGGCTCAATTTTGGGGCCAGTCCTTTTTAACATCTTCATTAATGACCTGGACAAGGGCATCAGTTGCACCCTAGGCCAGTCTGCAGATGACACCAAGTTGGGGAGGAGTGTTGATCTGCTGGAGGACAGGAAAGCTCTAGAGGGGGATCTAGAAAGGCTGGGTAGGTGGACTGAGGCCAGTTGTATGAAGTTCAATAAGATGAAGTGCCAAACCCTGAATCTGAGTCACAGCAACCTCCTGCAATGCTACTGACTGGGGTAAGGGTGGCTGGAGAGCTGCCTGGTGGAAAAGGACCTGGGGCTGCTGGTCAGCAGTGGATGAACAGGAGCCAACTGTGCCCAGGTGGCCAGAAAGGCCACTGGCCTGGATCAGCAATAGTATGGCCAGCAGGACCAGGGCAGTGATTGTCCCCCTGTACTCACATCTAGTGAGGCCACACCTGGGATCCTGTGTTCAGATTTGGGCCCTCTCTACAAGGAAGACATTGAGGGGCTAGATGGGTCCAGAGAAGGGCAGTTGGAGCTGGACTTGAGGATGTGGTTTAATGGTGAACATGATGGTAGTGCTGAATTAACAGTTCATTCAACAGTTTGATGATCCTAAAGATGTTTTCCAACCTTAAATGATTCCATGACCTCATGAGAAGAGGGCTTTGGGCTCTCCGTGGAAGGATTTGAGTCTTCAACACAGGACTTTGGGCCCTGGAAATGGGCTTTTGGAGATGAGAAGGAGGGTTTAAACCATGAGATTGGGTTTTCTTAAGTTTTGTACTCTCAAATAATGCTTCAATACCTTGAACTAAATCTTTGCTCCCTAGAAATGAGTTTTTGGAGGCATAGAGGAAGGCTTTGTGCTCATTAGGTGTAAGGCTGAATCCTAAATAGAAGGTTTTGGTTCCTGTAAAGGAGGCTTTGGAAGCTAGGATTTGAGCCTGAAGATGTGCCTTTTTTTTGCTCTAGGAAGAAGACTTTGAATTCTGCAAGTGAGGCCTTGGGCCTTCCAAATCAGACTTGGTGCCTTCAAAATAATGCTCTGGGCCCTTCAGATGAGTCTTGGGACCAAGGAGCAGGGCTTGAAAACTCAGAAATGAGTGTTTGTGCCCAAACAAGGAGGGTTTGGACTCTTGGGTAACAGTTGGACATAATGATCTAAGAGGTCTTTTCCAGCCTTAATAGTTCAGTGATTCCATGATGTCAAGCCAGTATGCCTTGGAGTAGCTGTTACTGTAGTTACTGTTGCTATGATGTTTGTATACATAGACTTAGACCTAGCAAAGCTGCAGACATTTGAGATGATGCACAGATTTTGAAAAACTGTTGTAAGTCCCTCTTCATATGCTACTGGTGTCTTTCCGGTGGATTTTTATTTTGTTCAGCTTTCCTGCTGATATTTTTTGGGATGAGTGTATTTAAGGTGTGAAGACAGCAGTTGATAGTGACCTCTGAAATCAGTCAGTTAAGGAGTAAAACATGTTCATTGAATAAAACACAGCAGTCACACAGTTGGGATTGCCCCACTGTGTCTTTTGCCCTTCCCTGATACTAAGTTTGGTAGCTGTGTGGCCTGTAGAAATGAGAAGTTATAAATATTGGACTGCATGCCAGCCCCACATCCTTTGCTCTCAACCTGAGACTGAGAACTAGAACAGTTTTTGTGCAGTAGCATGTTCAGACTAGCTGTATTGAATGAAGGTGTTCTGGGAGACACTGGTTCATATTTGTGGCATGAGAAGATTTGGATCTGAACAGTTTGCTGGAGAATAAGCCTGCTAGAGTTGTCTGTTGCTGTGTCTTTTGTATTTCGTATCTGAAGATCTGTTGGCATTAATGAGATGTGTACTGTCCTTGTCAGCCTTCTAGAAGGATTAATGATTTCTCTCTGAGGAGATGGGATGGACAAAGTGCAGAGCTGGTGACACAGTACTAAGGGGGAAGTGCTCTGCTGCTGACAGGATTCGTTTGTTTGCTTGTGCAGGGAAAGGATGTTCAAATGCATGTGCTGAAGAATAAGAAAACTGCAAGTTAGGGTAAGATTAAAATGCCAGCTTGAAAGTGTAAGTCATGACATTTTGCTGAATTGTTCTGGCAAGAATAAGGAGTATGTATGTTAAAATGTGTAGTTGACCAGTGGTACCTTCACTGCCTAACCTGATCAGGAATCCAACCACAGAGCTTTATTGATTGACTTTTAGCTCTGATAGGCAGGTAAGAGATGATGGAAGGAATGTATGTGTGTCATCTGTGTGTATTTGAATAGGCTCACCTGGGGCTTGTGGAATACTTTCAGGGGGAAAGTCTCTTGTTTTTTTAATGAGATCTGTGTTTTGATGATGGCTCATTCATAATGCTTGCATAGTTCTTTCACAGTGCCTTTAATATACTTTGCAGACAGAAAGTGTAGGTGCCTTTACGTGTATTTTACTTTCTCTTGCTGTGTCACTAAGTCAGAATTATTCTGCAGTATAAAACTATGCTCCTTGTCTCCTTGTCTACCACTGTGTCTAAGCCAGATGAAGCAGGCCATTAGTGCAGTATGGTGCAGTATGGCTGGGCTGAGTTCCAGCTCATGGGTAGTTTTGGGAAGTTATTCTGTGTTACCCAGCTTGGAATGCTGATTATGTGGAGAATGGCAAGGCTGCCATTTGCATGAAAGGGTCAAACCAGTCTGGTGTCAGATATGGATGGTAAAATGTCATCTTGGTTAATTACTAGTCTAGCTACATTCTCCAGTTACTCATTAGGATTACTAATGATTGGGTGTTTACCTTTCTGGGTGGCTATGACTTCTTCCATCTTGAGTCTCAGGTAGCTTTCAGTCCTGGGAGGATTTCCTCAGCAAGAGAATCATAGTAGCGCCTGTTTTATGGCTAGTAATGTCTTATTCTCTAATGGAGAGACTCTAGCAGTACTGAATGTAGTAATGCCTAGCTTTCTGGAAAGAGCATTGTCTTGGATGCAGTTTGTGTCTTGACCATTTGCTTGTTTTAGCAAGTTTTCACTTCTCTGAGTACCTGATATGCTTTTATTCAAAGCAGAAAGATATTCACTCCCCTAATGGGGGACATTGTCATAAGTAAAGGTGAAAATGAGGGGCTGGGAACAATACAGACTGCCTTTTTGCTGGTGCCAGACACTGAACTGCTTGTGAGCTCTGATGTACAGTTTTTGTTGTTGGAAAGCTGAGGCTTAGTATTTATGTAGAATAGCAGCAACATCCTGAGCATGGCATATTAGTTTGCATCTTAGTGTGGTAATTGTGATAGATGTGTTTATTGTGCTGTATTCTATCTGGTTTAAGCTGTCCTAGGCTAGTTTATTCTGTCTTTGTGCAAATAAAATATTAAATTACAGATCATTACGAAAAATGTCAAATTGTAAATTAAGATAACTTTCTTTCTGCGAAAAGACTTGTCTTCTACCTTCCATTTCTCCTCTTTGCCAGCCCCTCTCCTAACTCCAGATTCAAGGGTGTCCTGTTAGTTGGTGCTTGTGTATGAAAGATGTGAATGGCAGATTTGGGCTTTTTCTTTCATGTGTGCTGATTTTTTAAAGAAAGTTGAATGCAAGGGTTCGTGTTTCAGAGTTGTTTGCTAAACTAACGTATTCAAATAATATTCTTTATTTTCTACACGAGTAATAATGTTTAGAAAATTTTGTTGCCTAAATCCAGAAAAATAACAAAGTACCTTGATGCATGTGTTAGCAACTGGCAGTGAAATTCAACAAAAATCTTTCTTACGCTCTTGTTGCTTTTCAGTTTCCAAAGTGTTGAAATTGTGGAGGTAGCTTTGGTGCTTTCTTGCAATTCTGTGGTTCTGTGGCTGCAGTCAGTGTAAGAGGGGCAGCTCCTATGTTGCAAGCCCTCTGCTGCACAAGGTTGAGATTTGACAAGAAAGCATGTTGAAATTTTGAGGGCATGATGGGAAACAGGTGACTGACTCAAACAAAATGTTTAATAAATATTTCTTACTAGAATGTAAGCATTATAAATAATTGGTAAATGTTGAAATCGGAATTGCTTTTATGTATTCAGTAACTGCCAAATATTAAAGTTTGGAGATAAAAAACTTTTAACATACCATGAAATGAAATTTGTTCAAATTGAATCTATTTAACAGTCCTGTAGTGAGGAGAATGCTGTTCATCTGTAGCTGTTTTTTCCGAGGTCCTCTCAGGATACCCTCACTGTTCAGAGCATAATAGTGGGGTTTTTGATGCATATTGTTCCTGCAGTTCAGCATTAGAAAAAGAAATGTTTAAGTTCACTGGTTTCAGCAGCTATTACTGCTCATCACTATTACTGTAGATAATTGCTGAGCTTCTGGGTTTGATGGTTTTTCAGAGTGAAGGTGTTAGAAGGAAAAGTCCTCAAAAAAAAGTGCGTACATCAGGAGTTATTTAGAAATTCGATTTCTTGATGACCTTTTGACTTGACGAGCCTTTGGTGGGCTTCAGCTGTAGTTTCAGAATGTGGAAGTTTTGCCAAGGTCACTGGGAAGTGCAGAAACTGGTGGGTTAGTAGTAAATCAATGTTAGGTACATTTTTGTCATGTGTGTTCCAGAAATATAGGAATTCTTTATCAAGGATCCACCACCCTCTTATCTTGCTCATCTTAAATATTGCTATTTAATATCTGTCTTGGAGGTCTGTGCAAGGTTGCATCCCAGAGTATGCTGCTGACTGTGTTCCTATATTTTTCTTTCAAGCTGGGGCTCCTTAGCAGAGTGACCGAATCAGTGAAAAATATTGTACCAGGATGGCTGCAGAAGTATTTTAATAAAAGGGAAGAAAAATGTGTAGATATGAATGAATCTGCAAACGAGGAAGAGAATCCAGTAAACTATCACCATGATTATGCGAATGAAGATGCCATGGTAATTGATGGGAGAGTCACGCCTGAATCAGCAAGAATTAATTTAGAAGGTATGTGAAGTATCATTTAGTATTCTGACCATCTGTATTTATTCACAGATTTCTAGTTTTGAATCTGCATTTCTAGGGGAGGCTGGAAGAAGCGTTTGGATAGAAAAAAGCAAACAATGAAAAGCCCCACAACACCCAAACCAAAACGACCAACCAACCAAAAAACCCAACCCAAAATAACCCCACACATAGCAAAAACAAAGGAAAAAACCTCAACAACTCAGTTTTTAGAATTGCCTTAGCGTCAAAGTTTAAACATACTGGAAGTTGAATTAGAACCCTCTGAAGTCATGAATTAACTTCAGGTAGTCAACTAGCCAAGTGCAAAATATTGCTCGCATTCATTTGCAAGTATGCTGGGTTACATTTTCTTTTTAAAGGATCTGGGATGAAAATTTATCTAATTGCCTAAAGTAGTAGAAACATTAATTTTTTAAGCAAAAGACCAGATGCTAGAATGCCAGAGAAAAATTCCTTCATGTGTCCTGATATTTTTTTTTCTTTTCCTTTGGACTTCTTCATTCAATTTATTAAATTTCCTTGTTAGTTTAGTGGAGATCTGGGGAACTTTTTAATGACATTATTCTTTTTGAAATATTTTGTAACATTAACATGTGACATTGCTAACTTGGGGTCTTTGAAAACTATTTGGATCTTTGGCAAAGTTTACAACCTTTTTATTATACTAGAATTAATCCCTGCTTTTATCTATGCCTTTCACTGTTTTTGTAGTACTCTGTGAACTTGCTTATGCTCTCATATGCAGTTTGAGAAACTCATTTGAGTTTTTCTTAAACTAGCAGTTTTGGGAACTTAGTTTTTAATTAGGTGAGAAATTTTGTCTGAGCACATGTACATAACCATCTGTGTGAACAGTCAGCTGCTTCTGTTGTTGGCAGAATGAAAAGTAATGAGAAAATACCTTTCTCACCCATGTTATCTAATTGTAAGTAAGGAGCTTTACTGCTCTCTGTGTAGCTGTAGCTTGAGCATAAGTTTGTATAAAGGAATAGAGAAGGTTTTCATGAATGAGTAACACGTGTTGGCTTTCCTGAAGAATTGTGTGAAAGGACCTTTCAGTGAGAACAGCTGCACAGCAAACTTTCTAGCTCCGAGAAATCAGGAGCAGATGGGACCCCGTAGAACCTTCAGTAGCTTGTGTTGCAGTTTGTGGACATTGTAGTTAATCTTTCTAGCTATAGTTAATAATATTTTTTAATTGTTACTGGTATTTTTATTTTAGAAAGCCTGTTTCTTTGGCTGTGAGGTACCAATGTGCAAGAGCCTGTTTTCCTTTGCTTGGCCAGCCTTTGGTCTGATAACACTTTCTTTCATCTCAAGCAAGACAGTCCTCAAAATCTACCAGTGCTTTGGAGAATTAACTACTAGTAGTGCAGTGCTTATGAAGATTGAAGTAGCTAGTTTAAGCTTTTGCACAAATGTCAGGACGATAGTGTCTCAAAACCAATGTCATACCCAAAAATCATGGGAGGGACTGTAGAAATATGAATATCAGGCAAGATGGCCATTAATTGCCATTCTGTTCATGTGGCACTTTGGAGTTGAGACCACCTCTTGCAGGAAACTGGCAATGTTTGCAGACCCTTTACACGAGGAAAAAATGCCCATCTTACAAACTGAGTCCACGTTGCTTTCTTGTCCTTTGTGCCAAAATCTTAAAAACTAATGGATAGAAGATAATTCACCTATAGCATGACCTGATATGGTAGAATTTGGAAAGGAGAATGATAACACCGGAACAAATAAACTCCCAAAAATATTTGCAGATACATATTTTCATGTTATATATTCAAACTAGCACCATCTTTTTTACAAGATGATAAAAACTTTAGAGTTGACTGTAACTTGTCATGTAATTGCAAATTTTGGAAAGCTTATTGCAAGCATTATCTGGAGGAAAGTGCATTCATAGATGTTTGATTTAACAAAAGACACATTTTAAACGCCTGAGTGCAGGGTCGGATTTTGATGAAATTCAGAAAAATCCCATCCTTAAGTACTTCTTAATGCCACATTAATGCTTAGTATTGCAAGCAGTGTTGCTGTTGTAATCAGACTGATGAAACCCTATCTGGGTGAGGAAGTTAAATTCGGCTTCTCTATTTTTGTGCTTAGAACTTGGCAATAAGCATGGCTGTTGATAGAAAACAGGTTTTGACTTCTGTGAGCTTATCTGTAGGGAAGCTGATTGTCTCTCTGTTCTTGTTTAGAACCATCCACGAGCAGGTCTGCGCTGAATTTCTCAGATGTGTTAACAAGGCCCTCCCTTCACCGGAGCCATTTGAACTGCACTGTGTTGGATTCCTCAGTCCCACACTGTCAGCCCTCCACATCTTCTGCACTTGGCATCGGCAGTCCTGGGTTGTCCCTCGTAAAGGAAATAAAAGATTCTACCTCTCAGCATGATGACGATAACATCTCAACAACCAGTGGCTTCTCTTCTAGAGCATCTGATAAAGGTAACTTACATGTTGTCTATTTTGATTTGTTTGATAACATGAAGTACTTTGTATTCTTTAATATTCCACATTGCCTTAGTAGGTAAAGTAAGAAAATGTCAGCTCTAGATATTAGAATTAAATTTAATTTTTAGTATTTTAGAAGTATATAATCCTGTTACCTTTTAAATATAACCATGGGTTGGAATACATTTATAAGTACCTGATATTCTAAAGAGTCAGTGCTGATACAGTTTTAGCTTGATATCTGTAAATCTTGAATGGGGACAATAGGAGATGAATATGACTTTTTGTAGCTTGATAGCTAGGCTAATTTCCTGGAAAGTGGAGTGACTCCAAATATCTCACTCACAACTAAATATGAGTAAATACAGTTGACAAATAAAAACACAAGATAGTCTCGTATCTCTTTTTACTAGGAGTTAATAAAGTAACTATTCTGATTGAACAAGTTTGGGCTGCTTTTTTTTTTTTTTTTTTTTTACCATTCTTGGTAGAGGGCATTGTTTGTCAATACTTCCTTGTTTTTTGCCAAATTCAGTAAAGAATGTACACAATTTTAAAGCAAAAAAACCCCTAAGATATTGTATTTATGTAAAACGTAACCTAGGTGTCTCACTGAGAAAGGGCAAACAGCAAGTTTGCAGATTTTTCTAGTCCCCCATTTAAATGGGGATGGAGGCATGTTCAGCCAGTTCTCTGGCGACCATAGTTTGACAATTCAGAGTAGGTATTGCCAGGATGTAGCAATATAACCTGAGTTTGCTGGAACTTTCTGGTGCATCTCCATAAAACATATGGAAAATAGGTGGTTAACTCTGTTAATTCAGCCTTTGGGTAATTTTTCAGGTTTAAGACCTGGTCAGTTTCTGTCCTATGCTGGTTTCCAACCCTCTACTGCATAGGAAAAGCTTTGTATCATTAGAGATGCACCAGTGTTTATCATGAAAGAAGGAAAAATAAAATTGTGTTGTATTGGAAATGCACTATTACCTTGTGAATGCTTTTGAAAGATTACTGAAAGGTCATGTATTCACAGTTCTGTGAACAGATTTTAGATTCAGAGTTGGTACTTGGGTTTCATACCATATGTGAAATTAGTCTGTTTGAAGAGCTCTGAAGGTTAGAATGCCAGAGAAATGAGTGTTAAGGGACCTTTTAGTTTTGTGAGACATTTTTGTAGAGAACTCTGGATTTTGTGTGATGTTTAATACTAAATTTCTCTGTGTACACAAAGCATTTGCATATAGCATTTGTCATTTTGGCAGATATCACAGTTTCGAAAAATACTGCAGCACCACAGCTCTGGTCCCCAGAGGCTGAAAGATCTCATTCCCTCTCACATCATCCTGCATCTAGCTCAAAAAAACCTGCATTCAATTTATCTGCTTTTGGATCGCCCTCTCCCGTAAGTACTGCACAGTATTAAATTTTAGTCAAGTTGAATGTGTAACTGTTTTACTAACCACTTACCAATAATACCTCTCTGTAGTCGCTTGGAAACACTTCTGTCTTTAAGACAAGACAGCTTGGGGATTCTCCATTTTACCCTGGAAAGACCTCTTACGGTGGTGCAGCTGCAGCAGCAAGACAGACAAAAGCGCAGATTTCTCCTTACCAGGTATGAGAACAGTAGTGCAGTGTGGGGGAAAACAATTGAAATACAGAAGGGGGAGCTCAGCCAAAAAAAGCTCTGAGCCGGGAACTTAACTTGAAAATTGTGGCAGCAGTTACCATCTTGCCCACTCAGCCTACAATTTTTGTTTAAATTCTTGTGTAACACTTTATGTGGAAATGCTTATCATAAAGCACGAGAGTGACAGCAGCATTTTAGTTGCTGAGCAGTTTCTTGTAGCAGAAGTTTCCTCTGTTATGTCTTCCAAAAATTTCCATTTTCTGACATGGTCTGCTTCTGACTGTATTATGGTAAAATAATATGTAAATAATTACAATGATGGCATAAGTTTGAAAATGTTGTTAACAGCAGCAAAAGTTACCTCCCAGATATTTGCCTGTAGGTTTTACACAAGTACTCAAAACTATGAACATACTGTGCATTTTTTAATACAGTAGTATACAAAAGGCATATTTGCTCATCCTTTGCACTTTTGTTACTGAGCGGGAGGCATGCAGTCCTACATGCTATATCAAGATAAACAGTAAGGTGCTCTATTTTACTGTCATTCAGATAGCTCTTGAGAAGAGCTGCTTGTCCCCAGGTGTCTTTGGTTGTCTTTGTGGTCTAAAATGAACCAGCAAATTAAAAATCCTGACTGTTTTCGGTAGTTGGAGTTGAATCTAAAAGCACGTCAGTAAAATGTGATTTGGTTCTAATTTGTTTAAATGAAAATGCCCATTGTTAAAAAACTAAAAAGTCAAAAGGAACTTTAAAGAATTTAAAATAAGTTTGCTGGGCCTATTTTGGCTGTCTGTTTCTACTGTGGAACAAGGGGACTTAAAATTTCCCGATTCAGGGAAATCTTGAGCCTTGGAAATTTTGCTGACTTGGTGTTGAGTCAAATCTCAGAACATGTAAAATTTCTGTAAACTAGAAGTCTTCTTTGGTCTGCTATTTTTATTTTTTACAAATTTTGTGGAATATGTTTAAAAGAGGCTTTGGTAGGAGTATATAGGCTTTTAAAGGAGATATTAGGCTTTTAAAAGGAGAGAAGAGTTTGTTACTGCATACAGCGAGTCTCGCATGTTATCTGTGCTGTGTGATCTGCTTCCTGTCTTCATGTAGTTGTGTGGGAAGCATGGTGTGGTTACATAAGAGGTTTAACATAGTTGAAAAAAAAATGGTCATGCTGAAGTTTTCTTTAAATTATGTTCAGTCATAATACACAACATGTACTTTTTTCAGTGCATTATGTTTAGATCTCTTACAGTTCAAATCAGATCTTTATCTTTCTATACAGAGTAAAAAAATCTGCAGTTAGCTACAGTCTTGGAGGAAATGAGGGAAGCAGAACTAGAAATTCATGATGATGATTGTATAGTCTGGTTTTAAGATACCATGCTTATGCCATCATGAAACTCCAAGATCTGTTTTGCTACTGAAAGTACTTTCCGCAGCACAAGCCTTTGCTTCAGTTCTGTTTTCCTAAGCATTGCTTCAGAGACCCTGCGAGCCTAGCATCTTCATTTTATGAACTTTTACATTTAAAGATTTCTTTTGTTGATTTATCCCATTGGGAAGATGTGCAGGGCTCCACTTAAACTTCTGTAAGGTCAGTGGAGTGTATTTTTCTTCTTCATACCTTCAGTGCTCAGTGAGTGCAATTTTCTGTCATTATAAGAGTATTGGTTATATCACCAGTGTAGCAGGGCATAAAATATACACTTGTGTAACTCAGAATCCAGCATCGTAACATTGGCAATGCTAATTTTTCAGCCACCGATAAAAAGACAAATGAAAGCTAAACAAGCAAATGTGCAATCCTATGGTGTGACGAGTTCCACAGCGCGGCGCATCTTGCAGACATTGGAGAAGATGTCAAGCCCTTTGGCGGTAAATGGCGACTCCTTTTGATGCTTTATTCCATGTGTTTGAAAAACATAGTAAATGTGCCAGTATAGGATGAAGATGTTACTTAATGTCATGTTCGCTTTAATTTATTGTACCTGTTTTTTCAACAGGATGCTAAGAGGATTCCATCTTCTGTTTCTAGTCCACTGTCTTCTGTAAGTTGATCACAAACCCCCCATGTTTTTGTTGGATGGAACCCTCTTGTTGGGAAAAAAACACCCTCTGAAGTTTCCCTCTTTTTTTCCCCTATTAGCCTGTGGACAGGAGTGTGCTGAATGTGACTAACTTCCAATCCAGACAAAACCAGGTAAGAACCAGTAACATGTTAAACTGAGATAGGTAACGTTCTCTGCTTTACATCTCATAGGAGAAATGTTACAAACCTCAATGACAGCACACACATTCAAGTTAATGTTAGCCTTTATATGAGTTACAGCTGCCTTGGCTGTGTGGAAACTGCTAAAAATGTCTTTTCAATCCACACTAGATGAAGGACTGTAAAGATTACTCAGGTGGATAATTACTGTCTTTTTGTGGTGGTGTGCTGATATGTCAAGAAAAACTTCTCTAGAACACACAAAGTGGTTTTATCTTGGCCTGCAACTTGGGATTAAGTTGTATGATAACATTTTTGATTCAGAAAGTTTTCGCTTACAGAAATACTTAGAAATAGGAAAACATTGATTGTTCAGATTGTGCGCAGATTTCCATGTTTATTTTAGCTAAAAAATAAATGCTTACATTTTTTATTACTACTCAAGGGAAGTAGGAAATTGTACAATTGTTAAATTACTTCTTTTAATTTATGCTCCTAAACTACTGTTTGGAAGGAGCACTGAATTGTTGCTGTGTTAAATCATTATTTCCTTGGTTTTGTTTAAAAAGTTACATTTATTAATTTGTGAAACCAAAAATGATCACTTTTAGCTCAGGCAACCAAAGGAACAAAAATGTTTTTTCTTCAATCCAAACTTTTAATCTGCTGTTGTAATGAGGAAGTGGACAGAATGTTTTATAAAGTTTCTATGCTAATGGCTTGGTTCTGAGTGTAATTAATTCTGCAGTCACTTGTGGCTTTATAAACATCTCAGACTTTCCATCCTGTCCTTGGACATGATAATTTATGAGAATGTTGAAAAGTAGAGCATGTAAGCTTTTTACCACCTCTTAAATATTGTCCAGCAACTGAAAATAAAGCTGATATGGATTCTACATTAAAATGCAGAACCACACATGTGATGAGGCATTTAAAATAATCTACCAGATTTACAGCATAGACCCTTGACATTGGTCAGAAAGTCAGTGTTGGATACAGCTGTCACTGGGTCAAAATAGAGAAATTGTCTACTCATAATGCTAGAATTCATAGAATTTGGCAGGGAGAAAGGGTAGCCTTTGATGAAAAGAGAGGACAGGATTGTGCCCAGAAGAGGGTTGTGTGTTTTCCTGCTGAAAGTGAACAAATGGTTGACAGGACACTTGGATACTCAGGCAGTAGTTTTACAGGTCTTTTTTTTTGTGATATTTTTCTTATTTTGATGATCTACACCAGACGGAATAGCTCTTAGTGTATTGAACATATAAGTGGATTACTTTTTTTTCTTGTTGTACATGCCTGTTTCACTGCTTTGGTATCCTTTTACAATAATTTCATCTGCCTGGCATGTGAAGATAAGGTGGCAGATGTAGTTTCCTGGATTTTTGCGAGGCTTTTGGTGCTGTTTCTCTTGCATCCTTCTGGAATGAGCTGGTTGAACAGCAGGATGCAAAAGGTTGCAGTGAATTTGGCTACATCTGGCTGGTGAGCAGTCACCAGCAGTGTTCCTCAGGATCAGTTCTAGGGCCAGTGCTGTTCAAAATATCTCTCAGTGATCTGGAGGCACAAATTGAATGCCCCATTAGCAGCTTTGCTGATGATATGAAACAGCGAGGTGCTGCTGACCCTCTTGAGGGACAAGAGTCCTTGCAGAGAGATAGAGTGGAGCACTGAGGAGGCATCACTGGGATGAAATTTCACAAATCCAAATGCCAGATCTTCATCATTGAGATCGTGGGATTGAGTGCACCTTCAGCAAGTTAGCAGATGACACCAAACTGAGTGGTGCAACTGGCACATCTGAGGGATGTCATCCAGAAGGACCAGGACAAGCTCTAGAAGAAGTGGACCCATGTGAAGGTCATGCAGTTCTGTGCCTGAGTTTGGGGCACAATCATCTGTTGATACTAATTTAAATAGTAGATACATCCTAAGTCTCATTCTTCTTATCACTAAGGCTACAGATGATTTGATACATCATGGGGCCTTTTGGGGTCTTCCTTCTTTCTCTATTCAGTTAAGCCAGTTTTGCAGAATGTACAGTGCTTTCTGTTCAATAATTAGCCCTTGTCTGTAGAAAAACTTTGACAAGAAAAGTCAGACCAGTACTTTTAAGACTATCAAATTCAAATCTAAAACTACATTAAAGGGACGTCTTTTAAAATATTACACCATTTTTTTAATGTGTAACTTCAAAGGAAGAAAGTGTAGGGAAAAGACCCCTCAGAACCTGGTTTAACTCTGCTTAACAGTTTCAATATTAAATTAATGGACTAAGTCAGTTTAAAAAAAAAAAAAATCACAGTGAGGGCAGAGCAGAGGAAAGGATGGGAGCACATTAATGTAACATAAGTTATTTTGCTGATAGGAATATAGTTAATTTGTCTGTTAATTTTGACACAGAATTCAGTTGGACTTTGACTATTCCTGTAGCTTTTTGGATTTGATAACTGATTTTCTGGTGATTTCCTTCTGCAAGCTAAATGTTTTCAACACTTCCACGTAGTTTTCACTGGGTGCTGAGACCGGTGGGAGGTTTATAGTTCTGTAACTTTTTTCATCAGTAAATGCTGTGATAAGTTGGGTGGGTGCAAGGATGAATTGATTGCTGCTTCCCTTTCAAAGATGGATTCGCAACATCCACCTGTCCAGAAACTTGTGACACCAAAGCCAGTCTCCCTGACAGGGAGTCGGATCACGTATTTTAAACCATCTTTGAAATCAGCTACTAATTCCAGAAAAATTCACCAAAGGGTAGATACAGACCATCACGTAAGTAAATTTTCATGTCCTAATTTGCCTGCTTTTTGCAAGATTGGAATGTGTCTAACCAGTCTACTAAGGTGCTCTTTCTTGCAAGAGCACCTATAGTATACTTGAGGTAAGCATTGAGAAAAGACAGTGTGAACCATTGTGAAAGAGATACTGAGAGGTTTTATGAATGTAATTGTATCTTTGGCACGCTAAGTGGCTGGTGTTTATTTTCAGAAGTGGTGGTATGCTGTTGGGCCAGGGTTTTTGCAGTGAAAGAATGTTAAAATGCAGAAACACAAATTTCCTTTACATGTGCTGCTGTTCAGAAGGCTGATGGAACATGCTGATGTTGTGTATAAAATGTTTCAGGTGAACTGTGGGCTCCAAGTCACATTTCTAGCAGTTACCAATTCAGATCGCTTTCATAATTACCCACTTGATCACTTCGGTGTAGATGGAGTCCCCGATAAGCCTTCCTTAAAACAATACTGATATTTCTTTCAGAAAAAAATCACCCATTGTTCCAGTATAATTTTGAATGTAAAAATGACCAGGTATTAAATATATGGACTGGAGATTAAGTGCATAGTCAGGGTAGTCAGGGAGCAAGCTTAAGCAGATGAGGTATATTTAGTGGTATGAATAAAAAAAAAAACAAAACAGCACAGAATGTGTGTTTGGTTGTCTTCTCTTTGTGTTTTGTTTATAAATATTTTCAGGAAAATCTTGAAATAAATAAAACTTACTTTGCAGGACATGATGGAGGAGAGTTTTCCTGCAGAAAAGCCTGTAAAATCATCTGAAAGGTATGACAAATCTATTAATTTAAAATACTCGAAAGAAGGAAGCTCCTCATTTGTCAGTAGAGTCTGCATGCTTCTTGCCTCCTTTTGGAAGGGCAGGAAGAGTTTGCAGTAAAAGTGAATAGAAAAAGTGAAAAGAACTGTATTATGAGTTTAACTGTTTGTGCATCTTGGTAATTCTTTAGGGGGAGCAGCTGCTAGTTTCAGGTAATTGAATAATTGCTTAGAGTCTGAAGGCTTTGTTGCACAGGAATTTCTTTTTCAAAAATTCTTTAAAATGTCTTGCAGTTCAGGAGTAAATTCAGTTTTTAGGTGTGGGGTTTTTTTTCCCCTTTATTATTTATTTATTTATTCAAAAAGCTCCTTTCTAATGCTTCTTACATGACAAAGGCACTCTGCTCTGTGAGTTTGCATGAAAAACAGAAGCCCTTCAGAGTCATCTGAAGACAAATGCCAGCTTGTCTCTGAAAAAAAAAAATCGGGAGAGTTGATAATCGTATTTCTTCTTGAGGAGATTGTCTTGTATTATACTGCTTGCTTGGCATAGAATGACTTGAGATAATATTGGTGACTCTCCCTTCTGGGGAGCTAATCTTTTGGATATTGCTTGAATTAAGGCACTGTGTGCTCAGAAGATACCCTTTTTTGGAGGATTCAAACCTTTTAAAGAAGAGCATTAGGGAATCTGCTAATGTGTTGGCTCTGTGTTCATCTTGCTAGCAATTCTTACATTGCCTTTGGCATTCTTGGGCTTGCAAAAAAACCCAAAGCCAACCCTTTGTTTTACAGTCTAATAGTTTGACTTTACAGGACCCATCTTTGGTTTTGGCAGAAGTGCAAACAGATGTTAGGTTTTAATTGTGGGTTTTCAAACTGTTCTAAGTTTTCTTTGGTGCAGCTCCTTTCTCCATGTAGAAGGGGAGATCCAGGAAACTGCTTTCCATTTGTTTCGCAAGTTTTACTGCTGTGTTTCTACTTTTGACTTCAGACTAGATGGTTCTTTTATTTTAACTCTTTATAAAGCCAGTCTGTGTTGATTGTCATATTATGGAGTAGGGATACAAAACTAGGAAGGGCCGGAGTGTTTTCAGGCAGCTAAACTGCAGTACTTTGGTACATCTCTGTTCAGCTTAACAAAGGCTATTTAGTTTTTAAACCACCATCAGTATTGTATATCGACTTGCTTGAAGACAGAACCATCTTTGCCCCTTAGAAGCTGACAGGTGTTAACAGAAGAGAGGAATATGGGCTATCATAGACATGCTATAATTGTCTGAATAAGGATTTATTTTGACATGAGTTTTTATTTCATTATTCAAATTGATTGTCACTTTGGATTAGGGAAAAATTTGAACATATGGCTTTAAGGATCTGGCTTCTTCTTAGTGGTTACAATGCTGAGCAGATGTTTGCAACCATTTGAGAGGTTTAGACCAATTTTCCTCAGTCCTCTAAAAACGTGACTTGGTATCTTCCAGTGTTATCCAATGTACGTTTGTAATGACTGACTGGCTGCAGGATAAGCTTGATATTGTAATTTTTTTCAGGGATACTTCATCATAATGCCATACTGCTTTTTATTGTTGTTACTCCTTAGTTCACTTCTGGTCTGGGATGGAACATGGTCTTGAGTTGTTGTTGGGGGGGGTTATCCGTGTGTGTGGCAGGATATGTATTTGCTTGTTTTGAGGTTTTTCTTTTGTTTTTTCTTTTTCTTTCCCCTTCCCACTTGGATTAGGGAGTCTTTCTGGTTTGGATCTAGGCTTTTGTAATGAACAGAGAAATGCCTTTGTGTGCCTTACAAAAGGGATCTGTATTCATGTCTGAAAAGACTTTTGGAATGTTGGCATACCCAAACACCTCTGCTGCTTCTGCTGATGGCCTCAGGAAAGCCAGAGCTGCTTATGAAGCTTGCTTCTGTCATATTTTCTTGCCACACAAGTTTAAGCCTCTCATTTCCATAAGAGCTACTGGCAGCATTTCCTGTGTGAACACACACACACACCTGCCCGCCCCCTGCCCATGTATTTTTAGTTATTCTTTTATATCCCTTCAGAGATACATGCTCATCACAGAATCTGAGAACTGGCAGTCAGAATTTCCACTGTCTGGACTATTTAAAGCAAACATTAGAAAATAACAATCTAAATCAGTTCTTCTATTTGAAGTCTTCTGGCTTAGTCATCATTCCTTTATGGATGTTGTGACTGTTTTTTATGTATGTTATTCTCACTGCTGCTCTTACTCAGCTTTTGCTCTTTAGAGTACCAGCTATTTACCATCATTTAGGAACCTGTGGGATGGTTTTTTCTGTTTCTAATTAGCAGGCGACTGTTCTAGGATTAATAGTGGCTATAATAGCTTGAAGCAATTATTTGATAAATTTGGGGTTTTTCTCTCTTTTTTTTTTCTTTTTTTTTAACTTTCTTTTTAATCCCCTTCCTATGTATTTTTATTCTGTGCCAGTAAATTGAACTATCCCAAACTCGATACTCCTGCATCCAATGGTCTGTCTTCAGGAGGAAGGATGGATAGTTCCTGTGGCAAGATGAGAAGGGAAAGGGAACGATACTCTGCATCAAGACCTGGACAAAAACAACAACAACAACAACAACTGGTAAGGGTGTCTCAGGTTAATTGTTCTCACTGTGATTACTGAAATAAGTATCTTCATTGCCTCTCAGTAATTTTCAGTAATGCCATTTCAGTTTTGTGGCTGTTTTGCTGTGGGTTTCAGAGCAGGCTCTGGTTTAGTTATCTGTATAAGTGCCTTGACTTTGGTTTTATATTTTTAAAATCTTCCATTGTATTATCTTGGATATTCTTCATACTATAAAGTTTCTTATTAGTTGTTGAATTAATAACTTTGGTAGAGGTTTGTAGAATTTTTAGAAAGGAATGAAGTGCCAAGTATTAAAAAAAAAGTTATTTTATATGTAAATAGTGTAGAAAGGTATGGGCCAAGAGCCTGAAGCAGAAGACAGTGTTTGGCATGTTTGCTAATGATCATTCACAATTTTTGGCACTTATTCAAATTCATTGTGAACAGTTTCTTTTCTTGTTTTAATGAGAAAATTCAATTTAATACGGTGATAGTCATTATGACCCTAAGGATTATCTTCCTTCGTGAGTGTTACATAAGCTGCCTACTACTGGATCCTGAATCTAAAGAGGTTACCTCGGTCTTCTGGCTGATACAAAATAAAGAAGTAGTAAATACTGGAGAATGTTTCTGTAACAGAAATGGTCTCAATATCAAGGTGTGATAGACTCTTCAGATCAGATCTCTGAAATATGTAATCCGTGGGGTACATTAAATGTCTGTAATAGCAATGTGCATCTCTGCTTAGTCATTTCTGAGTAGACATTGGTACTACTGTCCAAATTGTGAACAGATTGGCTATTCCCATTTAAACCCTAACCAATCTAATCTTGGTAATCAAAGGGTTTAAAAGACAAGGGTAAGAATCAGAATTCTGATTTCTGAATTTTAAATTTGCATCCTGATACATGATACTGAATAGATTTACCAGGGTATGATCCTCTGTGTTGCTCATCAGGGTTTCATTTTGACTTTGTATGATTTGGTTTGGTTTGGGGGTTTTGGTGCTCAAGGGAGCACACATCCTTTGTAAAATATTTTTTTCCAGGTTCCGGTGACTTCAGAGACTTTGTCAGTTGTCCTACCTAGTTTTGCAAGAGGAACGCTTTCTTACTTGCATATGAAGTTGTGCTCTTAATTAAAGAGATAAGGGAATCATATAATTCTAGAATGGTTATATCTTTCTAGATCTTTATTAACTAAAGGACAAAACCAAAAATAAAACTTATCTGCGCCCCTCTCTCTTCTGCTTAGTTAACAATTTTGAGCTTACTTTCAGTATTCTTACTGGACAGGTGATAGATGTAGTATTGTATGGAAACAGGCCTGCCATAAATAAAAATAATGTGGCAGACTTGAAGAGGTTAGGATTCCTTTGAAAACCTGCTTTGTTATAAATCTCTCTGTTGCATTTAACTTTGTTAAGAAACTAAAGGTAGGAAGGTAGTAGATCTTGCGAAAAAGAAAGACTAAAGTTTATAACTGTTTAAAGAAAGAGAAAGATTAAAATCTAAAACTTCTAAAGAAAGTAAAAAATTAGATTTTGCAGCTTCTTTAAAGAAAAAAATTAAGCTAACAAAAATTAAAATTTGCCCCTAGGAGATGGAGCAAGAAGAACTACCTGAAGTACCCCTGCCCATCAATACTGCATCGCTGCCGACATTCAACTTCAGTTTCCCCACCAGTAGTGCTGTCTCCTCATCACCCAGCATTGTTTCAAAACCAGTGATGAACAAGGTAAATTTTTGCTGTATACTGTGAATACTTTTTCAGGGTGAATATACATCCTCCTTGCTGAATGTTAACTTTTTCCTGTGGTGCTCTTGAAACTCACCAACCTGAGTTTATAAACTGTTGAATTAAACAGGTTAGGTTTCAGATTGGGGGTGGTAAGGAAGATGTAGTTTGATATGACTTCTGTCCATCTTATACACTCACAAGCTTTTTCTTATAACTCTTAGCTGTGGATCAGAAATATCAAACATCAGATTTCCCAACTTCATTGCAGAATTGTCTGTTAGTGAATTCAGGTAGCTGCTGTTGTTTCACCTGGATGCTTTTCTTTAAGATACAAACCTTAATTCTTTTGAAAATACAGGTACAACCAGCAAGTAATGTTGGCAGTCCTACGTTTGTATTTTCATCTCCAATTGTGAAATCTACTGAGGCGAAAGTGCTACCTCCGTTGTCTGTAAGTAAAATAAATTCCCAACGTTTTCTCAAGGCTTTCGTAGAATACTGTGGAACAGTAAAGCAGAATTGGTCCTGGTAAGGGGGGTAAAAAAATACATAGATTTCTGACTTGCAGTTTTTTCACCCAGCACCCACCAAAAGTTAGAAGATTGGATTTCAGATTATTATTTGTGTGGGAAACTTGATTAAAATTTCTTAGAAACTAAAAAACCCTTCTATTTTTCACAGCAGATTAAGTTTACATTTAGTGTTCCTGTCGTAAAGTCATCAGAGCTTTCTGGATCCACTGATACACCAGTGACATCCATCCTTAGTCCAGGTAACAAAAATTTTAGCATTTCATAGAGTGATAATTCTGGGGTTTTTTTATATGTATGTTAAATAGTTAATCTGTCATTTCTAAGCTTGTTCCAATTCCAGGCAAAGTGTGTTTTCAGTGGCAGGTCTGCTTTTAATCAGATGGTAACTATAAACTGTTGTAAATAAGGTCAAAATTTAAAGATGCTTATTTAAGAAGAATGAACATGAATATGTTCTAAGTGGATTTCTTTTTATAAATTGGGTTTTGCTTTATTTTTAAAGGTAGTGCCACTGTAAACAGCACCAGCAATAAGAAGGAAGAGGAGGAAGAATATGATGGGATCTGCAAACCTGCTAAGTTCTTAAAGCAAGGAAGTGTGTTAGACATTCTAAAAAGCCCTGGTGAGATAATGAACTATTTTAAAAATATTTTGCAGAAAATACACTTGCATATAGCTGCATTGATTTTTAAAAAGCCCAGCTCAACAGCAACTAAAAAACCCCCCAGACAATTTGTCACAGTTAAGGCAGTGTCAGCAGTAAATACAGACTTAAATGCTACATCTGTTGTGCTTGATGCCCCCTTCTGTTATAAGGGACTTTCATTGCTGATGGGAAAACTGCAGCTTCAGACCAGATGCATTGCTTCTCCTTTACATGTTAGGTTGTAATTCAAACTTGAGTAGAAAAAGAATTAGTCAAAGAATCAGTGTTTTGTTTAAATAAAAAAAAAGTATGAAATTGGAAAGGAAATGTTTGTAAAATGCTTTACAAGCATTCCTCTCCCACCTTGGCCGTCTCTAGAAATTAAGAATGGTAAAGATAACTTCATTCCTAAAGGTTTTTCAAAAACCATTTGCATATCTTTTGGCCTTAAATGTTGACAGTTACTCTGGGTTCAGATGTAAATTTTAAGTAGCTGTGGGCTGTCTCACTTTAAAAAAAAAAAGTTTCAGGTCATTGCAATTGTTTTCAACTGTTGAGTAAAGAGTGTGTACGTAGATGTTGTTTTTTGTTTTAGGAAAAAGGACTTAACTGAACTTGATCTTTCCCATAAGCCTTGAGATACAGCAGGACTTTTTATTATGAAATATATGTGCAACTTAAGAAGGCAGTGCCTATTTATATTGGAGCTAAGTGAGAGAAAAATACACTGTGTGTTTTGTTTAAGGAAAGAACTGTGGGTGAAGTGGCATTAGTTTTCTTTATCAGTTTAAAAGAATCAGGTTCTGAATCCACACTGTAAGATTCCACTTCTAATATTTTAAAAAAACACCCAAAGCAAAATAACATATCAATAAAAAGAGAAACTAATTTAGCTTTACAGTTAAAGGTGTTGATATTTAACATGTGTTACTGTAGCATTTTCATTAGTGTTTCCATATTGGTGGTCTTGCTTTCTGAAAAGTTTGCACCTTTAAATAAAGAGCTGGCTCTGCCCAGTGCATTTTGAGCAAAGTTTATAGAAAAAAAATTGTGTGTTTGTCTTAATTTTTATTGCTTAATTATTACTCAGTATTTGTGGGGGAATTCTGTGTGGATTGCTGCTCCAAGGACCAACTGCTGTACAGCTACTAAGTAAATGTGAGTCATCTACCTTGGCAGAAATAGCTTTAGAAATTTGATTCAATTGGGCATGGTGTCTTAAAAATGAAATTGGATTATTTCCAGTCTGTGACAGATCGTCAGCTTTCAGTACTGTTTGTTTATACTTGTATCTTCCAGTGTAGTGGCAGATACAAATGAGATTTGTATTTAAAATTTCTTGGAAGTGAAGAGTTAAATCAGTCTTTAAATAAGTGTTCTGTTGTGTTCCAGCTCAGCATATGAAATTTCATCCCTTTAGATAAGATTTCCATGGACTTCCTCTTCCAGTTACTTGCAGTGTATAATTGTAACCACTGACATTTGGTTTAAATGTGTGCTGTCTAGTATTCTAAGTAACTTCCATGCAGCCAGGGTACAGACAGCCTCCTCAGTAAGACCTCTCCTTTTTCTTTTTTTTTTAACTAGGCTTTATGTCTGGGAAATCACCCTCCTCTTCATCTGCACAGCCTGTTACGAGCACAGTGGTCTATACAAGGCCTGCAATAAGTAGTTTTTCTGCAGGTAAAGACACCCCTAAACAAGCATCCTCATTTTGGCAGTCTGACACAGAGGACCCATATCTGCAGAACAAAACCACGGATGGCAAGTGTGTAACATGTGAAGCTGCTAAAGTGTCCACTGTTGAGAGTACGAAGCAGACCGTCAGTGTGAGTCCCTGTGTCTCCACCAAGACAACAGTCCCTACATCAGGGACACTGGGCTTTGAAGACAAATTTAAACCGGCACCCAACACGTGGGATTGTGATACCTGTCTGGTCCAGAACAAACCTGAAGCTACAAAATGTATAGCATGTGAGACACCAAAGCCTGGAACAGGAGTGATGCCTGCTCTGACAATGCCAGTGGTCACAGACAACTCGGTGACAGTGACATCCACCTCCAGCAGCACGGGCACAACAGCCACTCTGGGGTTTGGAGACAAATTTAAACAGCCTAAAGGCTCTTGGAACTGTTCAGAGTGCCTTCTACAAAATAAGGCAGAAGACAGCAAATGTGTAGCTTGTCAGTCTGAGAAAACAGGTTTGTTCTTTTCTCTGTTGTTTCAATCTTAATCTATGTACATATTTTAGAGAATAAATATGTTGCATATAAAAAATATTTCTAGCAGCATGGCTGTAGGCCAGACAGGATGGATTAGTGGCTCTCTGCAGGAATAGTTGCAGGCACTTTGGAGGTCTCAGCCCAGATTCCAGCCTGTCACATGAGCTGAACTGATTGTGAAATGTATTAGTGCAGAGCTGAACTGAAGCAAATACACCCTGCTTTACAGCTAGTGAGGAAAGATGACTAGAATGGATACCTTAATTAACTTAAAACCAATTGACTCATTTTCATTGAGGAAAAATGTGAACTCCTTGCAAGCAGCTAACAACTACTGGATTTGTTGGGATTTTGTTTTCCTCTTTCAAAACCTAAGTAGAAGCAGTTATTTGCACAACATGGCTTAAAATGTCTCCAATCAGCATTTGTGTGGAATTGAACAGAGGTATGAAGCCAGATCCCAAGTCAGTGTATGTGGGAGAATAGGAATGGGGCTTCAGCCAAGCTTCATCTGTAGTGGGGTGCAGCTGTATAAGACAGGTGAACAGCGCTGAAGAAGAAGCCTGGAATGCTGATGTGTATTGACCAATCACAGAGTAAAAGAGCATGCAGTTGTTATGCATGTGAGATAAAAAGGTATAAAAAGTTGTACTGGGGAGCAGTAAAGGGCTGATGCTTCCCATCATTTTTGGCATCAGCTGTGTGTCTGCTGTCAAGTGTAGTCTTTAGCTGGTGGTCTCATGTTAAAACAGAACCCTATGTTCAGCTAATGGCTATGGTAGTTTTTCAGAACATGAGTAACCTTGCTTGGAAAGGTCAGTGTTATTACAGATCTTGGAGAGGTGGGGGGCTTCTTAAGTTTATTTATGGGTTGTTTTCCATTATATGTCATTGTAACTGATTTTGAGAGTTTATTTTTTTAAAGCGCAAATAATTATTTTAGTATTAACTTTTATTGGCTTTTAACATAAATAAATTCAAAAAGACGCTTGCAGATGCATCCTGGGGGAAAAAATAGATGTAAGATTGAGCAGATTGTGCTTTAATAAATCACTGTGTACTAACAGTAGAATTTCTTCAGATAAGTTAATGCAATTTAAAGGAAGCTTATTCTCATGGACTTTCAGCCTCAGAGTGGTCAGTTGGTGCTTCTGTCCAAGGCTCTGGCCATGGCAAGGAAGTGAAGGGTTTTCCATGACCACCACAGTGCAGAGAATTGCAAAGTTACATTATGTTTGTCAGGGGGATGAGTGAAGCAAGTAAAATGGGAGGGCATAAATTTGCTTGATGTGCTGTGGAAAAGAAGACCCATTCCCATCTAGGAAATGTTACTGTTTTGAATTTGAGAAATTATCTTGTGTCTCTCTTGAATGCCCCCCTCAGGTGGTTCACTGTAGGTTAATTTATGTGATGCTTTTGTGCCTTTGGGATGTCTGCTTCACTCCTGACACTTGTGGAGCTGAAGTTTGCTCCTGGGTGCAGCATCAAGTGCCATCTCTTCCTTTACGGGAGAGGAAAGTCAGAGGGCAAGTGCTGGATTTCGCACCTCAGCAGCAGTAGGTTTCTGTAGCATGTGTGGTGAACGCAGAGTTGTGGATTTGGAAGCTTTCAGTTCCTTTTTTTTTTTATTTTGTCACTGTGTGTTTTGAATGTGTTTTGTCCTTGTGACTTCCTGTGAATCATTCTAATAAATTCTCAGCTTTGCATCACTTGACAGTGATCATTAACTTGAACAATGCTAACTTTGCTGGTAACGGTGTCACCAAATAGTCTTTTAGTAGTTTTAGTTCTATACAGTACCTGTAATTTACACATGAAATTGACTGTGTTGCTGTATTTTATGAACTGCAGTTGCTGTTTAAATGTTACTGGTACAATTTGTGCTTGAATTAATATATAGATTATAAAGAAGAATCCAGGTTTACATGGATCCAGGTTTAGAATCTATGGTGTACATTCTCAGATTGTATTTGACTCAGATTTATAGCTCGATGGTTTTTTTACTGTTACACTTGAGCGCTTTGCAATTTAGTGAGCATTTCTTAAAAGGTTTGTGTATGAATTAAGCAGGATGATTAACTATCTTGCTTCTTTCTCAGGGAGTTCAGTGCCTGTGACCAGTAGCAGTGTTCCTGCATTTTCTGCTTCTTCTGGAGGTTTGCTGGATTTAGACAAATTCAAGAAGCCTGAAGGAAGTTGGCAATGTGAGGTCTGCTTGGTCCAAAACAAAGCAGAAGCCACACAATGCATAGCCTGTGAAAGTGCGAAGCCAGGCACCAAAGCAGAGCTCAAAGGTAATACTTACTGAGAAGAACAAGAATATGCATTCTGCAACCCTTTTCTC